>LPNX010330701.1:8172-125642 GCA_001517045.1 Pseudotsuga menziesii
AAATTATTATCCGTTTAGTTGTAATATTTTTTATGTGATGATGTTTGGATAAATCAAGCTTTGACATTTATTCAATTTCTATACATTTTACAATAGGGATACATTTTGTTAAAAGATAAGCTTATGTCTAGAATTTTTTAATATAGAAAGAGAATATATAGATATTATATAAACATCTCTATTTCGACAATGATACAAGATATACTCCAATGCACATTCAACATTTTTTGTGGTAGAACCAAGTTCTTCATCAAGCTCTCTCTATGTTCACTTCTTTTACTAGGTGTGGACACATTCCTCCTATTTGTGTGCACTCATCACACATAGAATTTTTTCAGTTTGTGTGGTGATTAGGGAATTTTTTAAGGATCCATATTTATTTAGAAGTGTATAAACCTTGGTGAATCTTACAAATTCTTAAAATGTCAACTATAAAATATTTGGCGATATTTTCTAAAAATAGTTCAAATAATAAGGATTTTAAATAGTTTATATAATAATTTGGCAATTTTTAGAGTAAAAAATACTTACCCCATCAAAATTGGGTGAAACAAGGATTCAAAACATGCAAATCGGTGAATTGTTTTTTTGGAAAAAACATGGAAAAATAGCCCATGGGATAAATTTCGCCCCTAAAATTTTCCTTGGTGGTGATGCACTACATATTCACATCATCAACCTATTTCTACTATTCCGACTCTACTATGCTTACACATTTGTTACATTTTCCAAAACAATTGTTGTATAGAGTCAAAGTCTCTACATAGTGTTGCATACTTCCATAAGACAAATACACCACTAATTATCAAAGCTAAAGAGTGTTGGGAATAATGGCACTTAGTTCTTTTCTAAAGGACTTGATTCATGTGTTAGTATTGATCATGCTTTAGCATAAGTGTACCAGTTGAAATTATAAATTTTTTTAGAAACATCTCTTACTCTATGGCCTTTTTATTTAGTACTACGGATGAAAGTGGAAGAAAGGGACATATCCTTTTCTTCCACAAAATAAAATGCAATTAGAAACTTTGAAGCCTCAATTTATGTCTCCTCCTACGAGGCTATGTATTGAAAATTTATACATCTTATATGAAATTAATGATATCCAACAAATTTCATTAACGAGGGATGTTTAAATCACACCATATCTACACTCAAGAATCAAAATAAACTCAAATTCAGAGCTGACACTCATGATACAATATGCTAATACCAAGAAGCTACATAGACATGAATTATAGCGTAATAACATAGGATTAGGAGTTATACATGTTTAAACCAAAGATGCAACCCAATGCAACTAGTCAATCTGTCCATAGATAGCAACTTCACCAAGCATCATGTAAAATATTGAGGGCTCTATAAGTGTCTCATTGTAGAACACTAGAGAAGCTAGAGATGGGTGCATTATAATGACATTTGTTCAAGTAAATACAATTTCAATGCACAGAAGATGTGGGGAAAAGATAATTATGTGTAGAGACATGCTCCCCAAGTTGTGTGATGATCACTGCCAATTTCCTGCTAGGGAGGCTTGGTCAATATAGTTGACATTTCCATTTACCTGTTCTATATAGGGTTAGGTCAATATAGTTGACCCTCCAACATATTCCAACAAAGGAAATGATAAAATGTGGAAGATGGAAGTAGGTTAGGGAGGAAGGATGGTTTGAAGTAAATTAGAAATATGTTGTGAGTTAGTGATTTAACAACATGATTACCTTTGTGTTCTAAAAGTATTGCTTTAATAATGTGTGAGGATATGATTATGTTGTGTTTTTTGTATTGAATTATTGTAAATTGGTGTGATTTTTAGATGTTGAGATTTATATTTGTTGTCTTGCTTACTTGGATGAGAATAAGAACATATAGGAACTATGCATTAGAAGAATGGTAATTTATAATTCGTACACACACATGTATGTATATACTAGCTATGTATACCGACATTGTACATGCACACTAGTATGATTAATTATTGAATGAATGGTTAGTGATTGTAGGGAGTATATGGAGTAAATATAAACATCTAGTAGCATTAAATACCCTTTCTTTACTTTCCTTAATTTTTGATGTGATGAATTAAATAGGTATGGCGGGATGATTTTTTGGGGAAAATTCCAAATTCAATTATAAGCTAGCATGAAAAGAAATAATTTTATTTTATATTTATTGTTATTTAGTTCATTAATTTTATTTAGGGAGGATCCAAATAAACCTACTACCCCCTAAGTAATTGATTCATTCATAGTTTGAGCTCCCTAACTAATAACCCCTACCCCCTTAACCTTATATTAAACCTTAAACAACTAACCCCCCAAAGTCTACCCTACTATACCCTAACCTAAAACCACTTTGCAATTAACACAATAATGAAGCCCTATGATCTAAAAATCTATCATACTAATCCCTCAACCTTGAAACCTTTAGTCTTGCATTAACCCCCTAACATGCTACCACTTAACCATTGGACCATACTTTCTTCTTAAACCCTTAAGCTTTGACTCCTAAATGCTAACCCACTCCACTAACCTAATGATCCCTACCCACTACCCCATAATAAATAATCCCTAGCCCCATTACCCAATAATCCTAACTAACTAAACTCTTACCCCTTTAGATCAAATCCTTTAACACGCTGACTGTTTAACCTTAAAACCCATAACCCATTGACCCTCTAACACATTGATAGATGAAATTTTACCTCATAAATATGTTTCAAACTCATAATATAACCTCACTGATTGATAACCAACTAACGCCCTAACACATAACCAACTTACTAATGACACACTAGCCACCCGCTATGATTAGAAAACCCAACACAATAATGCTTTAATCTCTAAACCTCTAAACCTACATTAAACCTGTAACAAAATACCCCTTAACCATTGGTCCATCCATTCATAATAATCCCCTAAGGTCTAACCCTTAAAAACTAGATCATCCCACTAACATATGACCCCTCAAAGAATACTTCCTTCAACCCTTAAATGAAAAATACTTAATCAACTATCCACCTAACCCCTACGGCCTTAACCTTGAAATACCAAAGTCACTAACCCCCTAACGCATTACCTAGTAACCAACTACCCCCTAAGTAATTGGAAAACCCATAATTTGGCCTCCCTCACTAATAATTGTCCCTCCTCCTTAACCCTACACTAACCTACTATCTCTTAGCATAGAACCACCTTACCATTAACACCCTACTCATTGTCTATGATCATAAAATCCAATGCAGTAACCCCCTAACAAATTACCCGCTAACCCACTACCCCCTATGTAATTGGAAAACCAATAGTTTGGACTCCTTAACTAATAGCCCCTCCCCCTTACCCTAAACTAATCCATTATCTCCTTACTTAGAACCACCATACCGTTAACACCCTACTCTTTATCTATGATCATAAACTCTAATGCACTAACCTTTTAACCTTGAAAATTCTAATCATACATAAACCCTTAATGCACTACTCCTTAACCATTGAACCATCCATCCCCATTGACCCTTTAAGGTCTTAGCACTAAATACTAACCCACTCGAATAATTTAAAAACTCCTAACCCACGAACCCTTAATCAACAATCCCTAACCAAATTAACCTACTAATTGTTAACCAACAAAATCTATTCCCTTCACCTAGAAAACTTATAATACACTATCCTTCTAACCCATTACCCCTTGAAAAACTACCCCTAAGTAATTACCAAACCATTGTAAAGTGATCATGTGTTATTTTAATAAAATAACCCTATATGTTCCTACTTGAAAGGAATGTGTAACATCCCCATCCATCATTCCAACCATATAATGCGTACGAGTACCATATCTCAAATTTCAACCCCATATAGACCATTATTCAACTTCCAAACTAATTTAACGTCCCATGAGGGCCATGTTTTAAAGAGAATGCATTTACATGTGCATAAATATAAAACACAATGGAATTAACAACTATATTTTACACACACCAAACATAGAAACCACAATGTTCAGAAAATAAACAAATATAATTTTTCATATTCATGGAAAACAATGAATACATATATTTTGTAATGACCAAACTTGAAATTTCTAGACAAAGGCACAATTTGGGCAAATTCAGGATTAACTAGTCTTAACTCTAGGGGTTCCAAATGGCACCAAATGGTCTTGAATTTGGTAGGGACTGATAGGATGAGTATTAATACCTCACAAGAGGTCCTCTGATAATCTTATTACTGTATTTAGACATCTACAACTTTATTTTGTATTGATGACAAATACAGATAAAATACTAGGAAATTGTGGTGAAATTCCCCCTAGGGTGTGGGCCAAAAGGGTTCCCCAACTCAGGTACGACTCTACCAAATTTATAAATTGAGTATGGAGAATTATAATAGACCTTCTATGGAGCTTCCTGAGGACATGAAGAGCATGAAGAGGAATGTGACTCATGAGATCTATTCTTGTGATGACATAAATCAATTTTTTAATTTTATCATTGTGGGTAGGTATGGATTTGAGATCCCTAAAATTTACTTCTTAATATAATTTCCCTTCCACAACATGAGTGAGTAGTTATATCCAGAACAACATTACATGGAGATCAATCCATTAATCACCATGGGATTCCATAATACATCATTGGTCACATGCATAGAGAACACCATTACTCTCAAATGTGGACGCCTTCCATAATACATCATTGATCACACGCATAGACAATGCCATTACACTCAAATGTGGATGCCAATTCAACAGAGATATACCATCTATGCTAGCGTAATAAAAGAGATATCATTGAACATAATTTGATGGGAACTGTTCTATCGAATTCATAGAGGAATGCGAAGTTGGTTTTTATTTATTTATGGTAGTTGCGGCTCTACTCTTGGACCCTTTGAACTCACTGCTTATTCTTATTACCGCTAAGTTTCAAACCATTGATAACTAAATGAGTCATGCCATCGTGATCTATACACATCCTTTGCTACAATGCACATATTCCATAGGTATAGATCACAACAAATTACTAGAACAAAGTTACATAGAAAGTTTGTTGATGTTTTCCTTGTACCAAAATACAATGCAAAGGATAGATCATGCCAAAAATATCAAGTGAACTTGCAACCTATCAACACATGATTTAACCCTGAAGGAACCAAATCTAGATAGTATATAACTTCTAATGAGATCAACAAGAGTTGTTGGATGATACTCCGACATACCCATCAAGAAAAGTAATACAAATATGCACTTAATCTTTATTGATATTCATTAATGAACTCTTGGACATAAAACATTACACACTAGTTTCATTGCTACAACCGTCACTACTAAGCATTATAACTTGATGATAAAACAATTTAGCAAAAATATAGCCTCTAGGAACCCATATTTGGATTATGGAACCAATGAAATCACCTGACCATCTACTAAAACTTTCCACATCGTCTCAATAAAGGAAAAAAATCCCATGGATCTAAGTTCTTCCAATGATCTCATCCCCACCTCCCTACTTCCACTTGTCAGTGGAAGGAATAACATATATCACTTTCAGGGTTGGTGCATTTGTTGGACATTTTTCTCATGGGCCAACATTTATTAACAAAACCCTAATTTGCATTATCAGGGCTACAAAAACTACTAAAAGAATGCTTATGTAGCTAAGCTACAACAAATAACAACAAATTAAAATGAACACAATCCAAATGTTCCTTTATTCTGGTTACATAATCCTCCCTTGCCCATGGCACGGAAGGGACTTGTAGAATTCACTTCTCTTGACCTCTCCAATGCACCTAGGACTCTCTAAATCCGTGAGAAAGGTTTAGGGTTGTCCAATGCCAAATATCCAATTTCAAAAGTAATTTCCACCATACAAATATTTTTTTGCACAATTATAATTTACAAAACTGTTAAAATGCAAAGATAAATGATAAAGATGGCTTTAAAAAAAATATAGAAATATTAATGTTTGGAAGGTTTTAAAAATGATAACTCCTTTCTGAATTCGACACTCTTTTACTTCTATTTTTTCACTTTGGAATAACCCTCTTTTTCCTCCTTTAAAAGTAGTCTTTCATTACCATAAACTTTTTTAAAGTCTCAAGTCTTTCATTACCATAAACTTTTTAAAAAGTCTTAATGTCTTTCATTAGCATAAACTTTTCCGTTTTCCGAAGTTCTGCTTGAACCTGCAAAAACAATTCTTTTCAACAGTTGGAATCGCATATCAACTTTAGTTTTTAAAGTTTGCGAAATCGCCAGTCATAACACCGTGACCGTTTACCTGGTCATCCACCTCTATCGCTCATCGGAGCTCCCCACACATTCTTTGCGCTGCTCTGCTACACGACCAAGAAGGCCATTGCGAACGTCCTTGTGTTCGAGCCTGTGATGGAAATGAAGAAGGAGGATAACCGTCAGATTCTGCAAACTGACTTCAGCCCTATGGAGACCCTTCTGCAATATACTAACATCTTCTTCCTATATCCAAAGAAAGATCTCCCGGAGATAGTAAAGATTTGGTTGCAATTGCTGCAAAATTCGCTTATAGAGGCAAAAGGCCTTTTCGATCGCTGGAGACCACGCCAAAGCTGTCTTGACTGTGTGGTGTGCAAACCCAGGAGACTTTCAAAAGAAATAAGGGATTGGAATGCATTATTTGATGAGCTCTATCACGACTTTCAAAGTGACTTGTTTCAGCATATTGATTTTTCAGGCAACGCCATAATCAGCGTTGTGGTCGACCTGGTCACGGAACTGTTGAAAGATGTTATTAAGGAGGAGGATAACCATCAGATTCTGCGAACCGACTTGAGGCGTATGGAGAGCCTTCTACGAGATTTTAGCACCATCTTCCGAGATGAACACACTATATTCCAATCTGAAAAGAACGCACACCACGAGATCGTGAAGTGGTTGCAATCGCTGTAAACTTCTCTTATAGAGGCAAAGCGGCGATTACTGATCGATCGCTCGGGACGGCACCAAAGCTGTACAGAAATAAGAGAATGGAGTGCATCTTTTGATAAGATCTATCATGGCATCCAAACCGAATTGTCAATATTGGTGACTTCTCTGCAGTTTCTTTCATCAAACCCATTGCATATTCAACACAAGGCAAATTAGACCTTATTAAAGAGAAGGAAAAATAGCATCCAGCCCATTGAAGAGGAGGAAGAAGAGTCCAATGAAGAAGGAGGCCTCTCTAGACACAAAGAGGAGGCAGAAGAGTCCATTGTGATTGAAGTGGAGTGTTGGAAAAATGTAATTACTCACAGATCTGTACTTGACTTTCAGCCGACTCTGTAAGAGTCTGTACAAGTCAAGATATTGTCTGTCAGTCTGACAAGAAGGAAGAGTCCACGAGTGGGCAATGCATACCATGTCGAATTTATTTCTGAAGCTAAGTTGTTAGTAATTATAGTTTTTAATGGCAAGTCAGTCGACCCATGCTGTAGCAATCTTCAGGTTGCCTATAAATAGAAGAAGCAAATTGTAAATCAGTTTACACAGAGACAACACAGACATTAGATAGCAGAGGAACTTAGGGTGAGAAAGAGAAGTCGAAGCTCAAGCTTTTGTGCATGTGATTTAGTTGAAGAGCTGAAGCTCTGTAGACCGACCATTTTGGACCGACAAGTTTGTAATACTTTGTTATTTCCACATAGTTAATATATGAAATAATTTGTGGTTGAATGCATGATTATTTGGCCACACATATTTCTAGATTTACTTCTGTAAATGTCTTTTACAATTATTGATAAGTGAAAGATCAAAGAACCCATAAAAATCTCAATATATGAAATAATTTGTGGTTGAATGCATGATTATTTGGCCGCACATATTTCTAGATTTACTTCTGTAAATGTCTTTTATAATTATTGATAAGTGAAAGATCAAAGAACCCATAAAAATCTCACCGCTTGAAAGTTCCAGGTTTTACGACACATTGGTCACTCAAGTCTTCCTACATATTTGGGCATATGTATTTCATAAGTTATTTGGATTTGTAAATGTGTATATTTTACTTCATCTTACTCACAGGTGAAAAGCATTTGTGATTTCTTAAGTCTTTAGACTAAGAAACATATTTTGGAAGTGAGCCGACTAGAGTGGTCGATTGTATAAGCCGACTAGAGTGGTCGGTCAAGTCAACCGACTGAAGCAACCGACTTAGTCGAAGACAAGAAGTGAATCGACTTGGTCGAAGCTGCTGTTTTGGTCGAAGAGAAGAAGAGAAGAAGTTAGCCGACTTGGTCGATGTGACAAGTGGTCGAGGTAAAAACCGGTCGGACAAGTAAGTCGAAGTAATTTTGGTCGAGTGTAGGACCGACTAAAATTTATAAACTTGTCTAGTCGAACATAGACAAGTTTCACCCGACTGGTGAAAAATAAAAGTGGTCGGCGTGAAAAGTAAAAATTAAAATTTCAATATCGACTGAGCCCTAAACTCAAGTTTAGTCGGCTTGGTTTTGGCTATCTGGTATCAGAGCAAGGTTATATCAGAGTAAGGTTTATATCAGCCCAAGATTTTAGGAAAGAAATTTTGTCTTAAAAGGTGGAAAATTAATTTTCTAAGGAAAGTTAATTAAAAAAATTAAAAATGGCTTCCACTTCTGGTTCATTGCAACCTCTAAGTTTTACAGGAAAGAATTATGAATATTGGTTTTTAACAATGAAAGCTTTATTCAGAGGTCAAGATGTCTGGGAGATAGTCCAGCATGGTTATGCAGAACTAGTAGACATGGCAGCATATAATAATCTCACACAGGCTGAGAAAGATGTCTTGAGAGAACACAGGAAGAAAGATGGAAAAGATCTGCTTTTCATACATCAAGCTATGCATGAGAGCATACCCCCAAGAATAGTAGCAAAGACTAATGCTAAGGAAGCATGGGATACATTGGAGACTGCCTATCAAGGTTTGGATAAGGTAAAGACATCCAAGCTGCAGATTCTGAGAAAAGATTTTGAATCTCTGTCCATGAAAGATTCAGAGAATGTAGACACATTCTACACTAGAGTTGTTGGGTTGATAAACCAACTGAAATCTCATGGAGAACCCATATCAGATCAAAGGGTTGTTGAAAAAATTCTCAGAAGTCTTCCCCCAAGATTTGAAAACTTAGTTGTGACCTTAAAGAAACACACAAACATGTCAACATTTACCATTGATGAGCTGCAAGCTTCACTCATCAATCATGAACACAGAATCAGCAGATCACAAACATCATTGGAAGTTGGATTTGCAGCACAGTCATCCATAAGCCGTGGTAGAGGCAGGGGGAGAAACAACTTCAGAGGTAGAGGAAGAAGTTCTTCAAGAGGAGGATGAGGCCGAAGTCTTGCAAATCTCGGTGGCAAAGGAGATAACCAAAACCCAAGTCAGCCAAGTGGCCAGAGGTTTGATAAATATAAAATTCGATGTCATTACTGTAAGAAGTTTGGTCATTATGCATATGAATGCAGGAAGAAGCAATATGACCAAGGCCCGGCAAAGCCCAAGTCAGTCGACCAGCACCAACACTTCAACAGGTGCAATGTTAATGGCATCGACATCTCCACTTGAATGCAATGTTGTTCAAGAAAGTCCACATGACATATGGTACTTAGATTCAGGATGCAACAACCATATGACTGGTAATTTAAATCTATTTTCTAGTCTAGACACTTCAGTTAAAACTGATGTTACACTTGGAAACAATGTCCAAGTTACTGTCTTAGGAAAAGGCACTGTTGATATTATAACCAAACAGGGAGAGAGTAAGTATATCCCTGATAACTATCATGTCGAAGGTCTGAAACATAATTTGTTAAGCATTGAATAGTTGTTACAAAAAGGCTACAGAGTCTACATGGAAGATGAACACTGTGTGATCAAAAACAAGCGTCCAAGCGACCAGCTGATAGAAAAAGTGCCAATGACAAGCAACCGCTTGTTTCCATTGAGGATAGTTCCCGACATAAAAGGGAAGACAAAGACAGGAACTACATTCAAGGTAGAAAGTGAAGAAACAGTCGAGCTCCTCGACAAGAGAGAAAATTGCAGCGCTAATTTGCAAGCTGCATTTCAGACAGAAGTTCAGGATGAATCTTGGTTGTGGCATTTCAGATTTGGACATCTGAATTTTGGTGGGCTAAAACTACTACACACAAAGAATATGGTGAAGGGACTACCATTGATCGACAGACCAGAGAGGGTTTGTGAAGGCTGCATTTTTGGCAAGCAGCAGAGAGAGACATTTCCAGTCAGAAAGTCCTATAGAGCATGCACACCACTTGAAATTGTGCACTCTGACATCTATGGTCCAATGCAGACATCATCCATTGGTGGCTGCAACTATTTTCTAACCTTTATTGATGATTACTCAAGAAAGACATGGTTATATTTCTTGAAACATAAATCTGATGCATTAGGTTATTTTCAGCAGTTCAAGGCACTCGTGGAGAACAAGAGTGGTCATCGCATCAAGATTTTAAGGACCAACAGAGGAGGTGAATATGTTTCAAATGAATTTCTGAATTTTTGCAAGACCCATGGCATATAGAAGCAATTCACTACACGGTATACACCTCAACAGAACGGTATTATCGAAAGAAAAAATAGAACCATCATGGAGATGGCACGCAGTATGTTGGCATCCAAGCATTTTCCAAATGAGTATTGGGGTGAAGCAGTCACAACTGCCATTTACATTATGAACCGATATCCAACAAAGAGTGTGAAGAACAAAGTTCCCCAAGAAGCATGGACAGGTATGAATCATAATGTTTCCCATTTAGAAGTTTTTGGTTGTGTTGCATATGCTCATATTCTAGATGAGCTGAGAAGGAAGCTAGACAAGAAGGGACAGAAATGTATTTTTGTCGGTTATTCAGAAGACACAAAAGCATACACGTTGTATGACCCTGTCACAAGGAAAGTGATTATCAGTCGGGATGTTCAATTTGTCAAGAATGAATCATGGGATCGAACCATCGACATAAATTTCAAGATTGTGTCGAACGTCGACAATGATGATATGGAAGAGGAAGTAGTTTAAATACCACATGTAAGTCAACTGGTTGGAGCACCATTGACTCCCATGACACCAAGACATGGTTCAGCACAAGGACCATCGACACAAGTAGCAGCTCAAGCTACACCGACAAGTACACCAAGAGGACAGTAGACTACATCAAGCATTTTGTCTAGGTCGACATTGATAGAACGAGTGAAGACAAGAAGTGTATGGGAGATATATGAAGCTGGTGGGCCTAATTCATTCTCTCTCTTTGCATTATTTTCCCCTATATATGATCCACTAACATTTGAAGTTGTTGAAGAAGAAGTATGGGCACAAGCCATGGATGAAGAAAAAGAATGCATTGAGAAGAACCAGACATGGGAACTGGTCGATGTACCAACAGATAAGGATGTAATCAGTGTCAAAAGGATTTATAAGACAAAGCAAGATGCTAATGGGAATGTGCAAAAGCACAAGGCAAGAATGGTAGCAAGAGGGTTCACACAGCAACCTGGCATCGACTTTAAACGTTTGCACATGTTGCACTCATGGATATAGTCAGAACAGTTTTGGCCATTGCTGCACAAAACAAATGGCATGTTCATCAAATGGATGTCAAGTCGGCATTCTTAAATGGCTATCTAGAAGAGGAAGTATATGTGGAACAACCAAAAGGGTATGAAGTTCCAGGTCAAGAGCATAAAGTGTACATGCTGAAAAAGGCATTATATGGTTTGAAGCAAGCTCCTAGAGCTTGGTATAGTTGGATTGATTCCTATCTCATTGAAAATGGATTTCACAGAAGTGAAAGTGAACCGACTTTGTACAACAAAGTCGATGAGCAAGGTAAGATGTTAATTGTCTGCTTGTATGTAGATTATTTAATATTTACCGGTAATAATGGCATAGCAGATTTTAAAATAGTCATGGAAAGTGAATTTGAAATCACTGATCTGGGGCTTATGAAGTTTTTTCTGGGCATTGAAGTTCAACAGTTTGAAAGTGGTATCTTTATATCACAGTCTAAGTATGCAAGTGAAGTTTTAAAAATATTTAACATGTCTAACTGCAAGATAGCCCCAACAACAGTGATAACGGGTTTAAAATTGAGCAAAGATGATGAAGGATCCACTGTAGATCCTACGCTGTTCAAAAGGCTTGTTGGCAGCCTTATGTATTTGACAGCAACAAGACCAGACATTATGTATGGTGTAAGTCTGATCTCAAGGTTCATGGAGTCACCAAAAGACTCACATTGGCAAGCAGGTAAAAGAATTCTGAGGTATGTAAGTGGCACAAAAGGCCTTGGTATTATGTATTCAACCTCAGAAAATTTTAAACTCATTGGTTACACTGAAAGTGACAATGGAGGCAGCATAGATGACAGGAAAAGCACATCTGGGTACACATTTCATTTTGGTACAGGTGTTGTTTCATGGGCTTCAAAGAAATAGCCCATAGTAACTCTATCTTCAGCTGAAGCAGAGTATTTTGCAGCAACAAGTGCTGCATGTCAAGCTGTCTGGATGAGGAGAGTCTTAAAAGACTTGTCACAGAACCATCAAGAACAAACAACAATATTCTGCAACAACAATTCAGCCATAGCATTATCAAAAAATAAAGTGTTTCACAAGAGAACCAAGCACATCGACACAAAATTTCATTTTATAAGAGAGTTGGTGAACGACAAGAAAATTTGTTTGGAATTTTGTAGGTGTGAAGATCAACTTGCCGACATCTTCACAAAGCCATTGGCAAAGGACACATTCTAGTATCTACATAGTTATCTTGGAATGACAAGTTCTCCACAGTGAACTCTGTCATAAACAGAGCATGTCTAAGCTTTGAAACATTTTGTAAATTTTTGTTTTAAAACCCCATCTGCTTATAATTAAGGGGGAGTGTTGGAAAAATGTAATTACTCACAGATCTGTACTTGACTTCCAGCCGACTCTGTCAGAGTCTGTACAAGTCAAGATCTTTTCTGTCAGTCTGACAAGAAGGAAGAGTCCATGAGTGGGAAATGCATACCATGTCGAATTTATTTCTGAAGCTAAGTTGTTAGGTAGATAGTAATTACAGTTTTTAATGGCAAGTCAGTCGGCCCATGCTGTAGCAATCTTTGGGTTGCCTATAAATAGAAGAAGCAAATTGTAAATCAGTTTACACAAAGACAACACAGACATTAGATAGCAGAGGAACTAAGGATGAGAAAAAGAAGTCGAAGCTCAAGCTTCTGTGCATGTGATTTAGTTGAAGAGCCGAAGCTCTGTAGACCGACCAGTTTGTAACTGACAAGTTTGTAATACTTTGTTATTTCCACATAGTTAATATATGAAATAGTTTGTGGTTTAATGCATGATTATTTGGCCGCACATATTTCTAGATTTACTTCTGTAAATGTCTTTTACAATTACTAATAAGTGAAAGATCAAAGAACCCATAAAAATCTCACCGCGTGAAAGTTCCAGGTTTTATGACACATTGGTCAACTCAAGTCTTCCTACATATTTGGATTTGTAAATAAGTATATTTTACTTCATCTTACTCACAGTTGAAAAGCAATTGTAATTTCTTAATTCTTTAGACTAAGAAACATATTCTGCAGATTTCGACCAAAGTGAGCCGACTAGAGTGGTCGAAACCGACTAGAGTGGTCGAGCCGACTAGAGTGGTCGGTCAAGTCAACCGACTGAAGCAACCAACTTAGTCGAAGACAAGAAGTGAACCGACTTGGTTGAAGCAACCGACTTGGTCGAAGAGAAGAAGTCAGTCGACTTGGTCAATGTGACAAATGGTCGAGGTAAAAACCGGTCGGACAAGTAAGTCGAAGTAATTTTGGTCGAGTGTAGGACCGACTAAAATTTATAAACTTGTTTAGTCGGACATAGATAAGTTTCACCCGATTGGTCAAAAAGAAAAGTGGTCGGCGTGAAAAGTAAAAATTAAAATTTCAATATCGATTGAGCCCTAAACTCAAGTTTAGTCGGCTTGGTTTTGGCTATCATGGAGGAATAAGAGTCAGCTGAAGAAGGAGACCTCTCTAGAGATGAAGAAGAGGCAGAAGAGTCCAATGAAGGAGGAGGCCTCTCTAGAGACAAAGAGGAGGCAGAAGAGTCCATCGAAGAGGAGGAAGATTCAGAGTCCACTAAAGAAAGAGGCCTCTCTAGATTTGAAGAGAAGGCAGAAGAGTCTAGTGAAGGAGGAGGCCTCTCTAGAGACAAAGAGGAGGCAAAAGAGTCCAATGAAGAGGAGGAAGAAGAGTCCGCTGAAGAAGGACCCCTCTCTAGAGAAGAGGGCTGGAAGCTGTTATGCAGAGTGGCTTTCAAAGACAAACAAGTTTCTATAGATATAGAAGACCGTGCCAAGAGATTTGCGGACGAGTGCAAAGGTATGCCTTTGGCCATAAACATAGTCGCTAGAATCATTGGGCAAACTAGTGTACATCAGTGGGATGCTTGTTTTTCTTTGATGAAAAGCGCAGATCCATATTTTCTAGCCACTCATCCTTGCCTTGATGCACAACTCTATAGACTATTACGATGGAGTTACGATGCTTTGCCTAATTCAAGCGTGAAGAATTGCTTTTTATATTGTGCTTAGAAGTTGATGCACGCAATTTAGTGGAAATGTGGATTGGAGAAGGCCTGGTGAAGAGCAAACAGGGAACCTATTTAATGGACATGGCCCTTGGGCGCAACTACTTAACTCCTTGTTGATCATTGCTTCTTCCAGATTGTTCACGATGTCATTCCTAGTAAAAGGGGAAAACAAGCTCACGATGTTATTCCCAGCATAAGAGTCCACGATGCTATTCGTGAGATGGCAATGTATATACCCCAGAAAGAGGAGAATTGTTTATTCATTGCAACCAAAAATCTTCGGAATTTAACAGAAATTCACAATAACAATATTTGCAGGAGGATATCAGTTGCCAATAATTTTATTGCAGATCTGCCCACTGAATTGAGATGCGCAGAGCTCGCGAGTCTCATCTTAAAATTAAGGAAATAGAAATTTGAAAGAGCTTCCGTCAGAATTTCTGTTGAGCCTAACCTCTCTCAGGGTTCTCAATCTGTCCGGCTGCACCCAAATAACTTCATCACCAACGTCAATGTGGCAACTAAGACTGCTCGAGTTTCTGTCATTAAGTGACCTTCCCGTCAAATATTTGCCTACAAGGCTTCAATTTTTGAATCTTTCACAGTGTTGTCATCTAGTATCATTTCTAGGATTGCAGGACTCAAAAATCTCAAGTGTATTGATTTAGACGGTTGTCATAGTTTAAGCGTGATTCCACGTGAGATCTCTAAACTCACTTAACTGAGCAGACTCATGTTAAATACATTTTATCCAGGCGCGCCCGATGCGCTGAAAAGTATTTGGAGCTTAAAGGGTCTCAAAAACATGACAGAGTTGACTGTATGGATAGGGGAGGGGGAGTAGAGAGTTAAAGATGGCCTATTGGGAACCTGGTCGGAGATGAGGCACTTAATGTTGTACTACCGATCAGATGAGGATCTTCCTGAGGACATGAAGAGCATGAAGAAGCTACAGAGTTTTATGCTACAATGGTACCAAGGATATCATTGTCTGCCAAATTGCTGCAAGTTTGAACATCTTGAAATGGTATCATTGAGGAATTGCCAATAAATAAGGGAGCTCTCTCCATTGGAGTGGATGCCGAATTATCATTTGAGAGAGTTGGGGATAAAGAGTAGTGGAACGGTTCCTAGTGGATATCAAAGGTTACATAAGTTGGTTCTGACTGACCTGTACTTAGAGAGTTTGGGTGGAGCATCAAAGACGGAGGAGGGAGTATCAAAGACGAAGGGAGTATGGGATGAAAGAACACTACCGAACCTTCGTGTCTTAGAGATATTTCTTTGCAAATCTTTGAAAAGATTTCCCATTGGAATGGAGAAGCTTCCAAATTTATGCATATTAAAGGCCAACCAAGATTGGTGGAAAAACATTATGAGGGAAGATAATGACATGAAAAACAAATTGGAAAATAAATTTCAATTTTACTAACTCTTTTTTTTCTGGGTGAGATTTGAACTTGAGACCTCTTTTACAACATTCCTTCATTTACAAAGTACTTGCCAATCACTCTACGCCCATGTAGGCTCAATCTTACTAACTCTCACTATAAATAAGTAAATATAATATTTTATTAAACAACTTTCGCTTGAATTTTACATTTATTTTTTGACCACTGGATATGATATTTACAAATGGAAACAGGTCGCCGGCGAAGAAAAGATGCAGTGCTGCCAAGTAGCTTAAAAATAAGGTATGTTTTATTTTTCATCTAATAAGTTTAATAATTTTTTTAAAAATTTTATTATTATTATTTTATTATAAAATTATTATAAATATTATGTATGATTTCAATATTATAAATAAGCAAAAATATTATGTATATTTTTATAAATAAATTAAATATAATAATTTTTTCATTTAATATTGATTCAATTTTAAACAAATTATTTGTGAACTAAAAACATGTTGTCAAAGAGGCTTATATGATCATCATATCTACTTAGGAAGATTACTTGTATGTGCATATTGCAAAGGGACTTTGAGTTGAATTCTATTTTGTCATATTTTTAAGAGAAGATATTTTAGTAAGAAAAAAAGTTGAATTGAGGTTTGATCAAATTATTATTGCTAAAGTGATTAAGATTTTCTATTTTTTAAGAATTTATTCTATTTTATTCTCTACAATTATATATGTAAACATGTTTTCTTCGTGTCTTAGGAGGAATGCCTATTTTATTCACATGACTCAATGTTATAAGGACTCATATATTAACAAGTTTTTTCAAATACATTGGAAAGTGTTTTTATGTATTTTTAATAATCTTTTATGGAATTTTTTTTCTTTCAGTTTTCTAATTATTTTTCTTATTTAAAATCTTTGCATATTTTTTAATAATTTTTTTATAACGTATTAATTACAATTTGTTAAACTGTTTAAAAAAAAATTGTCATTATTTTTTTTTTGACATTAGTGTTTAGAAGATTTATTTTTGGCTATCTTTGAAAAACGAACATTTTTTTTGAAGGCTCTCTTGTGTTTGGATATAGATCGTTTCAACTTTATGTCGATTTGTTAAAAAGAATAAATCTATTATTATGGTTATTTTTTCCAAATGGGTTTATGGGATAACCTTATTTGTTATTGTATCTATGTGTTTGTTTTGTATGCTTCTAATTCATAAGAGCTAGAAAATATTTATATTTTAGTTTTTAATGTCTTTTGCTTTATTTTCTTTGATTCTCTACTCATACTATTTGTTGATTTGCTCTTATGTATTAATTAGTTTCTAGTATATTACCTAGTTTATAATAGTTTTTATAACTCATTGCTAAAGAAGATTATTGCAAAATTAATATTCTAACATACCCCTTAAAAATTTAAGGGCAAGGCATGTATTAATTTCATGCATTATTAGTCAATGTTGGCATTTTCCAATGCTATCAACTTAGGTGAGTTGTAAGCTTACATAAGCTCTCAAATGCCCAACTATTCTCGGGGGTTTATTGAGACTCCTCAATCCTATAAATTGAGGTCTTATCTTGTATTTATTTATCTAGTTTAATAGAATCTTTACTCTATTACTATGAGGATCATCTTTGATATGGATTGATCCTTGGATATTTACATGGTATCAGAGTATGTACAACTCCGTCTCTCTCACTAGAATGGTTGTGATCCCGCCATGTTGGATTTTTAGCAGGACTTTTTTTCTAAGCTATTCAGCACTGTTGTCTGATATTTTTTGGCATGGTTTGCTATATTACTTTTGGCTTTACAAATTTAGATCGAATTTTGTTCTGATTTTGTGGGATAGCAACATCAATATTTTTATAATTAGGTCACCTTTTAGTAACAATTCTTGGATTGTGTTAGATTTATCAAGTTCCTCCTCCATTTTCATATTGGTTTATGATTTGTGTATTGTGGAACTCTCTACCTCTCTCCTATTTCTTTTAGTAACAACACCTATTGGATGGTTACACATCTATTAACATAAAGCTTGATATGTAATCATGTATGCTAATCCATTGATGTCGATCCATCGCATTATAGGGGGAGAAAACCTTGAGACACCCCTGTAGTTCAATACTGTTATAGTTGTGGGGATTTAGATACTACAATTACAACTTTTATGTAGCAAAGACCTGCTACTAATTATCATCTCAAACACTTGGTTGATCATGGATATCTTTTGTTCGAACATCAATTTCTTCTTGTTGACAATGAATAAAAAGGGAGATCATTCAAGTGTGCAAGAAATAATTATATTTCTCAGGGAAGAAATTAAAGGCCTATAACTAGAATGGAATGGACAAAAACTCACTATCCTTGCTCCCTCTAATAGGAATTTCTCAACATGATGGAACCCTTTATGATCAATCACACTCTTCTCATGATCAAAATGTGGCATTTAAGATCTTGATTAAGATTCGTTAATGACACACCTTTTATGTTCAGATCATGGTTTTTATTAAGTCTTATATAGGCCTCTCTAAGTGTATAATGTGATTCAAGTTTATCTATATTGTGGCCCCTTCCTTCAACTACTTGTGGCTTCTTTCCCACACACATCACCACACATCACATCTTGTCTTCTTTCTTAACCTTTGATTGTTGTTGAAGATAGTGTATTTGGGCAGAACATGGACAACTACTGTGATATATATACTTTCAAATAATGGGTTGTTCATTTGGCACAGATCATGAACCATATTACAAATCATAGTTTTATAAAGAGATCATGGCCCTTAGTTCAGATCATGGCTGTGAGGCATCCCTTATCTTTTTTGGTGCAGCCTTTGATGATCCATGGGAGTTTTTCGCTATGGGCTCTCTTGTTCTTCTCTTTGTGTTATTGGTGTTTGTTTAGGTTGCGTGCAAAGTCACATATGGGATCACTCCCCCATCATATCTTAGAGGTATTTAGGATCCATATACAAAATGGTGGGCAGAAGAGGCATTACCAAGGTGATTGTAACATACCAGTTGTTCTTTGTCAATTGGAGGTATTTGTTAGAAGCAGGGATTAGCATCATGGGGATCATGATGGTGGCGTAGAAACTTTTTTTGTGCACAATTTGTTTCCCATAGTGGTGAGGTATTTGGGATTCTTCCTTCACACTCTATTCTTATGGATTGTTGTACGATTTCAACACTCATCAATTTTGGCACTACCAGATCACACCCTTCATCATATGTTGGACTATTTTTCAGCCAAAATTCATTTTGGTCTCACTCTCCTCTAGATTCATGGCCTATTCGTGGGATGGTTGCACATTAAAGATCTTGGGTTTGGTAAAGATTCCAATGAAGATGAAAAGATGTTTGGATTCTTGGTTGTTTATGGTTGATATCTCATCCTTCTCATGTGAGCCTAGTTTTGATTCTTCTTTGATGGATTAGTAATTTACATTAGATGCAATCTTTTCCTCTTCATTCTTCCTTTAGTGTTAGAATCCTTGCTAGTGGAGGAGATGGTGTATGGTTTGCTGGTGAAGATCAGGGTGTTGATTTTTGTAACATCAGACATGTACTTCTGCATAGCCCAAGTGTCTGGCATGTTGGAGTCATTTACAAGTCCTCTTAGAATTATGAATTTCACTTCAATTAAGTGAATGATTAGAATTAATGTGCTTTTGTATTGCCTTATTTAAAGTTAACTAGAGGGATCATGGTATTTGGTAGTCCATGGTATTGGCGCTAGGTATTTGCATACTATAATTTTATTAAAGTTAGCCTAGGTGAGAGGAGGTGTCACCAATGTCACAAAAAATGAGTGAGTGATATCTCATTGAGTGGGTGGAGAAGGACTTCCATCCAGGTGTGAGGGTAGGGGCCGAGGAATAGAGAAAAGGGGCAACAAAGAAGGTAGAATCTAGGTGATAGGTTATGTCATCTTCCTGTGTTTGTATATTCCTTAGGAGGTATGTTATCTTAGGATGAGATCCCATGTTTTTTATAATAAAATCATTTATTGATCGCTTTTCCCCAGTTAAGGTTTTCTAGGGTAAATCTAGTGTCAAATGCGTGAATGATTTCCTAAGTTTTTCTATTGGGTTATTTTATTGAGATCTAGTGTGTTTCAGTAATAATTGTGTTAGGATTATTGTAATCCTCCCTTGTCCACGATAGTCTATTTTTTAGTTTCCTAGCTTAGGATGTCATTATCACCTTCATTAGTGCATGGAGATATTATTTGGGGCAACTTGATGCACCCTCGTGCATTAATCTATGAGCTCCAGAGACCAATCACTAGATTATAGGAGACCACTCTGAGTTACGTGAGTTCCATCATCAGTTCACCCTAGTCAGTGTTGAGTCATGCTTTGATGGGCCACATTCATTTCACTCTGAGTTAGCCTAGGAACTATTTTGCATGATTTGAGGAGATAGGTTTCTTTGATCACCTACCATGGTCAATTATTAACTGACTGTCAGTTGTTTCAGTTTTTCGGAGTTGCTCTAGTGAGTCTTCAGTGGTGATTATTCCTAGGTTAGTCATGTCTGGAGTTGGTCTGGACTCAGGGATTTGAATCACTCCTAGAGGATTCGAATTCCCTCTTTTGTATCATGGATGTATTACATACAATTTAATGAGTACTATATCCAATTATTGCTAGAAAATTGATCTCTCCTGTCTAATTAATTTCTTTGTGCATGTTTATGTATTTTTCATTGTAAAATCAATCTCCTTTACTCTCCTTTCACTATGAGGTTCAATCTAGCCTGAAGATATTGTGGAATTCTTAATTTTACAAATTGCAAGTAATTACTCAAATTGATTAACTGGATCTAGATTGACTAAAATTCAACACAGGGATCTCGATTTTCATTTCTCACAGTCAATAATTTGCACTTTTTGCATTGGCTCCATATTTTGCTGGTTGGATAGTTTTTTGGCATACTTGTTTTTTTCACATATGATTTTCATTGGTATCTCCAGTTTCTCATTTCGTTTGAGGCATCATGAAGAGAATCCCATTGTATTTTCAAAGAGTGGTTGCACACCACATATGCCTATGATCTCAAATGTTGATTCCTCTTTTGTAAATTGGTATCTAAAACGACCTTTTTTATCATAACCCATATCGAGGATTGTTGTCGATGGTGGCTATTTATGGTACCGCTCATTCTACACATTTGAGTTGTGTATTATGTGCTACTAGTGCATATAGTATTTGGAGTGTAACCATGCATTTGTCTCCTTGTACTATCTTATTTCACATTGTCTTAGAGATTGCCACTTTGAAGTGTTTCTTGCTTAGCTTTCTATGCATCTTTGTCGCCTTTAGATTGCACTCCATACTATTTTCTTCAAATGATATATTCATTGCTATCATCTTTTCCACTCAGTTCAACATTATGGGTGGTTGTATGTAATAATTCCTTGGGTTATTTTTTACTCACCATGTTTGATCACGATCAAGCATCTTTAGAGTGAGCATTGAATACAACATTTCTTCCTTTATTGGGTCAACAATCGTAGAAACTAGTTATAGATGCATTATGATGAGATAGATTGGCATCCATAGGGACACTCAACATATTATGTCTTCTCAATTGTAAATGAGTACCTAACCAATGCTTTTGTTCCTTGGCTCATTCTTGAGGATTAGATTATTTTGATAGGTGTGCATTAAGCTCTCATTCCCTTAGGATTTCAAAATTTTCTACTTGGATTTCTACATGTATCTTTGATGGCATTGATAATGTGGGGTTTCCTATCCCTTTTTAGAGTTTCAAAAATTATTCTTGTTTAGATTTTTCTTTGTGTCCACGGGACTCATTGCTTATTTGATGGTTGATGGTCTTCACTTCTGTATGAATCCTTGTTCTAGGTCCAAACCAACACTTGTTTCTTTGGAGCAATCATGTGGTGGTTTCCATTGTTTTCCGTTTTTTGTGGCTCTACAACCTATCCACTTTTCAAGATCAACCATGTTATTTTAGGTTATTTGGATTGAGTCTTATTAAGAGTTTTGGTTAAGCCTTGAGTCTCCATGGGTCTCTTGCTCTTTCCATTTACCGCACCATTGTGAGATATTCTCTAGTTTTATCTCCAATGCCTTTTTTACTAGTGGATTTTTTTCATCTTTTGGAGAGGAGTTTTTATCCTATAGGTTCTTATCCTTTTATTTGGTTTGAGAGTTTGTACATGAGTAGGTTATCAAGCATTGTTGTTAGGGCCCATCTTTTTTTTTCTTTTTCTTTTTTTCTCCCTATGGTTTCTCTAGGGGGGGTGTTGTTGTTGGCACTTTGTAATGCTTCCAACTTAGGTGAGCTGTGAGCTTAAGTAGGCGTTGGGTATACAATGCTCGGTGTTAGGATTATTGTGCACCTTTCACGTGAGAAGAAGACCATAAGTCTAAGGAGAGACCAAGAGTCACTCAAGAGTCCAAGAGTCATTTCATGTAATATAATGTACATTTGTGAATGAGAATATAGTGCTTTCATGCCTATATTTCTGTCTTTGTGTTGTTATAACGTTTGTATAAATTGGCTTTATGTCTACCAATATTCATCCATGTGGCATGTGACCTTCATTATACTAAGTTTCTTGAGCCACTTATGAGTTTGTGGCATGTGCAGTAATTCCTTTAATTCAAGTGAGTGCGTTTCATTTTATTTCCATAATTTTTGCGAGATCTGGCATTATGAGAAAATCCTTTTGGAGTTTGGCGCTCTTTTATTTCTATTGTTTTCCATATTTCATAAACTCATTTTGTGTGGTACACTTTCTCAGTCTTATCATTCTACAATTCTGTGCCCGCCTACCCGTTTCCAAACTACTCACTCATCAACCCATTCCTTAGTCTTCTCTGCTTGGAGTTGAATGTTATGCCTCTGGCGTTATTCTTCCATGATACAATGCGTTCTCTACTGCTGCACATTATTTGGACTAAACTTTCAAGGTTCCTCCCATTCTACTACACGTTCCTCTCATTTTGTTGCACGTTCATCCATCTGGACCGTAGCTCCCGAGGACCGTTTTTGAGAATGAGGTAGAGAATGATCTTTTTGGTTGAACCCTAATTCTTTCCACACTGAATCCCATAGCTGAAATACACTACTATTTTGTTTTCCGACCACTTTTTGGAGCTATTGGCTGCATAGTATTAAAGAGTCTTCACCATTGAAGACTACTACTTCCAATCTGAAGACTACAATCCCCAATTTCTTGTGAAGTAGAGAGTGAGCCTGAGACTGTGAAGACTATTTTTGAAAGATGCAACCTTTCAGATCAAAGTCGTTGACTCCTGATCTATGTGAGCCAATTATTTATCGTGGTTTGAAAGACTTAGTGTGAATATCTACAAAGCCAGTGAAGAGTTACATTTGGTTGTCATGTTCTCCATTATGGGAATACTAATTCTTCTTTGGGATACCGAATTTGATCTCATTGCTGCGAGCTACAAACCCATGAAAGACTCTTATTGATTCTATCTCTACTACATCTACAAATGTCTCAAAAGTCCCACGAAAGTTTGTCATGAATAAGTTAAAATTAATTTTTTCGTAAAAAACCCGTTTAAAATTTTGGAAAAAAATGAAAATGTCCCTAACGATCATCGTTATAACAACACTTACTCCATAACATCCCTATAGCGACGCATAGTCAATAACATCGCTATAACGACGTATGTATAACGTACGTTCGTGGCTGTATGACAAACTACTAATCATGGCTAAATGAAGTATTGGCTAGACAGTAGAGTTATATGTTGAAATGAATGATAGCATATTATCATGATATATGTAGGAGTATATATAGAACACTTATACACATGACTCATATCAATGTAATTTGTTTCTTTTATATTTTAAAAGACAATATATTTATAACTAAGTCATTCCATTGTAGAAACTAGTTAAAAAGGTAGAAATTGTTAAGATTAGAAAACCCTAACAAAAAGGATAAATTCCATGCTCATACATCTTGTTGTATTGGCTACTCTAAAAGGATTCTTTTTAGATAGATATATTGTGCAATGGTCTTATCTTTAATATGTGTATTATGGTTAATTGCAGATAAGGAACTATATGGTATATTACTTTATACAATCGTTACTTTAAAGTGTTGTATTGAATTAATACAAGTGGATGTTTGTGTTTTGTGATGGGTTACTATCAAGATCAAATAGCCATACCCTTGAGCATGAAAAATTATGGATAAGTATCTTATAACCTTCATGTATATGACTATGTTAAGAAGAGGAATCACCACACTTCTAAAATACTTGAAGGGATAAACATAATTATTAATTTGACTTTATGTTTTTAACTAAGATCAATGATAATTGAGTTATAATGTGAATAGAAAATTATTTAAGTAATTGACACAAGTTGATCAAAAGCAAGAACTACAAAGATTTTAATACTTAATCCTTTCATAATGAACTATAAGTTAAATGGATCTATTTGAGAATCAAATAGATGGAAATTTTCTTGAGAATAATGATTTGTGGTTCATTATGGCTAACTTATTGGGTTGTATGGAATATGTTAAAGGAAATATTTCATACCCCAGTTACCACTGTGTAATCCATGAACTTAATGGTTATTTAGTTTGTTTCACTTCATCACCCTATTTTTCTACTCTCTCCATTCGAAGTATTTTGGCTAGTTATTTGCTTTCCAATCAAGGAAAAGAGTCTCTCTAGTAGGAGCATGCATCTTCTTTCTGAAGGATTTCTCTCTATCTATATTATTTTTTATAAATGTGTCAAAGGTGAGGTCCTCGAACTTGTCACTAACTTGAAGTGATTCAATATAGTTTGAATGTGTAGAATAGAGATACTTAACAAATGTTGAAAATGGAAGATTTGGTTTCATGATAGAGGATTAAATCGTATTATTACTATGATCTCAGATGCAACGAGCATTGGATCATTGTTCTCCACTTTCAAACTTAATCAATGCTACGTATTGTAAAGTAATGCGATGCATAGTGATAAATTTCAAATTTATAAAACAAACCTTATAAGGGGTGCTTGATCAAAATTAACTTTATCAAGTGAGCCCTCACTATAAATAGATGTAGTCATACAAAGCTAGGGCATTTAAAAAAGGGAAGTAAATAGAGCGAACCTGAATAGGGTTGGAAATTGGGAAATATCTTGTCATTGAATATGACAGAGTTTCTTGAAACCCAAACACCTCAAGTAGTCACTAAAGGAAATTCCTTAAGATGTTAAATTCCTCTCCTTTTCAAAACAAATTTGTATACAATCTTCTACCGAGTACCCATATCAAACCTCCTTACAATCTGTCATCCCTTCAACCTCATACCAAACTATCCTTACATATGGACATTTTACCAACAAATGTAGGATGATTTATTGCTCTTGCTTGTAGAGGGCACACCATCCAATGCTTGTTGACTCCTTCTTTGAAGTACATCCCAAGTCAAAACGTTGTTCTTCAGCTAACCACATGAATGCACATGTTTGCATTGGTTGCCTTGTCTTCCAAAGATTCATTCACCACTAGATAGTGTCACCTTGTTTATCATTTGCAAATTTTTCTCTATAACCAAGCTATGTAACATATGCTCCCTGAATAGGGTTTTAATCCAAATTGATTCATATTCTTCTTCTCTAATCCTTATGCAAAATTAGATTTAATTCCCCACAAATTCATTACAATTTTCATCATTAATCCTTGCCAATCACAATAAATTGACACTCTTCCACCCGTGATGCCAGATAGTGGCAATTAATGGATGAGCATTATGAGATGAAATATAAATGATCACACCTTGTAATACCGATATTTTGTTTTCCAAGGGAAACCTTACAAGGAACCCCCTAGGAACTTCTTCACATTTTGTAGATGGTACATAGTGTAAACTCTTTGACATTAATTATGACCCCTGACCCAGTAGGTGCATTGAGTTAGACATGCAACCAAGGAAATAGACCTTGGGGATTGATATTGAGACCTTCTGCATGAAGCTCAAAACACTCAAAACACTCAACCATTAAACTAGACCATCCATGCGATTTTTTTTCTCCAAGTAATTAAACCAAGCAAAGCCATAGGGAATTCCCCTCATTTCGAGGATGGTACCTAGGGTAAAATGTAGATTCTTCAGAGCATAAGACCAAGTAAAAAACAAGGCTTAAATACATCACACCAATATTCTCATTACAAGCTCAACATGTAACTTATGAGAATAAACCATGGATGAGAACGATAACACTCCATCCCACAACCACTTGGACTAAACCCAGTTAACACAATAATAATTTACCATAATTTGTATAGATTTAATTGTCAATGCACTTCCTATTGCATTACCTAGAAGCATCTCTAAAACACAAAATCCTATGAACTAGGCAACATGAAGTGAAAAATAAAACTATTGTCACAAAGATTCATGTGGAAAACCAAGGGCCAATGCAAAATTCCAAGCCACCATTAAGTGAAAAATGAAACTAGGAGTTACTATGTCTGCCCCATCCAATTCTTTGATCCATCTCTCCGTTGCTGCGACATGCCAAAATTTCCTCTTGATTGGGCTCTCAGCTGACGTATTTTGGAAGCGAATTACCATGCCTCCCAAGCAGCAATCCAAGGGCGATGTGGCCAAAAATACAGAAGGTTGTGGAGGACAAGACCTTCGGTCTCAAGAACAAGAACAAGAGCAAAAATGTTCAGAAATATGTGCAGAGCCTTGAGCAATCCGTGTAGCCCAAACCCTATGCCAAAGTTAATGCAGCGAAGGTAATTTTTTTCTCTCGGTTTTCTGAGGGTTTACGACGATCAAAATTTACTAGGGTTTCAGGGTGAGGATTGATCTATTTGTTTGGATTGAAGCAAAATAAGGAAGATGAAAAGAAGAGGGAGAAGGAGTTGAACGGCCCGTTTAAAGTTGCGGTCAGTTAGCTGAATGTTCCTCCAAGTAGGGTTTTGAATTTATCTTATTTTTTTCTTTTCTATTTAATGGTTTTGTTATCTAAATCAATTTTGCTCTGGAAGAGAATAAATTTCTGTAAAGGAATTACATTTGTAAAACAAAGCGTGAACACCAGTTCATAGGTTCCGTCCACCTGAAGTTTATCTCTTCAGGGTTCTGAATATGACGTGATGTCATTGTCGATATTTTTATATTTTTCCAAAATTCCTATATTTTATTTATTCGGTTTACTTTATTCCACTACTTTTCTACTGGAGTCTGGATGAGCGTAAAGTGCTTCTGAACATGGCCATGCATTCACAACGCAGTCATAATTTACACAATTAAACAAACCCTTTAATTCAGATAGCTTAAAATTCTACCTTGCAGGGTTTTAAATTTAAACATAATATAATATTAGTATTTTGTAAGATGGGAGGGAATTTTATTCATGGGATTCCAGTTGTGATAGATATTTCGAGAGGTGGGGATATTGGTCTATCCTCTATAACTATAGAGACCATTAAAATTAATAGAGACCATTAAAATTATTTTATGGCTTGCATAGGTAGGATCATAAATTTTGTTTAGAAGATTCAAGAATTTCTGAGGGCTGCTTGAATTTTGTTAACGAGGGATTTTATATGCTGCAATGATCACTTTGGTTCCATTCTTAATTGTTATGTTCTGCTTTCATTTATGCTATGCAGGTGTTACAAAACTTAGTCACAGCCTCTTGTTCAGTTTCAAACATCCCGAAACTGGCATAAAATTCTTATGAACAACTTTGATACCAATTTATAATAGTATGAACAATAATTTGATCCTTAAGCTAAATGCATGAAAGATCATATAAATTATAAACTATCCAACCCATTCCAAGACATTAGTCCGAATCAACAAGGTATGATGATAGAATTCATGTCTTGCAAATCCAGGAGAATACATCAGTATAGAAATTGTCATGCATCCTCGAAACTTATTTTTTTCCCTTGCACAATCAAGTAATAGATTTTCAGGGTATGGATTCACCACCTAGCCAGAGGCATTCATACACAAATGTTAACCTTGAGGTAGGGCATGAATATGGTAAAGAGGATAAAGTTGTAGTAGCAAATCTCTTAAAGCTACAATGCTTAAGCAACATGTATCAACAAAAACATTGTTATCCCTAAGTAGGTCAAGAGGAAAGCAATATTTGGGCTCTATACGAACTTATCCCTAGTTCAAGACTTTTGCATGAGAAGAATCGTCTTCCTCAACCACAAAAAACCTTGCTAGGCCCTACTAAATAGAATATTAATGTATCGATGTCTCCTTGCTAGCCCCAACTAAACCTCAAGGGATAGGATACACACTTAAATTTTTGCAGGACATAGCTTCTTGCATGCATCTCCCACTATGGATTCTATAGAGGCACTAGTAGAGGAGCAATTCAATGGCCCAAGTAGCAATGGTTATATTAGAAAAAAGGATGAGCATAATGTTAGACTCAATTGCAAAGAAGAATGAAAGATGAAGAAATGGAGTAAGAATATGGAAAATGGAATCCCCTCTGTTCTCAGGGTGGTTTATTTATAAAAACAAGCTGTTTGTGTGGGGTAAGTAGAGGGTTAATGCCAATTTTTTTTCCATGAGTGGAAATATATGATATTCTAACACTTTTTTAGGAAGTTAAAAAAAATCATTTAATTCCTTTTGTGAAACCTAATGGTGAATTTTAACATATATTCTTGCACCTACTATTTTTTTTGAATTTCATTGTCATTGAATGCAAACTCAAACACAAACTAGGTGAACCTTGATACCGCATGTACTCTTGCAAGCATAAAAAAATTTGACTCTATTCTTCACATGTTAAGTTTGGTATTACCCCGGTAACATATAGAATTTTATGTGGGTGCATGACACAATAACATATTTGAAAAGAATAATTAATGGAACAATGTATTTTCATGCAATTACGATGCTTTCAAGTTATTCATCTATCATTACATCATTATGTAGCACCATAAGTTGGTTAAGTGAATTAACCTGTTAGAATTTCATCATTAATCTAGCATTATATTAGGATCTTTACTGAGAGAATAACAAGCACAAAAATCAAACACAAGAGACAATGAACACGGTGTTTATCCTCGGGGAAACCATAAATGGTGAAAACCCCGCAACTTCCTCAGAGATGGAATCAGCACCAAAAGAAGAACCCAAAACAGTAAGTGATCTCCTGACAGCAGTAACCTTCTTTCTATCTAGCCCTAGTGTCTTCTCCTTCCTCAACTATGCGCTACACTTGAGTGTGTATGAGTTGTATGATAAATAGAGAGTCGAGCTCTCTATTTACACTAATCCCGACATGACTAAAATCCTACAAGGGCCGACCTCATAAGGAGAGTCTAATAACCCTAGTGCCCCGGAATTGCGAGGACGTTAACCCTTTGACAATAGGAGGGTTACCCACAATGACTTGACATGACTTGTTTACATTATAGATCTTCCCGATAGGAACATCGGGGCATGACATGACTCAAGTACATCCCAGAATAAACATCGGGTTATAATATATAAGAAATACAAGTGAAATACATTCCGAAGTTACATATACATCAACACTCCCTCTTAACTAGGAAGGTATTCTTTTGACACAATTTTCAGCACAAGTCTTCTTCTCTGTATCTTTTGGATCATCATCGAGTCTTTGTCATCTTCAAGTCTTCTTCATCTTCAAGTCATCTTCATCATTAGATTTGGATCATCACTCGATCTGGATCATCACTCGATCTGGATCATCACTGGACATCATCACTGGATCTGGATCATCACTCAAGGAATCCACTCAGAGCTAGTCCTTTTTCATACTAGATGAGTCTTCACAGAGCCAGCCCTTTTTCATGCTGTGTGTGGAATCCATACATACATCTAAAAATGGCAGGAACCAATCCTCTCACCATGTCATAGCTCTTACATCTATCCATGGAAGGAACCAATCCTATCACCATGTCGAAAGGGCACAACACTTATATCTGACCATGGAAGGAACTAATCCTCTCACCATGTCAGAATGGCACATCACAGACATATCACTTCCTCTTGGGAGGAATCTCAATCTGGAGAACACCAAGCTTCTCCCTGAAGTACTCAAACTTCACCCTAGACAATGGCTTAGTCAACACATCATCTATCTATTCATCTATCGCAACATACTGGAGCTTCACTGCTCCTCTCTACACCATATCCTTGATATAGTGATACTTGATCTCGATATGCTTTGACTTGTCATGGAATACTAGATTCTTTGACAACTTTACACAACTCTGGTTGTCACAGTATATACAAGTAGCATCTAACTGAAGATCAAATAAGTCAGATAGTAGCTTCCTTAGCCATACTACCTCACAACTAGCTGAACAAGTTGCAACATACTCTGCTTCATGTGTACTCAGTGCCACATAGGATTGCTTCCTGCTAAACCATGAGATCACTCTTGATCCCATACTAAAGCAACACCCTGAAGTGCTCTTCCTATAGATGGCATTGCCTGCCCAATCTGAATCAACATAACCCTCCAGGTTAATCCTTTGATCAGCCTTATATTTGAACCCATAATCAACAGTACCTTTTAGGTACCTCAAAATATGCTTTGCAGCAGTCAAGTGAACATGTCTCAGATCTGTCAAGTATTGGCTCAAGGTGTTCACGTCAAAGCAAATATCTGGTCTCGTGTTCGTCAGGTACATCAAGGACCCAATCATCTAATGATACATCATGGCATCAACTATTTCTGATGAAGCATCACTCAATAGCTTCAGGTTTGATTCCATAGGTGTGGTTAATGCCTTGCAGTCCATCATCCCAAATCTCTTCAGGATCTCTACTGCATACTTCCCTTGTCTAAGGAAGATTTCATCTGTAGTTTGCCACACCTCCATACCTAGGAAATAATGCATCATTCCCAAGTCCTTCATCTTGAACTCAGCAGCAAGCTTTCTCTTCGTATCAGCAATCAACCCATCCATACCTGTCACAAATAGATCATCTACATATAGTAGAAGCATCACCGGGTTGCCATCTTCAACCTTGTAGTAAAGGTTGGAATTTGCTTTACTCTTGGTAAAGCCTAAACTGGATAGAAAGCTATCAATTCTGTCGTACCATGTCTTGGGTGCTTGTTTCAAACCGTACAGGGATTTCTTCAATCTACACACATAAGACTCCTTGTCATGTGTCTCAAAACCAAGTGGTTGCTCCACATACACTTCCTTCTGAGAGAAACCATGAGCCACAAATCTTGCCTTATACTTTTCAATGCTACCGTCTGCATCATGCTTGATCTTGTAGATCCATTTGGAAGTTACAATTGACTTCCCTTCTGGTCTTGGGTCAACATCCAAGACATCATTCTTCATGATCGATTGATACTCTTCGATCATCGCATCCTTCCATTCTTTCTATTCTGTCGCTTCTTCATACTTGGAAGGTTCTTTATCAATAAAATCACATAGTAAAGCTACATAATTGGAACAGGATCTGGTTCTCTTTCTTTCTCTGAGATTCTCTTATGGAACCCCATATATTTCCTCACCTTGGATAATCTCTCGTACCCAATCAGGTTTCCTCTTATGAGGATTCTTCTCCTGTGGTGGATCTATAGGTCTTTGTGGTTCTTCAAATTCTCAATCTTCTTCTTGAGATTCTTCGTTCATGATTGTATCATGAATTCTAGGAGCTTCTTCTTCTTCAGGTTCTTCAGCAGGTTTCTTTCTGGATTTGATGTAGGATGAATCTTCGTCAAATGTTACATCCCTGCTGATGTCAATATTTTTGAACCCTGGGAAGTATATTTTGTAAGCCTTCGAGCTTTCAGATTATCCCACAAATGTACCCTTCTTTCCTGAAGGATCTGATTTTGTTCTCTTCTCTTTTGGAATGTGTATGTACACAGGACAGCTGAATATTCTGAGATGGATGAATTCTGGTTTCTTGCCGGAGAAGACTTCCTCAGGAGTCTTGTTCTTGAGTACTCTATGTGGAGTACGATTTTGCACATACACTGCTGTTCTAGCTACTTCTGCCCAAAGATGCATAGGCAGATCTTGATCATGAAGCATAGCTCTTGCAGCTTCCATGATAGTTCTATTCTTCTTCTTTGCAATCCCATTCTGTTGTGGATTATAAGGAGTGGAAAACTCCCTCTTAATCCCTGAGTCTTTACATAGTTCCTTGAACTCATTTGAAGAGAATTCTCCGCCATTGTCTCATTGAAAAGTCTTAACCTTATTTTTAGTGTGGTTCTCGATCAAGGCTTTGAATTCCTTGAACTTGCTGAACACTTCATCTTTGTTCTTCATGAAGTAAATCCATGTCTTCCTAGACAATTCATCAATAAAAGAAAGATAGTATACATACCCGCTTAGTGAGCTTGATGACATTGGTCCGCATACATCGAAGTGGATGATTTCCAAGATTCCTTTTGCTTTGCTTTCACTACTTGGAAATGTCTTCTTTGTGTTCTTTCCTTTCACACATCCTTTGTAGGCCCCTTCATGTTTTTCTTGAATTTCTGGAAGACCTTCAACAGCTTTGCTTTCAAGTGGTAGTGCTTTGTAATGCACATGTGCAAGCCTTCTATGCCAAAGTTCATTTGGTTCTACTGATTCATGAACCAAAGCTTGTTCTAGTTGGCCCTTTAGCTTGTATAGACCTCCTTCTTGTTCCCCAATCACTATTGCATTGACAAAAGTCTTTCCCTTTGGCCACATAAGAACTTGGCCACCTACAAAATCAACCCTCATTCCTTTTGCATCCAATGCAGATATGGAGAGGATGTTCTTCTTTAGTCCCGAAACAAATAATACATTCTTCATCTTCAAAGACTTTCCAGAGTCTAGTTTATAGGAGGATTCACCACTACCTTTTTATTGGATACTGGTAGTCATTCCCAAGTTTCACCTTATGAGGTGACTCATGTTCAGATAGCTTCACAAATGATTCTTTAAATCCTGTCATGTGCTTGGAAGCACCACTGTCTATGAGCGAATCATTGCTTCCATGTGAAACAGTTCCCGTAAGAGCGAAGATCAGCACATATTCTTCATCACTTGAAGAATCACTTTCTTATCTAGTTCTCTTTGTGGAAGGTTCATCATCCTCTGCAGCATGAGCATGATGTCTTCTCTTTTTTCCCTTCTTCTTCTTTGAATTCCCTTGGTTAGGGTAGAATTTGGATATGTGACCTTTCTCATCACATGTGTAACATCTAACAGTAGCCCAATCTCTTCTAGAGTGATAAGGATTACCTTTGGAGTGATGATGGTCCCTTTTGGTTTTCTTGGTGTGGGTGGTAAGAGCTTGATCTTCACTTCCCATATTTTCTTCTCGAGCTACTATCCGAGCTTCTTCTTGAGAGCATTATTTCCATAGTCTGCTGAACTTCACTAACTTCTTTCTAGCACAGATCCCTTGAATGAAAGAGTCCCATGATCTAGGGAGACCATTCAAGGTGGTCATCACAATCTCTGCATTTTCCACTTCTTCATCTACTGCTTCCAGTTGTTCCTTGATCTGAGATACCCTTGTAAAGTAAGACTGAATAGTCTTAGCATTCTGGATCTTTACATTCTTCAATTGGTTTTTCAGAGTCATCTTCCTGTTAATGTTCTTCCCTTCAAACAATTTGGGTAGGGCATCAAACATAGCTTTAGGTGTCTTGAGGGAGGACACCTGTGGTATGAGATGATCCTTGATAGAATCAGCAATGATTCTCTTTTCCATAACCAACTTCTTCTTATGTAAGGCCTTAGCCTCATCTCCCTCTGGAACTGGAACCTCCTCATTGATATAGGAGTCCAACTCATTTTCTTCTAGGACGAGATCCTAAAATTCCAGGCTCAGAAGTTATTAGCTCCCTCAAGATTTTCATCAAGCTTGGTATGATGAGACATCTTAAACTAAGAACCTCAAATGGAAATGCAAAATATTTAGATCTTACCAGGTTAAGATGTCGGATCTGGATTTGGAGTTGAAATCCTGTAGTGTTGGTTCAATAGCAAATTAGGGTTTTGCTTTTCTGGAGTTCTATCCACCCAAATGCCTTGAAATTTTTCCCTAAATTCTATTTTGGGGAGGAGATCAATCCAGGCCTGGGATCACTGAAAAATTCCTCTTCTGTGAAAAGCCCTAAATTTCGACAGTAGTGTTGGGTCCAAAACTGAAAAACCTTAGAATTGGATTCTGCTTCGACAAAAAGATGCGCCCTAAGGAGGAGAGTTATTCCACCTTACTTTTGCTGAAAATATATGGAGGAAGATCCACAAACTAGGAAGCCCTAGTTCCCGCAGCTACACAGTGTCTTCTTCTCAGGTTAGCTCTGATACCATGTTAGAATTTCATCATTAAGCTAGCATTATATTAGGATCTTTACTGAGAGAATAACAAGCACAACAATCAAACACAAGAGACAATGAACACAGTGTTTATTTTTGGGGAAACCATAAATGGTGAAAACCCCACAACTTCCTCAGAGATAGAATCAGCACCAAAAGAAGAACCCAAAATAGTAAGTGATCTCCTGATTGCATTAACCTTCTTTCTATCTAGCCCCAATGTCTTCTCCTTCCTCAACTATGCACTACATTTGAGTGTGTATGAGTTGTATGATAAATAGAGAGTCGAGCTCTCTATTTATACTAATCCTGACATGACTAAAACCCTACTAGAGCCGACCTCACTAGGAGAGTCTAATAACCCTAGTGACCTTGAACTGCAGGGACTTTAACCCTTAGACAATAGGAGGGTTATCCACAATGACTTGACATGACTTGTTTACATTATAGATCTTCCTGATAGGAACATCAGGGCATGACATGACTCAAGTACATCCCAAAATAAACATCAGGTTACAATATATAAGAAATACAAGTGAAATACATTCGGAAGTTACATATACATCAACATAACCAACTTACTCTTGACCTTAAATTAATATTACATTGTTGTCATGTACTTTTGAGCTCCCTTTTTTTAAGCAAACCCCTATAGGGAAACCAAAGGGATTCTTCCCCGCGTTCATAGTTGGTATTGCTATTAAACCCATTAGAGTTGATTAATGTGCCTAATTCAGAGGGATTCAAATAGGGCGCCTACTGGCACATAACTAGCCAAACTCCTAGAAACATTGGCTACAATTGGTTGAGCTAACATGTTGGGATATGTACTTTGGACCTAATAAAATGACTATGTTGCATAAATATTTATTTTTTTCAATTATTACCAGCTTGGAGTCTGCAAACGGCCACTATTCCTGAATTAAAGCTGCAATTTCAGCCTCATTATTAATTGTCATACTCAAACCCATGGTGTAACATATGACCAAGTTATTTTTATTTTTTGAAGATTCCTCCAGCTCCCGCAATGCCATGGTTTCTTTTAGAGACACCATCAAATTTAGAACCAGTATAATTTGATATAACATTTTTTCGAGGGTATTTTTATTTCAGCATCACTCAATGGCTACCTTTGGCTACTAAATATATTGTTATACGACTTCTTTTAGTTCTTGCTTTTATATTCAAGAAGCCTATTTGTTTGTAATATGCAGTCACACACACACACAAATAGAAAAGTTTTTTAACCAAAGTTATTTAGTACATACAAGAATGAAAGTAGTCTTTCTATGATCTTATTATTCTAATCCCTTGAACTGATCATTGTGCTAACTTTTATGATTTGGACTATATCCTTTTATAATTTCAGGCGTTGATCCCAAATCTATAGTATGTGATTTTTTTAAGGTCAGGCAACGTTGCAAGGGTTTTAAGTGAAAATTATAGCACAACTTGAACGTACAGAGAAAGGGTGAAAAGATTGACCTGTATAGTGATAAGCAAGATGAAGGTGTGGTTTATCATGTCAACTCTTTGTGAAATTTTTCTATTTGTTGTTTACAAGCAGAATTGTATGTTTTTTTGGGAAATGTTGTTATCTTGATGTTGATAGATGAATGTTAGGTTTAGCAGCAAAAGACCATTGCCTACTTCTAGTCAGTTGACTAATCTTTAATTTTATGTGAATGCATGAATGGGACTCCAGAGAAATGGGGTGAATTTTGACCTTTATCTATAGGTTAATCAAAACTATGATTTAATTATATCATTGTGGTTAATGGCTACCATGGGAGGTAAATTCTTCATCATTTAGTCGAGTGGCAGTTTGTTTTCTAATAATTTCAGTATCTAATTTTAATTATCTGTTTAGGCCTACATCTTCTCGTGAGTTCCATTTAGGGGATTACTAGTTTGTTTCCCAGGTTAGAGAATTGTAATTCCTTAATTTTTACTTGATTTTAAATACAATAAAATCTTGGTTATCTGTACATGATCCTAGACCTACCACTGAATTCCATTTATGGAACTTGTTGGTTTGTACCCACATTGAAGCAAACGTATGGACAGTGACGTGTCAGGCCCCCTAACCTTTTTGTTGGATTTTTATCATTTAAGCAATATGATCTTAGGATCTTATCTGAGAGAATATCATGCACATCAATCAATCATAAGAGACAATAGACACAAAGATTTTCCTCGAGGAAACCATAAAGGAGAAAACCCCACAACTTCCTCAGAGATAGAATGAGCACCAATAGCAAAAGTAAAACCCGAAAACTTAAAGATGATCTCCAACAACTGTTCTCTCTCTTATCCCGGCTTCTTCTCTCTCACTCATGCACTACAACTGAGTGTGAGTGATTGTATGATAAATAGAGAGGCTCAGTCTCTATTTATAATAATTCCCGAATTGACATTAACTTACTAGGGCCGACTTCTCTAGGAGAGTCTAATAACCCTAGTGCCCCATAACTGCAGGGACTTTAATCCCTGATCAACAAGGAGGGTTAACCTTTATGACTTTACATGACTTGTTTACATTAATGATTCTCCCGATAGGAACATCGGGGACCAATAAATTACAATACATGAAATACATAAGAGAATACATTTCAAAGTTACAAATACATCAACACTCCCTCTTAACTAGGAAGGTATTCTCTTAACACAATTCATCAGCACAATTCTTCTTCTCTGAGTCACCATTAAAGCTGGATCATCACTGGATCATCATTGGATCATCATCAAAGTTGGATCATCACTGGATCATCATCAAATCTGGATCATCACTAGATCATCATCAAAGCTGGATCATCACTAGATCATCATCAAAGTTACTTTCGCTATCTTGATCAAATGGTTCTATATCTCAATTCTACTCATCATATGAAGTTCTATAGAGCCAGCCATTTTTCATGCTAGTTGTAGGCCTAGCCTCCACGTACGTCTTCATCTTCTTCATCACTTATATCTGACCATGCGAGGAACACATCCTGTAACCATGTCAGAAAGGCCCTCCCAACACTCACATCTGACCATGGGAGGAACACATCCCACAGCCATGTCAGAAAGGCCCAACACTCACATCTGACCATGGGAGGAGCACATCCCACAACCATGTCAGAATGGCCCAACACTTATATCCGATCATGGGAGGAACACATCCTGCAACCATATTGGAAAGGCTTAGCACTTATATCCAACCATGGGAGGAACACATCCCGCAACCATGTTGGAAAGGCTCAACACTTATATCTGACCATGGGAGGAACACATCCTACAACCATGTCAGAAGGGATCTACACTTACATCTGAACATGGGGGGAACACATCCCACAACCATGTCAGAAGGGCTCTACACTTACATCTCACCATGGTAGGAACACATCCCGCAACCATGTCAGAAGGGCTCTGCACTTACATCTGAGCATGGGAGGAACACATCCCGCAACCATGTCAGAAGGGCTCTACACTTACATCTGACCATGGGAGAAACACATCCCGCAACCATGTCAGAAGGTCTCTGCACTTACATCTGACCATGGGAGGAACACATCCCACAACCATGTCAGAAGGGTTCTGCACTTACATCTGACCATGGAAGGAACACATCCCACAACCATGTCAGAAGGGCTTTGCACTTACATCTGACCATGGGAGGAACACATCCCACAACCATGTCTTAAAGGATCACAGACTCATCACTTCCCTTTGGAAGGAACCTCGATCTGGAGAACACCAAGCTTCTCCCTGAAGTACTCAAACTTCACTTTGGCTAATGGCTTGGTCAACACATCAGCTATCTAATCGTCCGTTGCAACATACTGGAGCTTCACTACTCCTCTCTACACCATATCCCTGATATAGTGATATTTGATATCGATATGCTTTGACTTGTCATGGAAAACTGGGTTCTCCAACAACTTCACAAAACTCTCGTTGTTGCAATATATACAAGTAGCATCCAACCGGAGATCAAACAAATCAGATAGTAGCTTCCTTCGCCACATTGCCTCACAACTAGCTAAACAAGCTATGACATACTCTGCTTCGACTGTACTCAGTGCCATGTAGGATTGCTTCCTGCTAAACCAAGAGATCACCCCTGATCCCATACTAAAGCAGCACCCTGAAGTTCTCTTCCTATCAATGGCACTTCCTTCCCAATCTCAGTCAACAAAACCCTCCAGGTTAATCTTCTAATTCGCCTCATACTTGAGCCCATAATCAACTGTACCCTTTAGGTACCTCAGAATATGCTCTGCAACAATCAGGTCAACATGTCTTGGATCTGTCACGAACTGGCTCAATGTGTCCACAATGAAGAAAATATCTGGTCTGGTATTCATCAAGTACATCAAGGACCGAATTATCTGACGATACATCATAGCATCAACCGACTCTGATGAAGCATCACTCAATTGTTTCAGGTTCGATGCCATAGGTGTGGTCATGGCCTTGTAATCCATCATCCCGAATCTCTTCAGGATCTCTGTTGCATACTTCCCTTGTCCCAGGGAGATTCCATTTGCATTTTTCCACACCTCCATGCCTAGAAAGTAATGCATTATACCCAATTCCTTCATCTCGAACTCAGAAGCAATCTTCCTCTTTGTGTCAGCAATTAACCCATCCTCACCTATTACAAATAGGTCATCTACATACAATAGGATTATCAGTGGGTTCCCTTCTTCAACCTTTTAGTAAAGGTTGGAATCCGATTTACTTTTGGTAAAGCCGAAACTAGTCAGGAAGCTGTCAATTCTGCTGTACCATGTCTTGGGTTCCTGTTTCACACCATACAGGGCTTTCTTCAATTTACACACATGATTTTCCCTGTCACGTGTCTCAAAACCAAGTGGTTGTTCCACATACACTTCCTCTTCCACTACACCATTCAAGAAAGCAGTCTTGACATCCATCTGGTGTATCTTCCATTTCATTACTGCAGCCAGACAATGTATTGATCTGATAGAAGTGTATTTGGCTACAAGTGCAAAAGTTTCTTCATAATCTATTCCTTCTTTCTGGGAGAAGCCATGAACCACAAATCTTGCTTTATATTTCTCTGTGTTTCCATCCGCAGCATGCTTGATCTTGTATATCCAATTGGAAGTCACAACAGACTTCTCCTCTAGTCTTGGGACAACATACTAGACATCATTCTTCATGATCGACTGATACTCCTCAATCATAGCATCCTTCCACTCCTTCTTTTCTGCCTCTTCTTCATAGTTAGGAGGTTCTTTATCAATGTTGTCACATAATAGGGCTACATATCCAAAGTAGGACCTAGTTCTCTTCCTTTCTCTGTGCATTTCTTCTGGAGCCCCATATCTTTCTGCACGTTGGATAGCCTCTCATACCCATGCAGGTTTCCTCTTGTGAGGATTCTTCTCCTAGGGTGGATGTACAGGTTCTTGGGGTTCTTCTATTCCTCGATCTTCTTCTTGAGTTGCATCGTTCATATTTGTATCTTGAATTCTGGGTACTTCTATTTGTTCAGTTTCTTCAGCAGGTCTCTTTCTGGATTTGTTATAAGCCGAGTCTTCATCAAATGTTACATCCCTGCTGATGTTGATCTTCTTGAATCCTAAAAAGTATATTCTATAAGCCTTCGAGCTTTCACTATATCCCACAAATATACCCTTCTTCCCTGAAGGATATAACTTTGTCTTCTTTTCTTTCAGAATGTGTATGTACACTGGACAACCAAATATTCTGAGATGACTGACTTCTGGTTTCTTGTTGGACAAGACCTCTTCAGGATTTTTGTTCTCGAGTACTCTATGAGGAGTACAGTTCTGTACATACACAGCTGTTCTAGAAGCCTCTTCCCATAGATGCATGGGAAGATCTTGATCATGAAGCATTGCCCTTGCAGCTTCCATAATTATTCTATTCATTCTTTCTGCAACCCCATTCTGTTGTGGATTGTATGGAGTGGTCAACTCCCTCTTACTCCCTAAATCTCTGCATAATTCTTTGAATTCATTTGATGTGAATTCTTTGTCATTTTCTGATCGAAAATACTTGATTTTCTTTTCTGTGTGGTTCTCGATCAAGGCTTTGAACTCTTTAAACTTGTTGAATACTTCATCTTTTTTTTTCAAGAAGTATATCCATGTCTTCCTAGAAAAATCATCAATGAAAGAAACATAATATACATACCCACTCAATGAACTGGATGACATCAAACCGCATACAGCAGAGTGGATGATTTCCAAGATTTCTTTTGCCTTGCTCTCACTGCTTGGAAATGTCTTCTTTGTGTTCTTTCCTTTCACACATCCTTTGCAGACACCGTCATGTTTTGCTTGAATTTATGGAAGACCTTCAACAACTTTTCTTGCAAGTGGTATTGCTCTATAGTGCACATGTGCAAGCCTTCTTTTCCAAATTTCATTTGGCTCTACTGATTCATGGACCAAGGCTTGTTCTGGTTGGCCCTTTAGCTTGTATAATCCTCCCTCTTGCTCCCCAATCACAACTGCATCATCTATGGTCTTTCCCCTTGGCCACATAAGAACTTGGCCATCTACAAATGCAACCCTCATGCATTTTGCATCCAATGCAGATATGGAGAAGAGGTTCTTCTTTAGTCCTGGTACAAACAAGACATCCTTCATCTTCATAGATTTTCCAAAGTCTAACTTGTAGGAGCATTCACCACTACATTTTAATGGATATTGGTAGTCATCCCCAAGTTTAACCTTGTGGGGTGACTCATGTTCTTATAATTTCACAAATGATTCTTTGAATATCATCATATGCTTGTATGCCACACTATCGATAATCCAATCCTTGCTCCCATGTGTGACGGTTCCCGTGAGGGCAGAAATCAAAACATACTCTTCATCACTTGAAGAATATTTAGTTTCTTGTTTGACTCTCTTCTTGGAAGGTTCATCATCCTCTGCAGCATGAGAATGATGTCTTCTCTTATAGTTCTTCTTCTTTTGAGAGCCACCTTTGTTTCTAGGACAATATTTGGCAAAGTGTCCTTTTTTCATCACATGTATAACATCTGAATTTAGATAGATCTTTGGTGGATCTTCTAGGGTTATCTTTCTGGTGAGAGTGCCTACCTCTGTGATAGTCTATTCTGCTTTTCTTAGAGTGTACTATGAGAGCTTGATCTTCACTTCCCATCTTCTCTTGTCAAGATACTATTCGAGCTTCTTGTTGTGAGCATTCCTCCCACAATCTATTGAAGGTGACTAGCTTTCTTCTAGCACAAATTCCTTGAATGAAGGAGTCCCGTGACCTAGGGAGACCATTCAAGGTGGTCATCACAATTTCTGCATTCTCTACTTCTTCATCTGCTGCTTCAAGTTTTTCTTTGATTTGGGAGACCCTTATAAAGTATGACTGTATGGTCTCCGCATTCTGGATCTTCACATTCTTCAACTGGTTCCTCAAAGTCATCTTCCGGTTTATGTTCTTCCCTTCAAATAGCTTGGTTAGGGCATCAAACATTGCTTTAGGTTTCTTTAGGGAGGACACATGTGGTGTGAGGTGATCCTTGATTGAATCAGCAATAATCCTCTTAGCCATCACCAATTTATTTTTGTGTAAGGCCTTAGCCTCATCTCCCTCTAGAACTGGAACCTCTTCATTGATGTAAGAGTCCAACTCATTTTCTTCTAGGACCAGGGAGATCCTATACTTCCAGGCTCAGAAGTTATCAACTCCCTCAAGATTTTCATCAAGCTTAGTGTGATGAGACATCTTAACTGAGAACCTCAAATGGGAATACAAATGATTTAGATATCACCAATTTGAGAAGCTAAAAACTGGATCCGGAGCTGATCTTCTACAGTGCTGGTTTTCTGGTTCCAAGGAAGATTAGGGTTTGACTTTATCGGAGTTCTACCCAACCAAAAACCTCAATTTTTTTCTCTGAACTTCTATTTTGAGGAGGAGAGCAATCCTAACTTGGGCTCACTCAAAAATTCCTCTTCAGTGAAAAGTCCTAATTTCCCAATGTAGTGGTAGGTCAAAAAATGAAAGTGCTCATAATCAGATTCTACTTCGACAAAAAGATGCACCCTTCAATGGAGGTTCATCCTAGCCTCCTTTTGCTAATGGATTGTGTAGAGAGACCCAAAAATTAAGAATCCCTAGCTTCCGCAGCTGCAGAGTGTCTTCTTCTCAGGTTAGCTCTGATACCATGTTATTTTTTTATCATTTAAGCAATATGATCTTAGGATCTTATTTGAGAGAATAACATGCACAAAAATCAATCACAAGAGACAATAGACACAAATATTTTCCTTAGGGAAACCATAAACAAGAAAACCCCACAACTTCCTCAGAGATAGAACAAGCACAAGTAGCAAAAGTAAAACCCGAAAACATAAAGATGATCTCCAACAACTGTTCTCTCTCTTATCCCAACTTCTTCTCTCTCACTTATGCGCTATAATTGAGTGTGAGTGGCGATATGATAAATAGAGAGGCTCACTCTCTATTTATACTAATTCTCATCTTGAAAATAACTTATCAGGGCTGACTTATCTAGGAGAGTCTAATGACCCCAGTGCCCCACAACTGTAGGGACTTTAACCCCTGATCAACAAGGAGGGTTAACCTTTATGAATTTACATGTCTTGTTTACATTAATGATTCTCTCGATAGGAACATCGGGGGCCAATCAAATACAACACATGAAATACATAAGTGAATACATTCTGAAGTTACAAATACATCAACACTTTTGGTGAACGTGGCATTGATATGGACAATGACGTGTCAATATCAGATTGCTTCACAATCCAAGCTTCCGTACATGCAAAACCATTCTTTGTGAGTGCAATAGGGACCAATATTTGAAGTTAAGGTCATTTGTGAATATGTTGAGAGCTAAGTGCTAAAGGATAAAAGTTAATATTATTTATATTAACACGTGGGTAGTTTGGTTAGTTTCAAGATACAAAATATATAAACTTTTTTTTTGTATTAATAAAAAGTTGCTATTTGATTAGTAAAAAATACAAAATATAAACTATTTTAATTAATATAGTAGAACCACAGCCTAAAATTGGACTTATGACCTAAACCTTTAATGTTTTACTACCACATAAGAGGTAAAAGAGCACTAGTGTTCCTAGAGTTTAACATGGTGGAGTTTTACTGCTGACTCTAGTCAAATATGTGCCTAGGGGACATAACCTCCATTAGACTACCTAGAAGTGTCTAAGATGCACTTGGATTTAAGAATTAGGGTGGTTACATGCTATTTGATGGCTAAAACAATGCCCAGGATCACTATTTAAGGCTGTTAGGAGGCTGACACATACCCAGAACTGCCCATGAGGCCGATTCAACACAAAGGAACCGCCTAGATTTGCACTTTTCACCTCTGTTTATACTTTTTGATGAATTCACTATCATGGCTTCAAAACTAAACCAGAATTGATTTCTAGGGTTTGAAGTTGACCCTGCGTTGCTAGAAGTGAAGATCCGCCCCTTTTCCATTTCTAGAATATATAAGAATCATCCTGGAATTCGTATGAAAACATAAGGGGAACACCTTATGCAAATAGAGGCAGCCTCCAAATGCGCAATGCTCCAATATAATGATAATGTTTAACAAATGATGGCATATATATCTAGCTGTATAAAGATGGCGATCCCACCACTAGACAACATTGTTACAGACTAGGAATGCATGTAGTGGGCTCAATCCATTGACCACAATGCACTTTTTGGAAGATTGATGTTGAAAAATCCTATGATATGGAGAAACGCTCTTTCATACATAGTGTGTGTATATTTGATAAGGATATCCTTTGGCGCAAGCATTATATGTTAGGGCAATTAAATCCCTAGGTTGTATTCTTCAAAGAAGCACTAGACTTGGTAAACTCTATGGAGTCACACTAACCAAGTGAGGTGGTCTACAATTAACTAATTTCCATTTCATCAATGACCCCTTTCTTACCATCTAGGTAGAAAAAACCTCCTTCCATTCCACTATTGAATGCTTAAGCATTCTATGTCTAGCCTCTAGTTTAAATATCAAGTGGAGAAAAAACATGTTATCATCAAAGCATCCACCCCTTCCTAGATTGGCTTATTGACAAAGGTTGGAATTGGATCTAGACAAGTCACATATTCATTTTTTTAGGTATTTTATTTTACTTCTAGTTCTATGCAAAGAAATCGTGACAAAGTATTGTTTATATGATCAAAACCAAGGTAGCCAAGTGCTTGAATCACCCCTTAGGAAATTCCTCTCGGCCAACTAGGAAGGGAAGAGAGATTTTTGCAAGGTCCACTAGAGGATATATTGATGTACTTCTATGGACCCATGGAGCTTAAGGGTTATTGCTAGATATTTGGAATGGGTTAAAGCTTGGAATATTCTTCTGCAGAATTGTATTTAATTTGGAACCCAAGGTTATTTCTAGATCTCTCAAAGGGGTTGAAGCTTGGAATATTCTTTTTCACATTTGTATTTAATTTGGAACCCCTTACAGTAGAAAAGGGTGGTGAGTTTGAAATTTCAAACACTCCTCAACCCATCCCCAATAAAGGTTTATAACACTTTTGTTGCAAAGAATTTATTGAAGGCATGGGAAATAATCAATTCCTTCTTGCACCAAAAAAGGATGATCTTCAGATTTGGCTTGTTTATGGATGAAAAATTCCTCTAGTGGTCACCTATACCTATACTTTTGGATGAAGGAAAGCCTTTTGTTGAAAACCCATGGATTTTTATTCTTCACTTCAAAGAAAAAAAGGGTAGACTAGACTTGTTAAATTTTTATATATTAAATCTAAGGTAGACTAGACTTGTTCAACGAGTATTGTTGGTACAGTAATTACCCATTCAATAAAAAGCATTGCATCCATTCTTCAATACCCTATAGGAGTTATCCTTGAGAGGAACAAATGCTCGATTCCTTTAGAGAAATGGAGGGCACTCAGTTGTTCCTATTGGTTAGTTTGGTTTCTCCCGCATACGCATCCATGATTTTATTACTACTCACTTTTGGATCCTACAGAGCATGGAAAAACCCCTGGTAGACTAAATCCATTGGTTTGAAGACCCTATCTATAACTACGATATTTTAGATCCTTAAGGTGAATGTATCAGGCAGTATCGGGTAAACTCAATGCATAAAAATGTAATTTTCAAAACCAACAATCCATTACCAAATACCAGATGCCATTATACTATATAGAGTTCAAGAATTGCTCTACTCCAGAGATTGGAGTTGTCTACCTCTCCCAATATGAGCTATCACGGGCTCATCTTGTGCACAATTATTCAACCCGACTTGAATAAATAACCCTTAAGAGCCATGAGGTATCTAATCCTGTATAGGGAATCATTGAACAAAAGGGTCAATAATCCTGTGTAGGGAATGTATCAAATTGAAACATTTGGGATGACATTTGATCCACTTTTATAAAGGTGAAATCTGATAGGACTCCATGCATAAGAACCCTCATTATTGTAATTTTTAGTTTTATCAGTAGAATTTTTCAATTTGGATTGGAATTTTAGATTGAAATTGCAGTCAATTGAACCATCAACCAACAGATAATGAATACTACTTGAATTCAATAGATTGTTGTTGTTTCCTAACACTTAATGAAATCTGCTATAGGAAAACCACATGAAACTAATGCACTATTTGCTTCTCCAAAATGAATGGATAAACCTATACCACTGCCTTCTCTTTTATACACTGAGAAGAAGAGTAGGTACATGCACAATAGCACCTCAATTGAAGATGATATGAGGCATACAAGTATGCACCCTACCTACTAGACTGCATGTGCCTAACTAAATTTAGAGTTAATCTAGAAATTAGAAAACTGCTTAGTATTCTAACATGTGTAATTTCATGTGTCCTCTTCTACTTAACTGAGAAATGACATGCAAGCTACTATGAATAGATTACTAAATATAGAAGAGCAATCCACTCTTATAACACTGATTACTCCTTCACAATTAATGTGTCCATTGTGCTGAAGAAGAAATGTATTCTCCCTGCCCTTTTAAAGTGCTTAGATCTATTCACTAGTGTGTCCCACTGCCCAGTCTTGGAGAAGACTGTCCAAGGTACAATCTAACACCAAGTCCTCATTCATCCATCAACAAAATTATTAATCCAACAAACTACGGAGAAGGAGTATCTCATATGTTTTTCTCCTCACGATCCTTTTAGCACCAGTACTATTTAAAGAAGATCTTGCATTACAATGCTCATATAAGGAATAAAATTTGCCCCTTATTTCACAATGCTTATATAAGGGAGCTAACTATTCAGTATTGACTGTGCCCATCACATGGGGATGATCATGGTGGTTAACACAAGCTTCTATGGGCGAAACAATATAAAAAGATCATGGCCATTAGGAGTTTGTTTAGTTTTCATACAATGTTATTTGTGTACTAAATGGTTGATGCTATCTACTAAGGATGACATTTCTAACCTTTATTTACAAGTAACACTCTAATCTATGATTTTATATATTATGCTACTATATTGGCATTGGGCATGCATTATAATAAATATAACATATATTATATATGGACTACCCTTTGGATTTTTTGGATCAAGCACACAATGCCCTTCCAGAGTTGACTCCATTTTGAAACCACATGCATTAACCATTGGGGCAATGACAGTATTCAATATCTCAAACTTCAGCATGAATATGGATAAGGTGGTGCAGCCTTAAGTATTAATATTGCATCGTGAGTGTTTCATAACCTTAAATGAAAAACATTCCATGGGAGTGGTGCACAAACCGACACACCCTTATTGATTTTTATCAACCCTTTCCCAAGGATTACTCCTAGATTTGCTTGTGCATCTCCCATTTGTTCTGCAATCTTAGGATGTGGAAAAGATATTTTTGTGAAGCAGAGGATTGGGAGACGATCCTATGCATTTGAGTCAATTTTCCGAAGGATTGAATGATAATGGCAAAGTCACCAGCCATTGACAATTGGGTCTCTCCTTTCTCCTTCAGTAATTCCAGTCCTTGAAAAAATGTGAGAGCCTCAGCTTTGTTATTAGGGGCTATTGCAGATCCCCATGCATACTAGACAAATCCTTCCATTGTACCAAGTATTCCCTTATAGTTTTGCTTCTTAACTTCCTTTCCCTTGTCTTTAATATTCTCTCTCGAATGAGAATAAATTGTCCTTCATCATCCAAGGGAGGTGATGTTTCTGAAACTGAAATATGCTTCCCCATCACCTTATTTATAGATGAAACATGAAATACATTATGGATTTTACTCACATTTTACATCCCGCTGGAAGCTTCAATTCATATGCCACTTCTCAAACTTTTTGAACCACTTTGTAGGGACCATAAAACCTTGGTTTGATATTTTATGAACCTTTACCTTTTATGGTGGTTTGTTTGTAGGGATGCAACCTCAAATAAACCAATTCATCCACTTGAAAGTGTCTCTCCACTCAATGTTGAATTGCATATTATTTTTGTTGATTTTGGGAAACCTGCAAATTATGTTTCAAAACCTTCAATTTTTTTTTACTTTCTTCAATCCAATCCTTATATTTTGGATCTCTACTATCACCAAATATGTGATAAATAAAAGTGGAGGAATCATAATAATAAAGTGATTTAAAAGGAGACTTTTCAATGGACATATGGAAACTAGTATTATAACAAAAATCACCCAAATGCAACCATTTGATCCTTGCCTTTTGTTTCCCATTAACATAGTTCCTCAAGTAGCCCTCCAACCATTGATTCACCCTCTCTATTTGGCCTTTAGTTTATGTATGATAGCTCATTCTAGGAGTGAAATTTGTCCCCACCATGTTGAAGAGTTCTTGCCAAAATGCACTCGAAAATTTGCTATCTCTATCACTAACAATGCTCTTGGGGAGCCCATGCAATCTGAAAAATTCTCTAAGGAATAGTTCAAGCACTTATGCAGTAGTGAAAGTTGTAGTGAAAAAAAATAAATGAGAAAATTTAGTGATTCTATCCACCACTACAAATATGCAATCCCTACCAAGTACTTTGGATAAACCAGTGATGAAATCCATGGAAATGCTCTCCCTTTTTCTGTTCTGGTATTGGCAAGGGGTGCAAGAGACTAGCTAGATGGTTGTTCTCCACTTTATTTTTCTGACATGTTGGGAATTCATTAACATATTGCATAGCATCATTCTTCAATCCGCTCCAACAAAATCTTTCTCTCCACATTCTATATGTTTTGAAGAAACATAGGGGGGCTACTAGAGGAGAATCATGAGCTCTCATAAAAAAATTCTCGTTCAAGCTCGAGCCAAGGACCAAATAGATTCTATATTTGTAGTAGATGAATCCTTCCAACACCTTATACCTATCATCATGGTTAGTCCCATAAAAAAATCACAAGAAAACTTATCCTTGGAATATTCTACTTCTAGTATAGCTTTCCAATCTTCTGCAACATCCATTAGAGAAATAGAAGTTCTTCTAGACAGGGCATCTGCTACCACATTATTCTTTCCCTTCACATATTCAATATCAAAATAAAATGCTTGAATCTTACTCACCCACTTTTGCTGCCTTTCATTTAGAACCTTTTGAGTGAGGAAGCACCTTAGGCTGTTATGGTTAGTCTTGACCACAAACTTGTTTCCCACCAAGTATTTCTTAAACTTGATCAAAGCATGCATGATGGCTAACATTTCTTTGTCATAAATAGAGTAAAGAATCTCATGTGGTTGGAGCTTCCTACTCTCAAAATAAATGGGGTGTTGTCCTTGATTTAGGACTATCCCAATGCCCTCCCCTGATGCATCACACTCCAAGAAAAATGGTTTAGAAAAATCAGGCAATGCAAGAATATGACAATTGCTCATTACCTCTTTCATTCTTTGGAAATCCTTTTCAGCTTCTTCATGCCATCGGAAAGAATCCTTGTTAGTCAAATAAGTGAGAGGTGAGGTGAGTTGGGAGAACCTCACAAATTTTCTATAGTAGGTACAAAGCCCACCGAATCCTCTAAATTCAATGATATTTTTGGGGTGGGGCCATTCTATGATGGATTTTATTTTTTCCAAGTCCACCTTCACACCATCGTGACCAATCATGTGTCCAAGATACAAAATTTCTGTCATACCAAAATCACATTTTGACAGCTTAGAAAACAAGGATTGATCATGCAGAATTTTTAATACTAATTCTAGATGATACAAGTGTTCCTTCCATGTTTTACTGTAAATGAGAATGTCATCAAATAAAACTAATTCAAAATTAAGAATTTGCTTGTGGAAGATATTGTTCATGCATGATTGAAATGTGGAAGGATCATTTGTCAATCTAAAAGGCATGGAAAGAAACTCAAAGTGACCATAGTGACATATGAAAGCAATCTTTGGTATGTCCTCCTATGGTCCTCCTTCATTCGAATTTGATGATAACTAGATCTAAGGTCAACCTTTGAGAAGAATTTTTCTCCATGGCACTCATCCACAAGCACATAAATTCTTGGGGTGGGATATCTATTCTTTACTGTCTTCTTGTTCAATGCTCTAAAATCAATGCACATCCTCAAGGGTCCATCCTTTTTTTTACCATGACAACTGAAGAAGCATAACGGATTCAGCTAGGTCTTATGAGACCCAAATCCAACACTTCTTTAATGGCCTCCTCAATCTCATCTCAAATCCTTTTTGGGTAAATATAGGGCTGCATTTTGATAAGTTGGGTCCCTATTTCCAATTCAATGGTATGATCCACCCCTCTGTTCGGTTGCCTCCGAAGGTCTCCAAAAAATTTCTCGTACTTACCCAACAATTGCTTTATCTCCTTAGGATGCTTGGAAACCTTCAAGTGAGGCTTAGAATATGTAATCAAACATTCAATAGCCCATTCAATGTCTCCATGCCTCAAGGTAGACCTCATACTATGAGAAGACACTACTTGATTTGGGTAAGTGTGCATCCCTCTCAACAAGATGGGTTACGCTCCGAATTTTTAAAACTCATTTCAGGGACTTTATTGTATGCTCCCCTAGAGAATACAACCTTTGGACTCCCAAAACCACATTTGTATCAACCATATTCACTACATAGAAATTGTCAGCAATAGTATGATTCCCTATAGTAACTTGAAGCTTTAGAATCCATCTGGTGGAGTCCATAGAATTTTTACTTGGGATGATGACCGTGAAACGATCAAAAGTTTCATCTTGCATCTTTATCCTTTGCACCAAGGCTACACCTATGAAGTTATGAGTGTCTCCTCCATCAACTAGGACTGTAACCTTTTAGCCTTGTATGCTACCCTTAAATTTAAGGATGTGGAATCTAGGTACACCTGAAAGTACTGCAATTTTCCCCTCTCAGGAGTGGGATATTCTTGTTCTGTTGTTTCATACCCCTCTTCTTAGGCTAGAAGTCGCGTCTCTTCCTCTCCTCCCTCTCCCTCATCTTTAGAGAAAACCTCAATGTAGTGTGCCTTCGTTTTTGCACACCTATGTCCCAGAACCCAAGGTTGCTGACATGTGAAGCACACTTTCTTTATTTTGAGTTCTTCTTTTCTTGGCCCTTTCTTGTTCTCCTTGACAAAAGAGTCCTTTTGCCATGGTTTCCTCCCATCTTTGAATTTGGAATGAAAATTAGGCTTATGGGGAAATCTGATTTTTGGAAACACATTCTGCAAGTCTCTTGTCAAATTCATGGAATCCTTCAATATAGCTAGCTTGTGGGATTTCACGAGGCCTTTCAAATATTCTATCAACCCTTCAGTAAATAGTAAAACCAACCTAGCCATATAAATATCGAAAACCATTACTGAGAGCTTTTCAAATTCTAACATATATGCTGAAGGGGTTCCTCCTTGCTTTAATTATACTAATTCTTTGAAAGGAAGTTTAGGGTCTTTCCTATCAAATGTTTCCATTATAGCATTGGAGAACCATTCATAGGTGAAATATTATCATCTCCGAAGGTTATAATACCATAAAGCCACCAATCATTGGCTTCTCCTTCAAGATGTAGGATGGACATTTTAGTGCATCTTCTCCAACCATAGGATTCAACTCGAAATGCACATTAGTTTTTGTACCCAGGCATTAGCAGACATTTGGGTAACAATTCCTTAGGTTCTTCATTGGACAACATCAACATTGATTGATGATAGAGGTTGTACCATTGTTGCACACATTTCTCATGTGCCAACATTTATTAACAGAACCCTAATCTACATTATCCCAAATTCAAGGACTACTAAAAGAATGCTTCCACAACTCATCTACAACAACTCAAATAACACAACAACAAATTGAAATGAATATAATATGGATCTTCGTTTATTCTTCATAACAAGATTGGTTACATATGCCTCCCTTGCCCATGGCAAGCAAGGGAGTTACATAATTCACCTCTCTTGACCTCTCTTATGCATCCACAAATCTCTAAATGGATGTGAGGGTTTTACAAGATATACTTGAAATACAATACATGATGTCTCAATGAACTCTCAAATATTTTATTTATCCCATACCCAAAGGAGGTGGGAAATAAATGCTCTACTAGCTCCACTTACATAAAAATCATTTGAACCAGATTTTACTGAACTAAATCATTAATGGACTCAATATTGAGAAACAACCATTTGGTTGTGTTCACACACAATTGGGGTGCAGCAATGCCCCCACCATGATTCCTTGACTCTCCCTCAAGTCAACAGATCTAGAGTCGCGTCTGCATGTAGTTGTCTAACGATCTAACTTGTATTCTACTTCAACATCCTTCAAGCGCAACCTTGTCACAAAGGCATATTCTTATCGAACCTTTTTGCAACATCTTCATGATTCATTGTTCTGGCCATTTCTCCAAACCTCTTCACTCTAATTAAAATTCCTCACTCTGTTTCATCCTCCTCAATCATTCGTATCCTCTACAACTTCTCCTCTAGTGTATCCTCCTTAGTTAGCCACACAATGTTCATCCTCATGCTGGCGACTTGTGCCATTGCTCTCCCTATGGCCATAAACCCATATTTACCTGAACGCCTTGAATGGTATCCTTGGCAAATGCCAAGTATACTAGGGATCAATGTTGTATACGAGGTTGAATGTAATTAAAAGTCTATTGAAACTACATCTATCCTATTCTAATAATCTAACCGAGCTGCATGACTCTTGATATCCTGATGTATTAATAATTTCTCACCATAGGCTCAAAATTTATAGTCATAAACTCTATTTACATCTTTCCAAAACAAACCATCCACCTAGAATATATTGCAACCACCGGGGTGATCATGCCTGATAGTCACACTCATAAACAATAATCCCAAGCTAAACTAAATTAATAAAATCAACAACTGGTAATGTGATGCACACTATATCTATTTGTCCACAAATACTGGGTTCTATCCTTCGGGTGAAAAAATACAGTTTATGCAACAATTCATAAACCTTCTGCTACATTTCGCAGCATGCTTCGATATTTTGTAACACATGATTATATCTTTAGGAGTCCCAAAACATTTTGTAGCTAAATATGGTCTTCCACAATGTACTTTAAGCACTCTTGACTATCCCACAACCTAATCTCGACAAATATTGGCATATATGTATTAGAAAGATGGCACATGTTTACCCACATACTCATGCAACCTTATATATGCGCTTCACAAATTTTCTGCAACATGCTACACTGACCTGGTACTGAATGGAGCGAGAAAAAGAAAAGTTCTTGGGTCACTCTACAACCTTCCAATGCTTCATCAAAAGTGTTCCACAACTAATAAAATGAATAATATTTGGCTCACCTCCCAAATTAATATAGGATAAAATCAAAGGTCAAGCCAAACTTTTTTATTCAAGACACTTGTTATTATGATGCAATGAAGGTTGAAGTGCAACTTATCCAATACATTCCACAATTCCTTTGCAAACCAGAATGGGTTATCCACAGGTCCATAAAACTCCAGTACCTCTAGTCCATATTTATCCATGTGATTCATGAGATCTGTTCCTGTGATGACATAAAGCAATTTTTTAATTTTATCATTGTGGATAGGTATGGATTTGAAATCCCTACATTTTACTTCTCAATCTAATTCCTTTTCCACAACATGGGTGAGTAGTTATATCCAAACCAACATTACATGGAGACCAATCCCATAATCGCCATGGGATGCTATAATACACCATTCATCACATGCATAGACAACAACATTACACTCAAATGTGGACGCCTGCCATAATACATCATTGATCACATGCATAGACAACGCCATTACTCTCAAATGTGGATGCCAATCCAATGGAGATATACCATCTATGGCAGCGCAATAAAAGAGATATCATTGAACATAATGTCATGGGAACTGTTCTGTCAAATTCATAGAGGAATGCGAGGTTGATTTTTTTTATGGTAGTTGCTGTTGTACTCTTGGAGACTGTGTGGTGTGCAAACCCGGGAGACTTTCAAAAGAAATAAGGGAATGGAATGCATTATTTGATCATCTCTATCACGGCTTTCAAAGTGAGTTGTTTCAGCATATTGATTTTTCAGGCAACGCCATAATCAGCGTTGTGGTCAACCCGGTCACGGAACTGTTGAAAGATGTTATTAAGGAGGAGGATAACCGTCAGATTCTGCAAACCAACTTGAGGCGTATGGAGAGCCTTCTACGAGAATCTAGCACCCTCTTCCGAGATGAACACACTATCTTCCAATCTTAGAAGAACGCACACCAAGAGACCTTGAAGTGGTTGCAATCGCTGCAAACTTCTCTTACAGAGGCAAAGCGGCGCTTACTGATCGATCGCTCGGGACCGCATCAAATCTGTACAGAAATAAGAGAATGGAGCGCATCTTTTGATAAGATCTATCATGGCATCCAAACCGAATTGTCAATATTGGTGACTTCTCTGCAGTTTCTTTCATCAAACCCGTTGCATATTCAACAGAAGGCAAAAAAGACCGCACCAAAGCTGTACTGACTGTGTCCGTACAGAAATAAGAGAATGGAGCGCATCTTTTGATAAAATCTATCATGGCTTCCAAAGTGAATTGTCAATATTGGATTGTGTTAGATTTATCAAGTGCCTCCTCCATTTTCATATTTGTTTATGATTTGTGTATTGTGGAGCTTTCTATTTCTCTCCTATTTTTTTTAGTAACAACACTTATTGGATGGTTACACATCTATTAACATAAAGCTTGGGGAGAAAACCTTGAGACACCATTATAGTTCAATACTGTTACAGTTGTGGGGCTTTAGATATTACAATTACAACTTTTATGTAGCAAAGACTTGCTACCAATTATCATCTCAAACGCTTGGTTGATCATGGATTTCTTCTTGTTGAGGATGAATAAAAAAGGAGATCATTCAAGTGTGCAAGAAATAATTATATTTCTCGGGGATGAAATTAAAGGCTTATAACTAGAATGGAATGGACAAAAAATCACTATCCTTGCTCCCTCTTATAGGCATTGCTCAACATGATGGAACCCTTTAAGATCAATCACACTCTTCTTATCATCAGAATGTGGCATTTAAGATCTTGATTTAGATTCGTTAATGGAACACCTCTTATGTTCAGATCATGTTTTTTATTAAGTCTTATCGAGGCCTCTCTAAGTGCATATTGTGATTCAAGTTTATCTATATTGTGGCCCCTTCCTTCAACTACTTGTGGCTTCTTTCCCGCACACATCACATCGTGTCTTCTTGTTTAAGCTTTGATTGTTGTTGAAGATAGTGGATTTGGGAAGAACATGGACAACTACTGTGATATATATACTTTCAAATAATGGATTGTTCGTTTGGCACAGATCATGAACCAAAGTACAAATCACAGTTTTATAAAGAGATCATGGCCCTTAGTTCAAATCATGGATGTGAGGCGTCCCTTATCTTTTTCAGTGCAGCGTTTGATGATCCATGGGTGTTTTTCACTTTGGGCTCTCTTGCTCTTCTTTGTGTGTTCTTGGTGTTTGTCTAGGTTGTGTGCAAAGTCACATATGGGATCACCCCCCCATTATATCTTAGAGGTCTTTAGGATCCATATACGAAATGGTGGGCGCAATAGACATTACTGAGGTGATTGTAACATACTAGTCATTCTTCGTCGATTTGAGGTATTTGTTAGAAGCAGGGATTAGCCTCACGGGGACCATGATGGTGGCGTAGAACCTTTTTTTGTGCAAAATTTGTTTCCCATAGTAGTGAGGAATTTGGGTTTCTTCCTTCACACTCTATTCCTATGGATTGTTGTACGATTTCAAGACTCATCAATTTTGGAACTACCAGATCTCACCCTTCATCATATTTTGGACTATTTTTCAACCAAAATTCATTTTGGTCTCACTCTCCTCTAGATTCATGGCCTATATGTGGGATGGTTGCACATTAGAGATCTTGGGTTTGGTAAATATGCCAATGAAGATGAAAAGATGTTTGGATTCTTGGTTGTTTATGGTTGATATCTCATCCTTCTCATGTGAGCCTAGTTTTGATTCTTCTTTGATGGATTGGTAATTCACATTAGATGTAATCTTTTCCTCTTCATTCTTCCTTTAGTGTCAGAATCCCCACTGGTGGAAAAGATGGTGTATGGTTTGCTGGTGAATATTAGGGTGTTGATTTTTGCATGTACTTCTGCATAGCCCAAGTGTCTAGCATGTTGGAGTCATTACGAGTCCTCTTAGACTTATAAATTTCACTTCAATTAAGTGAATTATTATAATTAATGTGATTTTGTATTACCTTATGTAAAGTGAACTAGAGGGCCCATGGTATTTGGTAGTCCATGTTATTGGCGCTAGGTATTTGCATACTATAATGTTATTAAAGTCATCCTAGGTGAGAGGAGGTGACACCAATGTCACAAAAAATGAGTGAGTGATATCTCATTGAGTGGGTGGAGAAGGACTTCCATCCAAGTGTGAGGGTAGGGGCCCAGGAATGGAGAAAAGAGGCAACAAAGAAGGTAGAATCTAGGTGATAGGTTATGTCATCTTCTTGTGTCTGTATATTCCTTAGGAGGTTTGTTATCTTAGGATGAGAGCCTATGATTTTTATAATAAAATAATTTATTTTTGGCTTTTCCCTAGTTAAGGTTTTTTAGGGTAAATCTAGTGTCAAATGCATGAATGATTTCCTAAGTTTTTCTATCAGGTTGTTTTATTGATATCTAGCGTGTTTTCAATAATAATTGTGTTAGGATTATTGTAATCCTCCCTTGTCCACCATAGTCTATTTGTTAGTTTCCTAGATTAGGATGTCATTATCACCTTTATTAGTGTATGGAGATATTATTTGGTGCCACTCGCCACTTGTTGCGCCCTCGTGCATTAATCTATGAGATCTAGAGACAAATCACTATATTTTAGGAGACCACTATGAGTTATGGGATTTCCACCATCATTTCACCCTAGTTAGTGTTGAGTCATGCTTCAATGGGCCATATTCAATTCACTCTGAGTTAGCCTAGGAACTATTTTGCATGATTTGAGGAGATACATTTCTTTGATCACCTACCATGGTCAAGTATTAACTGACTGTCAGTTGTTTAAGTTGTCCGGAGTTGCTCTAGTGAGTTTTTTAGTGGTGATTATTCCTAGGTTAGTCATGTCTAGAGTTGGTTTGGACTCAGGGATTTGAATCATTCCTAGAGGATTCGAATTCCCTCTTTTGTATCATGGATGTATTACATACAATTTAATGAGTACTGTATCCAATTATTGCTGCAAAATTGATCTCTCTTGTCTAATTAATTTCACTGTGCATGTTTATGTATTTTTAATTGTAAAATCAATCTCCTTTACTCTCCTTTCAATGTGAGGTTCAATCTAGCCTGATTATATTGTGGAATTCATAATTTTACAAATTGCAAGTAATTACTCAAATTGTTTAACCATATCTAGATTGACTAAAATTCAACACAGGGATCTTGGTTTTCATTTCTCACAGTCAAGAATTTGCACCTTTTGCATTGGTTCCATATTTTGCTGGTTGGATAGTTTTTTGGCATACTTGTTTTTTTCAGAGATGATTTTCATTGGTGTCTCCAGTTTCTCATTTCATTTGAGGCCTCATGAAGAGAATCCCGTTGTATTTTCAAAGAGTGGTTGCACACCACATCTGCCTATGATCTCAAATGTTGGTTCCTCTTTTGTAAATTGGTATCTAAAATGACCTTGTTTATCAGAACCCATATCGAGGATTGTTGTCGATGATGGCTATTTATGGTACCTCTCATTCTACACATTTGAGTTGTGTATTATTTGCTACTAGTGCATATAGTCTTTGGAGTGTAACCATGCATTTGTCTCCTTGTACTACCTTATTTCACATTGTCTTGGAGATTTCCACATTGAAGTGTTTCTTGCTTAGCTTTCTATGCATCTTTGTCGCCTTTAGATTGCACTCCATACTATTTCCGTCAAATGATATATCTATTGCTATCATCTTTTCCACTCAGTTCAACGTTGTGGGTTGTTGTATGTAATGCTTCCTTGGGTTATTTTTTACTCACCATGTTTGATCACGATCAAGCATCTTTAGAGTGAGCGTTGTGTACAACATTGATTCCTTTATTGGGTCAATAGTCGTAGAAACTAGTTATCGATGCATTATGATGAGATGGATTGGCATCCATAGGGACACTCAAGATATTATGTTTTCTCAGTTGTAAATGAGTACCTAATCAATGCTTTTGTTCCTTGACTCATTCTTGAGGATTATATTATTTTGATAGGTGTGCATTAAGCTCTCATTCCCTTAGGATTTCAAAATTTTCTACTTGGATTGCTACATGTATCTTTGATGGCGTTGACAATGTGGGGTTTCCTATCCCTTTTTAGAGTTTCAAAAATTATTCTTGTTTACATTTTTCTTTGTGTCCACGAGACTCATTGCTTGTTTGATGGTTGATGATGTTCACTTCTGTATGAATCCTTGTTCTAGGTCCTAACCAACACCTATTTCTTTGGAGCAATCATGTGGTGGTTTCCAGTGTTTTCCATTTTTTTGGCTCTACAACCTATCCACTTTTCAAGATCAACCATGTTCTTTGATGTTATTTGGATCGAATCTTATTAAGAGTTGTGGTTGAAGCCTCGAGTCTCCATGGGTCTCTTGCTCTTTCCATTTACCGCATCATTGTGAGATATTCTTCAGTTTTATCTCCAATGCCTTTTTTACTAGTTGCATTTTTTCATCTTTTGGAGAGGAGTTTTTATCCTATAGGTTCTTATCCTTTTTATTGGTTTGAGAGTTTGTACATGAGTATGTTATCAAACATTGTTGTCACGACCCAACTTTTTTTTTCCTCCCTATGGTTTGTTTAGGGGGGGTGTTGTTGTTGGCACTTTCTAATGCTTCCAACTTGGGTGAGCTGTGAGCTTAAGTAGGCGTTGGGTATATAATCCTTGGTGTTAGAATTATTGTGCACCATTCACGTGAAAAGAAGACCATAAGTCTAAAGAGAGACCAAGAGAGTCCAAGAGACGCCTTGAAATTTAAAAGAAAAGGTCATTTCATGTAATATAAAGTACATTTGTGAATGAGAATACAGTGCATTCATGCCTATATTTATGTCTTTGTGTTGTTATTATTTTTGTATAAATTGGCTTTATGTCTACCAATATTCATCCATGTGGCATGTGACCTTCATTATACTAAGTTTCTTGAGCCACTTATGAGTCTGTGGCATGTGCAATAATTCCTTTAATTCAAGTGAGTGCGTTTCATTTTTTTCCATAATTTTTGCGAGATCTGGCATTATGAGAAAATCCTTTTGGAGTTTGGCGCTCTTGTATTTCTATTGTTTTCCATATTTCATAAACTAATTTTGTGTGGTACCCTTTCTCAGTCCTATCATTCTACAATTCTGTGCCTGCCTACCCGTTTCCAAACTACTCACTCATCAACCCATTCCTCAGTCTGCTCTGCTTGGAGTTGAATGTTCCTCCATGATACAAATGCGTTCTCTACTGGTGCACATTATTTGGACTAAACTTTCAAGGTTCCTCCCATTCATCTGGACCGTAACTCCCGAGGACCATTTTCGAGAATGAGGTATAGACTGATCTTTTTGGTTGAACCCTAATTCTTTCCACACCGAATTTAATAGCTGAAATACACCACTATTTTGTGTTGCGACCTCCTTTTGGATCTGTTGGCTGCATAGTATTAGAGAGACTTCACCATTGAGCCTGAGAGTGAGCCGAAACTGTGAAGACTATTTTTGAAAGATGCAACCTTGCAGATCAAAGTCGTTGACTCCTCATCTATGTGAGCCAATTCTTTATCGTGATTTGAAAGACTTAGTGTAAAGATTTACAAAGCCAGTGACGAGTTACATTTGGTTGTCACGTCCTCCATTATGGGAATACTAATTCTTCTTTGGGATACCCAATTTGATCTCATTGCTGCGAGCTGCAAACCCATGAAAGACTCTTCTTGAGTCCATTGAAATGTCTACGATATATGAGCCATTGTAATTGCAGTTAACATGTAGTTTGCTCAAGGACCATGGTCAAGGTTTGAAGCTGTGATGAATGTGATAAGATGTGAGTATCATTGTAGCAATGCTCATTGTTTAGTGCGTGCCATGTTCATGACGATCGAACTCCACTTGCTAGATCAGAGATGCTAGCGTTTTATTGATGAAATAACATGGAGTTCTCTCAGGGATATGTGCTAAAGTTTTGCATCAAGTTGTGCGTGGAGTTGAGAAACGTTGAATACTTATAGAGAAGTTGCATAATCCATCTTCCATTTATTTGAAGAATGATTTTGCTATTTAAAGATGTGACACGGAGTGTTGAACCCTTAAACTGATCTGCATACAACATTGAAGACTGCACGATTTATTTGAAGGAGATACCCACGGGCCACGAGCATTATGGAGAAAACTACTGGTAAATAGTTGCATTGAAGAATGGTATTCGTGGGAAACCAATTGCTCTAGTTTGATGAAGGATTCGTCGTTGATAAAGTTGTGGGATCCACTGCAAATGATTGCATGTAGTGTAAAACAAAAGTCGAAAGTCATGGAATCAAGGATGCTCACAAGTATTAAAGGCATCATTCGAGTTGTGGGTTGTTTTTCAGCACAAAAAATCTTGACCTTGATATTCAAAAGAGAAGAATCAAAGGGCATAAAAAATGTGCCTTCCATTATAAGGTAGTACATAAGTTACTAACAGTAACCGAAGATATGAGGCAGTACCAAAGGCAAACCAAGATATACAAAGTGTCTGCTCCCCTAAAAGATCCAAGGCGAAGCCACAAAATGAAACACCAATTTTTGCTGAGGACATACTAATTCAGTCTAAACGAGGTGCACAAAGAGAGCCAAGAGAACTGATCCAGAGATGCCCACCCCATAAACTAAAAAATCTCAAAGAGATACAAGTCTTTCAGTGCCAAAAAAGAAAAGGAGACAGAGCTCCGACACAATTCTCTAAAAGAGCTCAAATTCATTGGTCATGCTGATAGAACCATCAAATACTTCAGAGAATAAAAGGAGATCAGGCGTCAAGATAAGAGCATCTTTGGACAAGCATTCTGCACTCTGGTTGTGCTCTCTATAGACATGATGAAAGTCCAGCCAGGAAAAGCCACTAATAAGTGACCTGATATTTTCACACCAGTAGTTGAGCTCCAGAGAGGATAGAGTAGCTTTGTTGTTGGCCCAGTTAATGATGACCAAAGAGTCGCCATAAATATGCAGAAATGGGAGACCCATTTTATGAGCCACATAATGAAGAGACCACAAGGCCAAGAGCTCTGCTCTTGTATTAGTCAAAGGACCACACCCAAGCTTGAAAGTGAGGGAATGTGGACTGCTAATGGCAATATGTACCCCTGCACCACCATGTGAAGCAACAATTGCCACATCGAAGAAACCACAAGGAAAGACCATATCAGGAGCAGCTCCGATATTTCTGAGTTTGACCTTTTTAGCAGGGATCGGATAGTAATGCAACAGATAATCAATCTGAAAGACCACACTATTGAAAAAGGCCAGCATTCCTTCAAAGGTGCACCGGTTTCAAATCTTCCAGATGCTCCAGCAAGCAAAGATTAACAAGTATCTACAGAATGAGTGCTCAGTATATTTTGTAAACCAAAACATCAGAAGTTCTGCAACTGAGCCTCCAATGAGAGGTGATTCGCAATTGTAGATTCCACAGAGCTTAGACCAAACTGAGGCAGTAAAGGGGCAATTAATGAAGATATGTTGAGTAGTATCCTCGCCGTTGAAGCATAAAACACATCTACTTGGACCTATCCACCCATGCTTGGATAGATTATCCCAAGTCAGTATTCTATTATATAAAGCCAACCAGGAAAAACACTTGATCTTTAATGGGAACAAGCCATGCCATAACCGAACCATAAAATAATCCCTGGATGGTTCCAACATAGTTTTATCATCAAATCATACACCAGAGTAGCAGTAACCCCTCTTGGCTTTCTCTAAACTCCTTTCAGGTTGGGAGTTTTATGCCACAAGTGTAGTTGGTCTTTTGGGTGGTTTGCTGACGAGTTAGAACCTTCTTTCTGTGTGTTGTAAAGATTTTGAAATGATGGCTTGGATTTTGGTGAAAGCTGTATTCTATTATATAAATCCAACAAAAAAAACACTTGATCTTTAATGGGAACAATCCATGCCATAACCGCACCATAAAATAATCCTTGGATGGTTCCAACATAGTTTTTTTCATCAAATCATACAATAGAGCAGTAGTAACCCCTCTTGGCTTTCTCTAAACTCCTTTAAGGTTGGGAGTTCTACGCCACAAGTGCAGCTGGTCTTTCGGGTGGTTTGCTGACGGGTTGGAAACCCTCTTTCTGTGCATTGTAAAGCTTTTGAAACGATGGCTCATATTTTGTGTGTTGTTATACAAACAATACATGAAAAACCTAATGAGTGTAAAGACAATCATTCCTCCGTTGTGTGGAATAACTCGCCAAGAGGAGTTGTGTTGTATGAATACTATCATACCTATGGACATATTTATTGGCGTTTTATTTGATATGCATAGAGGATCTTTTGTCTTTCCTAGTCCTCTAGTGGGATGAATACGCAGAGATTGAATTCTAGTAATGACTCCATGAGCAACAATTTTATCTTTGAAGAATAGCGTTGACGTATTCCTTAATGGAGATGTTTCGTTGAATAAAGAGCTATGAACATTGTGAATACACTCTCCTAGTGCATATTGCCTACGACTTAGAAGACACTTTTCTCTTTGTGTGGACACCTAGAGCATGGATAGAGACCATACAATGCTCTTTCACACATATACACACATTCACACATAAGCTACATAGAGCATAGAGCATGGATAGATACCATACATGGACACATAGAGCATGGATAGAGACCATATAGAGCATGGATAGAGACTATACAATGTAACTAATCTACTTCAACATTCACACATATACACAGCATATAGCGTGGAAACCCATCTAGGAAAAAACCACAAGGTTCTCTTCATCTAGCATGAGGAAATATATGCACCTTTTGTCTATGTACAAAGATGTAGACTCTGTTCAAGATCTTCTCTTGTATCTTTACAGACTTTTCCTCCCTCTCATGCTCTTTGATCCTCTCTCTTTCTCTTTCTACTCTACTCCTAATAGAGATCTGCACACAGCATGGATCGACTCAACCTTCCCTACTTGTCTGCACACTCAGCTGCAGAACCATTACTCTGATGCACTCAGCAATCTGGATTCATTAACCAAAATTGCCTATTTCAAGTCTAGCTCCAGCGTCTTTACCAAGAGTCTAGAGATTACTCCAAAACGTTGTATCAGCTAATCAGCTAAAATGGGCTAACCCATCTACAGCTTGGGTTCCTTCTTTTATAGCACCATTATATAATCGATACAGATCCCATACATGTTTGTTACAAACTCAATATTGGCTCGATACAGACTCTAACAGACTCATTACAGACTCCTATTTAGTCACTATCCCAGCCGAATTACAATCTTCAGCCAACATGATGTCTTTCCTATTCTAGTAACACATAACAAAAAGGCACTATCGACTTAACTTACAAATATGCCTTCACACGTGTGGTTTTCATCGGCTCTAGCCGAGTTCATACCCACGATCGTTAAGGACTGTTGCTTTCTAAACGTTATGCCTAACTGTCATTTTCCTGCCGTTACACTTATTTACACACCTGCTTCTGCTAATATTCTGCCATGTCATCTTGTATCTCATTCTGTTCTTTTTTTTGTGTCTTACTTATCCGGCGTAACTTTCTCATCCCACGCCTTCTCTTTGTCTTCTTCTTCGATTTCCTTCTTCTGTCACAACATCCTTCCCTTTTCTTTGATGCTCCTTCCTCTGTTGTAGCTCCCTCATCTTCTCCTTTATGTTCTTCTCCATACTTAGGAAAAATTCTACATGAATTCTTCCCTACTGTCCCAAGGCCCAACAGAAGTTGCAGAACTAGATCCACATCATTTAGGTATAGCAGATTCCTTAATTCAATATTCATAAGTGTAACTTGCAACTGTGATTGGTTTGTAAGTTCTAGTGCTTGTTTTTGGTACTTGAATATGTGTTTCTGTAGAGTACCAAATTGAAGTTAAGTTGAATTGCGCATTGTATATGGGTGCATTTTCGACTAAGACTAACACCCTTCTATTTTAAGTTTGAATTTGTTGAAATATTGCTTGTAAATGACAGAGTTTCTGTTAAATTTAATGAAGCATAGGATCTTCAGGCATGCATGAATTCAATGAGAAAAGAAGGCTGCGGAAGAGAGAGAAGAATTTAGTAGAGACTGATCAATTACTCATGGAAAAATGCACACACATGAAGATAAAGTTGGAATAATATGATTACATCCATTAATCAGTAAATAATATGTAATACAATGGTGTTACAAATAGGATAATCTGAATGCCTAAGATAGGATTTGAATCTACCAACCGAAACGGACTCCGGAGGTAACTAGATGTGGGGAAATCACCACTATAGCTCCCTAATGCAACTCTGAATCACTGAGTTAGTTCACAATTAGTTAAGTGATGTAGGTAGGTGAGCACCGAATGTACCCTACATCCCTTAATTCATGCAAACTGACGCTAGGTTGGATGAGAGTGATCTAACAAATGGGAATCAGAGCATAAGTGAACATAATTGAATACTTATTAAGGTCAACTATTGGAGTGTGCTGGTGCCACTCAGAGTGGGTTCCTAAATTATAGGGATTGATCCATGGAGCTCCTAAACTCATGCATACATGTGCATTGAGTGGTAGGTGCCCCCTAGGTGTGTCCCCCACGTACTAGTGAAGTGGAAATGACTTCCTAAGCTAGGAAAAGACAAATAGACTATGTGGTCAAATGGATGATTATTTAATAATCCTAACACCCCCCCCCTTTAATCATAAGTTTGGATAAACTAGGCCATGGAAACTGATACCAAAGGTCACCCATACAATCTAAATGCAAAAAATGACTTCTTTACAAAACAAGGAAATGTGGAAAACCTTATGGGACCGCCTCCCCCCCCCCCCCCNTGCAATCTACATCTTTGTGGAGCAGTAATGCAATGTGATGGTTCTTGTGTGCACTAGTTTTCTGGTACTGAGCATGTGAGCCTCTCCATATTGTTCCAATCCGATGACAGATAGGAGAAGGAATGTTTCCTTTGTCTCTTCTTTATTTTGGAAGAGTGACATGATCCATTTTGTTCTTCAGTGAGTAAAATTGTTGATCGTACCTTACCATCATGTAGCATCTCTTTGGTAGTTTATAGCATGTATCTGGAAAAAGTGAATTTTCTTGACATAGAGCAAGGCTCTCTTTTTGAAACTCAGATATTGTTCTCCTCATGTCATATGAATCTCTAGTCACGTTCGTAGCTACCTCAATAACCCTTTGAGCCCAGTTAGGCCTAGGATTGGGAGTAGAGACTGGATCTGGATCCAATTGAACTTCATCTTCGATTCCGTAAAATGATTCAACTTGGTCCTCTAATTTGGATTTTTAAATGGAAACATTATCATATGTAGAAGGTTTAGGTAGAATGGTTTTACCTTTCCTTTCAAATGGCAGTTGAGATTGCATTGGATCCGAGTATGGAAGAAAGTGTGAGAATTCATATGCCTTGGAGGCATGGTTTACAAAACCTTTTTTCTATAAGCTTCCTAGTTGAGATATCTAAGATCTCCACTGAGTTAGGACCAAATACCACTCTCTTTGGTGAGCCCGTATGAGTCGTCTGGTATACACACAACAAATTTGCAGCTAAGGATGGTACATAGAGGATATTCTTGAACATCCATGCTCTAACTTGATTGAACCCTTTCCTTCAGCTTGAATTTGAGTGTCATCACCCATGTCAATACTCGGACCATGAGTAAGTTGTAATTAAGATAATGATTCTTTGGATGAAACCATGTGATTGGAGAGTACTAAATCAATGAGGAAGGCATGTGTTTTTAAAAAACCAGCCTTCGGTGCATGGCATCTCTCATCATGATGTTCATTCTTGTGTCTAGAGTCAACCTTTCTTGTGCCTTCAAGGAGGGAAATAATGTGTTGCTCAAGGAGTTTTGTCATCTGATCTATGGTCTTCTTCATACAATATTTCTCTGTATGGTTTCCTTTCTTACAAGAGGATTACTTTCCCTTGTCAAAACTCTCATGTTTGTCCTTGATAGAGCCTTAGGATTCATCTGATGGATCAATCTCTTCCCTAGGTTTGAATTCACTATTCCTTTTCTCTTTGCCTTTTTGCTTCCTCCTTTCTTGCACATTCTTTGTCTCACCAACCAAGAGATATTTATTTGGAGAGGATCTCAGGGCTCCCATCTGTATCGGCTTCTCTTGTCCATGTATTAGAGACTCTATGAAGGAATCAAGGGATGGCATTCATCAATTAGGAGTAGTCAGTATTCCAGAGTGAAAGTTAGATACGAAGACTGAGAATTCTGGGCCAAGCTTGCTTAGAATTGAGAGCAACAATTGCTCATCCTTCTTGTCAATCCCACAATGCTTGCATTGCATGACCAATTATTTGAACCTTGAGAAAAATTCTTGTATAGTTTCGAAGTTGCTGGGCTGTAGTGCTATCAACGCATTCTCCAGGATATGGCCCCTCATCTCATCCCGTTTTCCAAACAAGGATTCGAGCTTATCTCGTACTTCTTTTGGTGTTCTCAATCCCTTAAGGTGAAAGAGTAACTCTATGGATATGTGGATGCACATGAATCCAAATGCTTCATCAAGCTTATTTAGATACTTTAATTTTTCAAGATGTTGTTGGGGTTTGAACTCTTTGCCCATGGTGACCCTGTACAAAGCCTTGTTGCGCAATACAATCTCCATATCAACCATCCAATCAAGATAGATGAAGGGTGTGAGGACTCTAGGTGTCAAAGCTGCTGAATTCTCCATGTTACCGATTCAAGAAACAACTAATTCTTCAGACAATATTCAATTACCTACAAAAACATTTCAATTCAAATAAAATCAATTCAAACACTCTCCACTTCAACATGTGCACTTTCTTTGGGCGCATCACACGTGGATAGACTTCTCTGGACAAAATTAGAGGGAGCAAGGCAGGAATACTAGGATTTATGTGGAACCCAATTGCTTCTGGTGCATAAATTGAATTTTTCGAGGTTTGAAGCTGCCATGAATACTAGCTCTGATACCATGTTAAATTTAATGAAGCATAGGATCTTCACGAGTGTATGAATTCAATGAGAAAATAAGGTTGCATAAGAGAGAGAAGAATTTAGTAGAGACTGATCAATTACTCATGGAAAAATTGCACACACATGGAGACAAAATTTGAATAATATGATTACATACATTAATGAGTAAATAATATGTAATACAACAGTGTTAAAAATAGGAGAATTCGAATGCCTAAGATAGGATTCAAATCTACCAACCTAGACTGACTCCAGAGCTAACTCGGTGTGGGGAAATCACCACTAGATCTCACTAAAGAAACTCCAAATCAGTGAATCGGTTCACAATTAGTTAACTGATGTAGGTAGGTGAGAAATTGCACCCTACCTCCCTTAAATCATGCAAACTGGTGCTAGGATGACTGAGACTGATCTAACTGATGGGAATCAGAGCATAACTGAACATAACTGAATACCTACTAGGGTTAACTACTAGAGACTGTTGGTGGCACTCAAAGTGGGTTCCTAAATTATAGGGATCGATCACCAGAGCTCCTAAACTCATGCAATTAGCCTAAATCCATCATTCCAAAAATAACCTTTGATCATTCATGCCAAGTTCTAATGAACATATGAGTGAAAGCTATGGCCAGGTCCTAGATTTTGTGGTCAACCTTAAACCACTAGTAGAATATTTTATCTTCTGCTAGCCCCTTCGGTTGGTGGATATCCAAAACCACCCCTTCAGAGAGCAATTGTATTTAGCCGAAGCCAGTGCAAGCTTTTAGCTAACTTTCTTGGAAAAATAGTGTCAAGATGGAAATGTTCAACATATGGTAGTTGTTCACTTCCAGTTATTCAACTCTCTTATTTTTCTTGGACTCATATACACCCTTTGGATTAAGGGGTGAATTGTTGGGTACATAATCCTTGGTGTTAGGATTCTTGCGTAGCATTAACATGCAAAGAAGACCATAAGTCTAAGTGGAGACCAAGAGACACCTTTGGAGTTTAAACCAAGTGTCATCTCATGTAATATAATATACATTTGTGAATGAGAATATAGTATTTTTACTCTTATCTTTCTGTCTTTGTGTGGTTATTATATTTGTCTAAATTGTATTTGTGTTTACCAATATCCGTTCTGCCCTAACGAGCTCTTGACAATAGGCTCTCAACCACCCAAATTTTCTTGGGGTTTTGTTGAACCTCCTCAATCCCATCATTTGGGGTCCTCTCTTGTAATTATTTATCCAATTTAATAGACTTTATTCTTTTATTATGAGGATCATCTTTGATCTAGGTTGATCCCCATATCTTTACATTATCTGTAGCTAAATGATTTTAATAGTGTTGGATTTGAATACTTTCATATTGATAAAAGAGCAATAATACTTATGTAAGGTTTCTATGTATTCATATCCATTTTCATTTCCTAGATCAATTTACATTTCATGCAGTTTTGTAATAAGGTAGGTGGAGCTATATGAGAAATTCCATTTAATACATTTTGGTATTAATGTGGGTGAAGCTATTTGAAGGAAATTTCTAAAAATAATTATAGAAGAAGGTTTTGCATAAGGTTTGATAATGCATTTGATCTCTCAAACTTTTTATTTTCTAATTCTTATTATGATTACTTAAATTTCAATTTTATTGTCTCTTATTTTACATTGTAAGTTGCTTCCTGATTTTCTATTTTATTTCCATGCTTTAAGTATTAGATAAATAACAATGAAGAAATTATGTGCACTGAAATGGTCAATAAAAATGTAATTTCATTTCTTAAAAGGACTAATTTAGGTTTAATTCCATTTCTTATGTTTGCTTTAAATGGTAATCTATAAGATTATGCCAAAACTTTGAAATAATTGTCATTTTTTAAGCATCTATTTTGAATTGATTTAAGTAATTCTGGAATTTTAATTTTCTCTAATAAGTATAGATCTAGCTTCAATAGCTTCAAATTATGAGATTTGACATGTAATTTACCATGAACCTCCATGCATATCATCCTTTATTTTGTTGTGCACCATTACTAATTTTGTTATGTTAGTTTACTTGCGATTTTTTATCTTTTGAATTGTGTGATTTTGACTGTTCCAAATCTTTTTTGAAATATGTTCATGATACGAAAATGTCTTTACATTTAATTCAGAGATAAAATACGTACATAAGTTTGAGTTTCATGTATATGTAGGGTACTTCTTCTTATATTCTCTAATCTTATGTTTAGACAAATCCAACATGCATAGAATATTAATGAGTAGGTCATCTTATGTTTCCATATTTATTTGAAGGCATCTATCTACATTGTTTTCATTTATGTTTGTTAATTGCTTTTACAAGAAAGTTGTTTGTTAATACATTGTGTTATTCTTTTTTTTCCTTATAAAAGGACTAACTTTTTTCTCATTTATGCATAAATATTAAGATTATATATATATAACTTTAATTTATAGAATTGAAGAAGTTATATATATATATATATATATATAATAAGAGATTCCTCAATCTTATAAATTGAGTTTCATATATATATATATAAATAGCTTTCTCAATCCTATAAATTAAGGTTCTTTCTTGTAATTATTTATCCATTTTAATGGACTCTTTATTCTATTACAATGAGATTAATATTTGATTTGGATTGATCTTAGGATTTTTACATGGTCTCAAAGAAGGTACAACCTCGACTCTCTAACCAAAGGGGTTTTGATCCTTCCCTACTTATTTTTTAAAAGTATATTTTTTTCTAAGCTATTCATCATCGTTGATTGTGATTTTTGGGTGTGATTTACTAGTTGCTTTTGGCGTTACAAATCCAGATCAAATTCTATTATGATTGTATGGGATAGCACATCTAATTTTTGTGGGATAGAAATACTTTGATAATTGGGTCACTTTTAAAAAAAATTCTTAGCTTGTGTCATATTTATCAAGGGCCTCCTCCATTTTTGATTGGTTTGTGATTAGTGTATTGTGGAGCTGTATACCTCTCTCCTATTTTTTTACCATCAACACCTATTGGACATTTACGCATCTATTAACATCACTTCTTGATCTGTAATCATGTATGATAATCCATTGATACCGGGACTTTGCAATGTATTAGGGAGGATACTGGAGACACTGCTGTAGTTCAAGACCATTACAGTGGTGGGGATTCTGGATATTGCGATTACAACTTTTATGTAACAAAGACCTACTACCGACTATCATCTCACACGTTTGGTTGATCATGGATATATTTTGTTCAAACGTTAATTTCTTCTTGCTGACGATGAATAAAAAATAAGATCATTCAAGTTGATAACAAATAATTATATCTCTCAAAGAAGAAATTAAAGGCCTCCAACTAGAATGAAATGGACGAAAACTCACTATCCTTTCTCCCTCTAATAGGCATTGCTTAACATGATGGCACTATTTAAGGTCAATCATACTCTTCTCATGATCAAAACGTGGCATTTAAGATCTAGATTTAGATACTTTATTCAAATCATGGTTTTTATTAACTCTTATCGAGGCCTCTCTAAGTGTATACCGTGATTCAAGTTTAAGTAGACCATGACTCCTTCCTTTGACTACTTGTGGCTTCTTTCCCACACACATCACATCCTCTCTTCTCATTTAGCCTTTGATTGTTGTTGAAGATAGTGGATTTGAGTAGAATCTGGACAACTACCACAACCTATGTACATTAAAATGATGGATTGTTGGCTTTGCATGGCTCATGAACCATACTGTAGATCGTGGATTTATAGAGAGATCATGGCCCTTAGTTCAGGCCATGGTTGCGAGGCGTCCCTTATATTTTTTGGTGGCATCCCTTGATGATACGTGGAATTTTTTCACTTTGGGATCTCTATTTTGCTTCTCTAAGTGTTCTTGGTGTTTGTGTAGGTTTCTTGTAGAGTTACATACACGATCATCCCCCTTCATATCCTGGAGGTCTATAGGAGTCATATTTGGAATGGTGGGCACATGGGTTGATTGTAAAACAGTTATTTTTCTCCATTGATTCGAGGTTTTGATAGAAGAATGGATCAACTTCATGGGGATCATGATGGTGTTATGCAATATTTTTTTGTGCACAACATATTTCCCATAGTAGTGAGGAATTTTGGTTTCTTCCTTCACACTCAATTCTCATGGATTATTGTATGATTTCAACACTCATCTATTTTGGCACTACTAGATCATGCCATCCATCATATTTTTTACTATTTTTCAGTGGACATTTTTTTGTCTCACCCTCTAGATATGTGGCCTATTTGTGGGATGGTTGCACATTGGAGATCTTGGGTTTGATAAAGACCTAAATGAAGATGAAATATGTTTGGATTATTGGTTGTTTTTGGATGATATACCATCATTCTCATGTGATCCCAGCTTTGGTTCATCTTCGTTGGATTGGTTATTTACATCAAATGCCATCTTTGTCTCTTCATTCTTCCATTAGTATCGGAGTCTTCGTTGGTGGAGCAGATGGTGTATGGTTTGCTGGTGAAGATAAAGGTGTTGTTTTTTTGTAGAAAATGTCTGGCGTGATGGAGTCATATAGGATACCTCTTAGACTTAAGAATTTCACTTTAATTAAGTGAATTATTAAAGTGAATGTACTTTTGTATTACCTTATGTAAAGTGAACTAAAATTCACATGGTATTGGCCTTAAGTATTTTCATACCATAATGTTATAAAATTCAACCTAGGCAAGAGGAGGTGACACAACAATTACATAAAGAGAGTGAGTGAAGTTTCATTGACTGGGTGGAGAAGGACTTCCATCCAAGTATGAGGGAAGCGATCGAGTGGAGAAAAGGGGAAATAGAGAAGGTAGCAAGCATCCAGGTCATAGGTTAGGCCATCTCACTGTGTTTGTATATTCCTCAGGAGGTCCATTATTCTAGGATAAGAGCCCCTGATTTTATAATAAAATCATATGATGTTGGTTGTTCATAGTTGGGGTTCTCTAGGGTGAATCTAGGGTTAAATGTGTGAATGATTTCCTAAGTTTTTTCTACTTGGTTGTTTTGTTGAGATCTAGTGTGCTTTCAGTAATAATTGTAAGTAATTATTCAAATTGTTCAATGGGGTCTAGATTGACTAAAATTCAACACAGAGATCTTAGTTGTCATTTCTCATAGTTAAGAATTTGCAATTTTTGCATTGATTCTAGAGTTTGTTGGTTGGATATGTTTTTGGCATACTTGTTTTTTCCCCATAATTTTCATTGGTGTCTCTAGTTTCTCATTTTGTTTGAGACATCACAAAGAGCATCCCATTGTCTTTCTGAAGAGTGGTTGCACACCACATCTTCCTATGAGATCTAATGTGGATTCCTCTTTTGTAAATGGGTATTTAAAATGGCCTTGTCTGTTGGAACCCATATCAAGGATTGTTGTCGACGATGGCTATTTATGGTACCTATTTTTATACACATTTGAGTTGTGGATTCTATGCTACTAGTGTAGATAGTCTTTGGAGTGAACCATGCATTGTTTCTCCCTGTACCACCTTGTTTCACAATGTTCTGGAGCTTGCCACTTTAGATTGTTTCTTGCCTAGATTTTTTTGCATCTGTGTCACCTTTATATCGTACTTTATAATTTCACCATCAAATGAGATATCCATTGTTATCATCTTTTCCACTTAGTTCGGCACTGTGGGGGGTGGCATGCAATGCTTCCTCAGGCGATTTTTTACTCAACATGTTTAATTAATATCAAGCATCTTTAGAGGGAGTGTTGTATACAACATTGATTCCTTTATTCACTTGATGGTTGCAATAACTAGTTATCCATGCATCCCGATGAGATGGATTGGCATCCATAGGGACACTTAGCATATGGTGTTTTCTTGGTTGTAAATGAGCACCTAATCAACGATTTTGTGCCTAGAATCATTCTTGAGGATTAACTTATTTTGATAGGAGTGCACTAAGTTGTCATTTCCTTAGTGGTTTAAAACATGCCATTCAATCCTCATTTCCTTAGGAGTTCAAAATTTGCAACTTGGATTTCTACATTGATCTTTGATGGCATTGTCAGCATGGGTTTCCTATCCCTCTTTAGAGTTTCGACTATTCTTCATGTTTGGATTCTTTTTGTGTCCATGGGCCTCAAATATTGTTTGATTGTTGATGGTGTTTACTTGTGTGTTTAAGCCTTATTCTGCGTCCTAACCAACAACCTATTTCTTTGGAGCATTCATGTGGTGGTTACCAATGTTCTTTGTTTTTCTGCCTCTACAACCTATCCAATTTTCAATATCAAGCATGTTATTTGAGGTTATTTGGCTTATGTCTTCTTAAGAGTTTTGTTTGTAGCCTTGAGTCTCCATGGGTCTCTTTCTCTTGCCATTCACCATATCATTGTGAGATATTGTTCAGTTTTGTAACACCCCGGTTTTGACCCCATGGCATTAAATTGCATATGATGTAAATAGTGTTAATAAATTGTGGTGTGGAGCTCAAGGAAAAGGCCCCACTATGGATTTAGTGTTTTATGTTTCGGCGATTAAAATCGATGTTGATGGTTTATGTGCTAGCCAGGCATAATATATTTTGAGACATCATGTAAAATGAAAAATAATAAAATACCACAACTAGCTATGCGCCACAACGTTAAAGAGATGGGGGCATGATTTCACAAGGAATAGGGAGGGGAAACATTCAAACCCTTGAGCCAATGGGTAAAATCCAATGTTAAAGGGAAAACCCATAAAGTTGTCAACTACCCTTTTTGTCTTTTGTGCCTAGTCATTAGAAGTGGTTGGGGAAGTTATTTATTTGGGATAAGAACGGTATGGAGGTCAAATTCGAATTTGGGAAGCCACCCATTTTTGAAAAACATGTTTTTGAATTATGGGGAAAGTAAATGCTTGGAAATGCATGCCCAAGCCATTATTCACCCATGACTTTCATTTCTCACCCATCTTCATGGAGGTTTGGCTCCCTCACGCAGCAGGAAGGTGACTGAGCTCTCTCCTTCATGATTTTGTCGTCGTTTCCTTCACTTCTCCATGCTCATAGTTCATTTTGGGTGTTGTTGGGCGAATGGGAAGAAAGGGGCCATGATTTTGGCGTTTGAGGAGGTCGTTTTTGCCCCTATGAGCAAGCTGGGAGTTATCCTTCATGTTTCTGGAGTTTACACATTTTTCTCCATGGCTGGCAAGTTGTTTTTTGGTTGTTGAGTGTATGTGCAGCTGGAAAAACCCATTTTTGGTGTTGCTAAGCGAAGATGCAGCAAGGATTTTCATTTTGGGGGTTTGGAGAGGGTATTTTCCCTTTCCTCACACGGTTGGGTTTGTTGAGCATTTTCCTCACGAATTTCTGTGTTTTCCTCATTGTTCTCCAAGCTAGAAGCTCATTTTTGGTAGATTTCAATGGCTGACAAGGTAGACCCACGATTTGGGTGTGAATAGAGGTTGTTGTTGCCTCTATGAACCCATTGAACATTTCCTGAAATGATTTGATCACTTGGGTCGTTTTTCCCTATTTTCCATTTTCGATTTTGGTTCCTAGGATGTTTTTGTCCATACCCAGAACATGTATTTTACTGTGAAGTGCATCCTTGTGTTGGATTGGTTGATTAAGTCCAAGAAACCCCTCTGTTGGATGGTTTTATTGTGTTTGGATGTGAATGCCTTATTATTGGCTTGTTTCCTTAGCAGTTTGAGAAACCCAACCGTGTGTTGGATTGAATGTGGATGTATGGTATTGATGTGTGCAAGCTTGGTGTTTCGCTTATTTCTTGTGGGAATCATGCCCAACTCGGGGGCGGCAGTGATGTTGAGAGATTGATGAGCACACTGGCCTATGGTTGGGTAGAACATGGCAGCGACATAGCTAGTTGCGGGCCAGCTTCTTTCCAAGATAAGTATTTCTTGTTTACTTACCTTTACATCTATCCTACTTTTAATGAAATATGATGAACATGATGAATGCTTTGAATGAATGAATTTTGATTCCGTTGTAGAATGCACTATGCATCTGTATATGTTTATGTTCAATGCATTTTATTTATTATGTTTATGTTCATGGGGCTACATTGCTCGTTTGACAGCAACAGTGTGTTGGTCGCGTCCTCTCCATCGTCGGGATGAGGGGTGGGGATGTGACAAGTTTAAGCTCCAATGCCTTTTTAACCACTGGAACTTGTCTCTCTTTTAGAGAGGAGTTTTTATTCTATAGGTTTTTCTCCTTTTCTTTGGTTATGAGAGTTTGTACATGGGTACCTTATCAAGCCTTGTTGTCAAGACCCATCTTTGTTTTCTTTTGTTTTCTCTCTGCATTTTGATTATGTGGGTTGTTGGTGTTGACACTTTCTAATGCTTCCAACTTAGGTGAGTTGAAAGCTCATGTAGGCTCTCAACCACCCAACTATTCTTGGGGCTTTGTTGAGCCTCCTCAATCCTATAAATTGGGGCCCTCTCTTGTAATTATTTAAACAGTTTAATAGACTCTTTATTTTATTACTATGAGGATAATCTTGTTAGCATTATTAATCCTCCCTTGACAATACTGTCTATTAGATTGTTTATCCCAACTTAGGAACCTTAATTAATTAATTAGGTCCACTAGTACCATTGGGTCCACTTGGCCTAATAGGGCCACATGTACCAGTGATTGGAGTGTGGGGAATACGGCTAGAGGTTAACTGCCACTTACTACATTTGCATGCATCATTTTGGGCACCTCCTAGACCAATCCCTACATTTTAGGAGCCACTGAGAGTCCTGGCACCAACCTACTTCAGTGAGTTGGAGTTAGTACTAGTTAGTCTCAGTTAGCCCCTAGTTACTTTCAATTAGTTCACAATCAGTTAGCCAACGCAAGATTTTCATGGATAATGCATGGCTGCATGTGGAGTAGGCACCTTTGCCCACCTACCACACTTAGTTGCACTGAGTTAACTAGCTGTCACTGATTGTTTGAGTTGTTGGACATCTGGGAGTTGATCTGTTGGACTCCGACATTGATTGAGACACCATGAGTTAGATGGTCAGTTAGCTATAGTCACATCCAATGGATAGATTCGAATTGCATGTCATGCATTCGAATTCTTTTCCTATGTAAACTATTGTAACACCGGATTTTATTATTGTGAATGATACTGTAAATTCCTGAGCAATACTTGTCCATTTCTTGTGTGGTTTGTTTTGTTCAGTTTGTATCTTCATTCTCCATTCTTTTTCTACAAACATTATTAGAACTATCTGCTTGAAGGTCTAAATGACATTCAAATTCTAATACATCTTTGATCCAGGTTGATCCCCGTATCTCGACATTATTTGTAGCTAAATGATTTTAATAGTGCCAAATTTGAATACTTTCGTATTGACAAAAGAGTTCAGTTATACTAATGTAAGGTTTTCGTGTGTTTCTATCCATTTTCATTTTCCTTAATTTTTTTTTACATATTTTTCTGGATCAATTTCATCTCATGCATTTTTGTATTAATGTAGGTGGAGCTATATGAGGAATTCCATTTAATACATTTTGGTATTAATGTGGGTGGAGCTATTTGAGGGAAATTTCTAAGAATGGTTATAGATGAAAGTTTTGCATAGGGTTTAATAATGCATTTGACCTCTCAAACTTTTGATTTTCTACTTCTTGTTACAATTTTTTAAATTTCTATTTTATTGTCTTGTATTTTATACTGTAAGTTGCTTCCATTTTTTCTATTTTACTTCAATGCTTTATGTATTCCATAAATAACAATGAGAAATTATGTACACTAAAATGGTCAATGAAAATAATGTATTTCCATTTCTTAAACACGATTAATTTAAGGTTATTTCCATTTCTTATATTTGCCTTAAATAGGTATCTATAAGATGATGACTAAACTTTGAGGCAATTGTCAATTTTTAGACGTATATTTTGAATTGATTCATACAATTTTGGAGTTTTAGTTTTCTCATTTAAGTATAGATCTAACCTCAAATTATAATATTTGACATGTAATTTACCATAAACATCCATGCATATCATCCTTTATTTTCTTGTGCACTATCGTAATTTTTGTTAATTGACTTACTGCATTTTTTTCCTTTGAATCACGTGATTTTGATTATGTTCCAAATGATTATGATTACGTTTCCAATCTCTTTTGGAATATGCTCATAAAACAAAAATGTATTTACATTTAATTTAGAGATAAAATATGTACATAAGTTTACGTTTCATGTATATGTAGGGTACTTTTCTTATATTCTTTAATCCCATGTTTATACAGATCCAACCTTCATAAAAATGGACAGTATTTATAAATACTGTTTTAATTTTATAATGACAAGTTCACTGGTTCTTCAGTTTAAGAGATTGAAATCTCCCTGAAGTTGAAAGTGTAGTGAAATTTATTAGAGGAGGGTTCAAATATTAATGATTCTAGTTACTGATGTTGCAATAGATTATAACATTTTGGTTCAATTTTTGTTTTGCAGACTTGGATCAATTTCTCAAGTGTTACTCTACACAAAAAATATTATGGATTATTTTGTGGTTTCACTCAAATTTATATCTCAAGGCATTGAGTTTTATGCACCAACTACTAACTTTTAGGTGAAAGGTCTATACTAAAAATCTTGAAGTTCTATTATAATGTTATCTATGACATCACTTTTGTATTTTAAAATTCTTTTAATGCATGTAAATTGATGGATTGGGTAAATTAAGTTTATATGTGCTCTTCTTGATGTTTTCATTAATGCAACTCACGCACTTGCTAGCGTGTGTGTGTAAAGAAGTTCATTTTACATCAAGACTCTTTATATGAAATATTGATTCATCTTCAATGGCATTTTCCATTTCTTTATTATGCTTGGGTTGCAAAAGATGATAAAGCATTAGTACATATATATAGAAAGAAGTTCAATTTACATCAATAGTTTTTATATGGAATATTGATTCATCTTCAATGGTCTCGCATGAGATTAGCATTTGACATTTATTTAATATGCTTGGATTATAGAAGATGTTGAAGCATATCCATCAAATAGGTAAAGAATTTATTATCTAAATGATTAGAAGGGTAGAATGAAAATAGATGGTTTGAATGATGTAGGTGATGATGCTGCTTTTATTTTTAGATGGCATTGATTTTCAATTCAAAGCAATCTAACTCTTTGTAAAATAACACATCATATGTTAGATTTCAAAGGATTGTAAAAAATACTTATGTTTCAAGAGATATAATTGAGGCAAAGTCACCACTCACAATGAAAATACTGTTATACAATCTAACAACAATTTAGCGAAAAGGTGGTCAAATCTGTTTCTTCTAAATCCATTTAAGTCAACATGAGTGATTATGATCCATGATTGTCTTACTGTAAGAAAAAATAGATTTCCATGCAGATGACTCCCAATTCAAAGAAGAGGTTTGGGTAGAGGGATCTAGCTATGCTGACAAAAAGATTGTTTAAGTCTAGGTAAGTTTATGTTTTCATGGGAACAAATCCCAATTTACAGTAGATGTTTAGATAGATGACTCCACATGATAATGAATATACGTCGTCAAGTGTTCTATTTCTAGCTCGTATGGAAACATAATTGGATTTTTATAGAACTTGGAATTATATTTTTTGACTGAAATTGTATTGATATGGTTTATTCATTACTTTTACTTAATGACACAGATTGTTTTTTTCAATGATTCAAATATCAAGAAATACATAGAGCAAATGATCTTAAACTATAAAATGTTTTTTTTTTAAGTTTTTTTTTTTTAATTTAGAAGGAAATTACTAAAATTCACTATGCTCTCATCTTTTTATTAATGTGATATAAATGGAATTATTACAATATCTCATTTTAAGCTTATTTTTCCTTAGAATGAATGAATGAATTAATATTATTATTAGTATTAATTAATTAATATTTTTTATTAAAGTTCTATACATTTAAAAAGCTTTTAGTCCTTCAATAAGAGAGATTAATATTTTGTTAATTTTAAGTTTTATATAGTGTAGTTTTCATGAAACGTTTTACAATAGCTTTGCAACTTAATCTATATTCCTAAAAGTTTATGTAAAGTTAGTTTACTTATTAAAGAGTTTAAAATTTTTTTCAGGTTTATAAGATTAATATGAATTTCTTCCTAAATTTTGAAGGAGCAAGTCCATCCAGTAGATACTGAATATTTTATGTGGGTCATCTATTATTATATTGACATTGCATTTGTATTTTAAAAATATCAATCGTTAGAAAAAGGTTGTCTAAACTAATGCAAATGGGTTTAGAGGTTTTTTTTGTGAAAGGTCTAAGTGATTCTATGATGCTAACCACTCACATTTGAAAACAAGGTAGATAAGCCATGTAGTGGTTAGTCCTTGCATGGCATGAAATGACATACAAAAATATCATTATTATGAATTAAATAAATTATGAAAGATGCAATAATTGATCAGTATTTTGAATTCTCTAAACTTTTGTAGTTGTTGGGATCCATGAGAATTGTATGAATGGGTATGCATTCATGAACTTGGAGGTTATTCTAATTGCTTATGTTCTTTAGACAAAAAGTTTGGAAGATAACAAGTTATAATCATGTGATGATAATAATATGTGATATTGACACATTATTATGTGTTTAATTATAATAATTTTTGATATGACGGAGTTTGGATAAATCAATTTTTGATAGTTATTGATAGTATGTGCATTTTATAATAGGAATACATTTTGTTAAAAGCTAAGATTCTGTGTAGAATTGTTAAATATGTTGAAAGTATTCAATTAACTGAGAAGGGGTGAATCAGTTAATTTATGTGCTTAAACAATCTTAAACAAATTTAAAACTTTTATCTTTGAAGTTTTATGACAGTCACTATGTTATCAGAAATTCTATATTCATTCTTTACTAGGAGAAACTCCATTGCAGCAGATTTAATATGTAAAGCAAACCATCATCATTCAATCACCCAAAATAAACAGAGAAATATATTTCATGAGGAAACCCATAAAGGGAAAAACCTCTTCTTCTTAGGATGTCAGGTAAGCTTCAACTTCTGTACATCTTCTCTTTCTTTGATCTCCTACTCAAATGAGGCTACAACCTATGAATTACAAGCACCAAATTATAGAAAGCACGAACTCTCAAAGTTCTTCAGCACCCACTGAATCTTGAGGACAAAAATCCTCCCTAGCACCACCCTACCACCCTATTTTGCTAGAATTACTTTGAATCAATATAATACTATGATACATATATAACAATGCTTACCACTTCATCTCTATTTTGTTCTTTTGCTCTGCTTTCATTCTGCTTCTACCTTTTCACCTTCTTTGTTTTGTTCTTCTACTCTCCTTTCATTCTGCTTCTAGTTTTCTGTATATATGTTCCTCATTAGTTCTGTCTCTGCTACACATTCTTCGGTTCTTTCATTGTTTGGCCTTTGGGCTGTGCATACTTATTCTCCTCTCTTCTCTCTGTCACTTATACCATTCATTCTTATGTAATTATAGAGTTCGATATCTCCTATGAATAGCTAACACTACACAATTCGCTTCAGCTCACCTTTATACACATACACCTCAACTGCTTCAGCTTCCCAACCTTTCATATTCGTAATCAAGAAAGTGAGCTACTATGGAGCCAGAAACAAAAGATACCGGCATGAAGCAGTGTACTCATCTAGGGTTGGTGATACAAGCCTTAGGAGAGACCGTATAATGGTACAGGGGTATACTTAGCAGGTCAGGCCCCACATGAACAATTCATTGGCAACAGAATCAAGTGTCCTACATGCATTAGTCAGCTGGCTACGGTGAGCTAGATATAATTGCAACCGAGGATAATGTAGTCTAGTTGGGCATCGACTACTTAAACATCAATAAGGACCATTTTCCCCCAGCTAAATAGATACCTTAGTTTGCAGTGTCTCCAGCAAGTGGCTTGCCCCTTCTAATACCTGGAGGGGACACTAAACGAGAGTTTTACTGGGTTACCCTAACACAGTCCTTAGGTGAGGAAGCTCACAAGAATAGCAATAGGTAGGTTTTCGTGTTGAACCGTTCAATTTGGATGAGAATTATAGCAGGTGGGAACAACCAGAGGCTGAGCGAGTGTTTGTGAAACCTTTTAAATTTCCCACCGGATTGATGCAAGCTTTTAGTCTTCGGGAAAGGCCAGTGAAGCTCGGATTTTATCAAAATAGAGGGGTTGATTTCAGAGCCCCAACAAGGTCTTTCCCAGTGATGTGACAGTTCACTCTATTAGAAACCTCTGTCGACTACCGTGCTATATGGTCATGCGCTCCCCATTACTGGAGAATAGCAACCAGCGTTCCGAATAGGCTTTTTAAGTTGTAATAATCCTTTCCATCCTTAATAAGAAGGGAAAGGTTCAAAAGTTATATTTTCATCAATTTTGGCGGACATAATAGGGAGGAAAAGAATAAATGACTAAGGATAAATAAGGAAAATAAATAATGAATAAAAAGAAGAATGAAAAAAAGAATCAAATTTACAATGAATTGTGAATAAATTGTTGATAGTAAATCCTCGTAAACCCAAGTAAATTTTCCTGATTCTTTATTTATTTTTTTTCTGTCCCCCACCACTAATAGGATTTAGATAAAGATCAGAGAGTAAACTGAATAATTCCCGATCTGGAATATCTTTCAAGACAATACCTTCTGGTTGGGATAATATTTAATCTGCTATGTCTAGATAATATTTACACAATCAAGCGCTCCTGGACTAGCAAAACTTCCATAACAAATCAGGCTCTTTCACCTTAAATAATAAGGCTATTGCTTTATAACAATAAGCTTAACCTCGCTAGTAGGATCTACTTCACGGGAAATAAGCTTCAAGCAAGTGTATTAGCATAGGTAAGTAAGGTTCAACCAAGACTATTGTTTCACTCAGTTTTATTAGGCTATGTTAGTGTCTTTATCTATGCAAGACCATGTTTAGCATCTCAAGGTGTTTGGAACCGCAGCCCTAGTACATTCCCTCCCTGATATAGAGGAAAGAAAGACCCTGTCAAATTTACATGCATGTATGTGGTTTCGGACAGCCCCGAAAGGCTACATTAAAATGTTGGTGGTATCATAAAAAAGGCAACTAGGCTTTCTGTTCCGGAGGAACTATAACTTTTATTCTTAGTTCTCCATGGCCATATCATCAAAATGCCATTTGAATTAGATGTATTTGTGGGTACTTCCCTTGTTGACATGTATGCCAAGGTTCTATTTCTTCTCTACAGCCAGCCAGAGCCCGGATATCCTAGGAAACTTCAGCTTTTATTGTTTAACTACTAGATGGCTTGGATGGATTATGCGGTCCATCAAAGAGCCTCATTGAATGAAAAGGAGGGCGACTTCAATGCCCCAACTCTAGCCGATTGCTTAGACAAAAAGAGTTGTAGGTTTAATCTCTTCTAACTACTAGGCTTGGTTATGTGATCCCTTTTCCCCACGGACCTCGGCCATAAAATACTAGGGATATACCAAAGCCAGTAATCTCGATGGTATTTACACAAAGGACCAGTTCTTCTCGTATTTTGCATTTCATTTATACATTTTCCCTGTTTTCATAATAATTGAAACCAACAGAGAAAGGTAGGTGATGGAATCAGTGATAATTAGTTTCGAAGTCCAGTAGAAGATTGTGTGGGATGTGGGATGCGGATATTCTAGTACCTAAGTAAAGCCAAGCCCATTGGTTTTTAGGTTTTTTATTGACTCATGACATCTCTCTACGCTTATCCTCACCTTATATTATTCCTTTTAATCAAAGTTACTAAGGGATATATATTCTTGGCTGGAATTAATTGACCCAATCCATCTCACTCATAAGAAAATAAAGAATTCCCCATCTATCTCGACGATTGAGTATTTTCTTAACAATGTGAGCACGCTATTTTGAAGTGTGTGGAGGTGCTAGAAAGAGAGCTGGAACAAGCTGGGATGCTAGTGGCTATCCAACTGGTTCTTATGCTACTAGAGGTGCTGCTAGTGTATCTGGACCAACTTTTAAGACAGTTACGGAAGACAATGATTCTATTTACATTTGAGCTCTCTTAAAATGCTATTTTTTATATTTTAGGGTCAAAACCACAGAACATCAAAAGTAACATTTTATCCAATTAAAAATGGCATGGCACAATGTTTCCCACAGATAGTGGGGAGAGTGAAGCTAGGAGAATGACAAACACAGCACATTACAGTAAAATCTCGAGTAGCGGAAGTTATCAGAGGGGAAGTGAAAGAGCAGCACACCCTCCATACATAAATGGATCGAAACAAGGGAAGCATGCATCATTCAGTTCTCTCTTGCACATAGCTATTCTCAGTACGTTGGGCATTATCCTGTTGGACATGACTCGTGGTATGCCGAGCATAGCTACTTTCGCTCTCACACTGTTTCTTTCTTTTATATATGATGGCTCCCACTATTTTCTTACTTCCGTTGCTAGCGTTACTCGCAGTGATTATGAGATAGCTACTGTGCCATATACCAAACTGAAGAGGGAGAGATAAGATAGTTCTATATCTCTAAACAATTAAGGAAGCTCTCCCGCCACATCATTGAACACTACCATGTTCTCAAGGGAAGGAATTGTGCAGACTGAATACCAATTGAATGCATTGGTATTACAGTTAAGTTGCGGGCTACATAACCTGGGCCCTGTCACATTACAACCTCCTACTATTATTCGAAAGGGAGACCTAGCCTGCCTTTATAAGTATAAACTTATAGGGAGGATGCCCCATGCCCTGTCGATTAATACCAGATCTTGAGGTAGACTCTGACTGCATGCACCTAAGGACTTCACATAATAGAGTCTAACCCCTAGAACCCCAGTTATCATTCTATAACTACCTGTGACCGTTAGATTATACACATAACGATTTTTTCAAACTTCATACAAAATCTCAACACTAAAAGCTTGCACAGCTTGATTTGGGGGAATTGACATCAACCGTTGATCTCTAATATGTCTTCATCAGAACCGTCCAAAATTGAAAACTTTAACATTCTGCTAATTCTTTCACTTTTCATCGAACGAGCATCTTCAGAACGCGGAATTCACCTTGTCTGTCAATCAACTTGATCTCTTGTTGTAACCGTCAATCTTTGTAGCCTCTACCACTTTCAGTGAATTGAAATATTGACTTTGAGTCCGCGCTAGTTCAATCCAAGGAATTATCCATGACTGTAGATCTATCTTCGCTCCTTTCTAAACCACCCGATATTTCCATCAATTAACCTATTCCGCGATTTGAAAAAGTTTTTTCATTCGAGCATGTTTAACCAGTGGAATGTTTCAGCGCTGTGGATCTTTCCTTGTGTCGATCTCAACCCTTCAAAGTTGCACTTTTTAACGGACTCTGTAAATACAAAAACACATAGTGAAAAAAAAACAAGTCTGCATGCATCTCTTTCAAGCTTGTGCTTCTGTCCTTCTAAACTGAATTTGTATTGCCATCAATGGCAACCAGAATACCTCTGTGCCAGTCTAGCCAACAAAATCACAACAATCACCCCCTTTGGCATTGATGGAAACCTAATGGTAACCCAAAAATTATGGAACACCTTCTTCTGATTTACACATTACATGAACTTCTCCCCCTTTGACATCAATGTCAAAAATACTATGTACAAAACAACTCCCCCTATAAAGATAGACTCAAATACTTGTTTATGAGGAAATAAATTCAATTCACTTAAAACTCCTGTCAGATGTTCAATAAACATAAGCTCCCCCTATCAACGTGAGGAGATCAGTTGGAATCGGGTATGACACCCAATTTATGGCGAAGATATTCGAATTGAGTCTTTGATAATGGTTTAGTAAAGATATCAGCAGTCTGTTCTGTAGAAGAAATGAAATTCAATTGAACCACTCTGTTTGTGACTTTCTCTCTTAGAAAATGATACTTGATAGGGATGTGCTTAGTATTGGAATGCATGACAGGGTTCTTAGACACACTAATAGCACTTGTGTTGTCACAATGAATGGGAATGGGTTCAATATATTTTACCTCCAAATCTGCAGGAGTCTGAATCATCCATAGTATCTAGGTACAACAGGTGGTAGCAACAATGTATTTAGCTTTAGCAGTAGACAAGGATATTGACCCTTGCTTTTTACTCATCCATGCTACTAATGAATCACCTAAGAAGAATGCACCTCCACATTCTTTCTTTCATCCAAAATTTTTTCCCAGTCAGCATCTAAATATCCAATTAACTGAAAATTTTGATTGCTAGGATACAAGAGACCACAAGTCATTGTGCCTTTCATATATTTGAAAATTCTATTCACAGCTACCAAGTGAATTTTTTTAGGAGTAGACTAAAATCTTCCAACCCTTCCAACAACATGCATAATATTAGGACGAGATGTAGTGATGTACAAATGACTGCCTATCATTGACCTATATGTTCTTTGATCGACACAGGTGAAATATCATCTTTGCTAATCTTGCAACCAACAATCATAGGCGTACTAACAGGTGAAGAATCCTCCATCTAGAATCTTCAACATCTCCTTTAGATACTTCTTTTGAGAGATAAATAGACCTTTAGAACTCTGAGTGATTTGAAGACCATGAAAATATGACAGTTCTCCAATCATGGACATTTCAAACTCAGATTGCATGGCATTATCAAACCATTGAATAGAAGAATCATTAGTACACCCAAAAACAATATCATCAACATAAACTAGAACAACTAATAAATAATCACGTTCTTATTTGATGTACAAATTACTATCAACGGTGCCTTTCTTGAATCCTTTTTCTTGTAAATATTTGTCTAATCTATAGTAATAGGATGTTAGTGCTTGTTTCAATCCATACAGAGCATTCTTTAGTTTGCATATATAACAAGGATTTTCTGTTAGTGAGAATCCTTCAGGTTGTTCCATATAGACCTCTTCTTCTAAATATCCATTGAGGAATGCTGACTTGACATCCATCTGATACATTTTGAACTTCTTGTGACAGACATAAGTAAGAAACATTCTGATAGCTTCCATTCTTTCCACAGCTGCAACGGTTTCATCAAAATCTTGTCCTTCAATTTGAGCATACCCTTTACAGACCAATCTAGCTTTATTCCTCACAATTTGTCCTTGTTCATTTCTTTTATTTTTAAACACCCATTTGGAACCAATCACATTCTTGTATATTGGTCTAGGAACAAGTTCCCAAGTGTTATTTTTTTCAATCTAATTAAGCTCTTCATTCATGGATTTTATCCAATATTCATCTTTACTAGCTTCATAAAAATTCTTGGGTTCTATTATAGATAGAAAAGCAATGTGAGACTGTTATGAATCCTTGAGTAACTTTCTTCTTGTATGTACACCTTCATTCTTTCATTCATGGCTTTTATCAAATAATTCTTGAAGAGGATTTCACTGATTGTTGTTGTGAATCTGTACCTTCATTATCTGACTCAGAGCCTTCCTTTTTTGATTCTTGGACATGTTCTTCTTCATCTTCAGCTGTATCCTCTGTATTTGATTCAACACTGCTTATATGTATGTCTTTGACAGGGATACATTCATCAATTTTAATGTCAATGTTGTCAACCATTTTAGGTAACCTCTTATTATAGCATCTGTATCATTTACTGTTTGTAGCATACCCTAAAAAAATACCTTCATCAACCCTATCATCATATTTTCCAAGATGTTCATCATTGTTTTTAATATAGCATTTACTTCCAAAGACTTTAAAGAGCTTGATTGATGCAGGTCTCCCAAAGCACAATTCATAAGGATTTTTATCATCAATTGGCCTTAAGTGAGCTTTGTTATGAATATGAATAGATGTGTGAATTGCCTCTACCCATAATATCTGAGAAATATTTCTTTCATTCATCATTGACCTTGCCATCTGCTGAACTGATCTATTCTGTCTCTCAACTACTCCATTTACTGTGGAATCCCTGGAATTGTATATTCTCTTTTGATTCCTTGTTCATCACATAATTCTTTGAATTCCTTTGAACAAAACTATCCTCCTCTATAAGATATTACCGCTTTTAATCTTTTTCCTGTTTGATTCTCAGACATAGCCTTAAATACTTTGAATTTTTCAAATGCTTCAGATTTTTCTTTTAAAAAAGCAACCCATGTTAGTCTAGAATAATCATCAATAACCATCATACAATAGTTTTCTTTTCCCGTTCCTTCTTTTCTTGATGGTCCACATAAATCCACATGCACTAATTGAAGAGGTTTATCTGTTGATGTGAAGCTCTTGGATTTAAACTGTGTTCGAGTCAAGTTTCCCATTTGATAGGGCTTACATACAGAATCATATGGTTTTGATATCTTTGGAAAATATTTTACTGCTCCATTGTTTCTAAGTTTGATTAAATGATCAAAATTCAAATGTCCAAGTCTTCTATGCCATAGCCAACTCTCATCATACTTTCTTAGTTGACACTCTTACTTATCTTCTTTCAAAACATAGACATTGTTTTCTATTCTTATACCTTTGGCAGTCAATTGTCCTGAAGATACAGATTTTATTTTTCACTCTTTAGAGGTGAAAACAACTTCACATCCTCTATCACATACCTGACTGACACTAAGAAGATTATGCTTCAATCCATCTACAAACAATACATCTTGAGCTTTCCCTTTACTATTCAGGCTTACCAACCCTTTGCCTCTTATTTTCCCTAGAGCATCATTTCCAAAAGTTACATCTCTTGATTGATGTTCTCAGAGACAGAAATTTACTTTTATCTCCATTCATGTGTTTGGAACACCCACTGTCAATATACCAGGGGTCATTTTGTCTTTGATCAGAAAGCACTAACCCACACTGGTTTTTTTCTTTCTTCTTCCATAATTTTTCCTTTTTAATTGAATAATCTACTCTTGAATCTGATTCATTATTTTTTAAATAACATTCTATGGCCTTGTGTCCAAAATTATGACAAATATAACATTATGGCATGTTGTACAAAAGCTCAAAAGAATTGATATTTCTAGCACGAGCTCTTCTTCTAGTTGGATATGGAATAGAATTATGCTCTTGTTTTCTCATTGACTGTTTCACTTTATGTTGCAGCATTTGATTATTTCTAAACACTCTTCGTTGTATGTTTCTAAAGTTAAAAACACAATTTATAGCTTTATGACCAAAGTTAGAACAACAATAACGGTAACCATTGAAAAAGTTTTGGTACCTGAATCTTGGTTGTTTTCTTGAAATAGATTTCCTTGTCATTCTATTATTTACCTCTTCTTCATGCTTTCTTGACTGCAGAGCACTGTTATCTATTCCTGTAGCTATATCATCTTTACCACTCATTAGTTTAACTTCACTATTGTTTTTATTCGCTTCAGTTTTGATGAAATTTGCTGACATTGTGTACTCTGATTGATTGCTACTTGTACCTTTTTCATAACCTAGAGCAGTCTTGATCAAAGAAAATATTTGCTTACTCAGAATGTTATTTAGTTCTTCTGAAGCTTTAATGCTTGACAAGTTTTGATGATAGAGAGATTGGAATCTCTCCAATTCTTTTCAGAATTTCACAACTTCTTCCTCCAATGCTTCACATCTCATCTTCTTCTGTGATAATTGTTCTTTTAGAACATCACTTATATTAGCAATTGTTTTTGTATTCTCTTCTTTAGTCTGAGTCTATCAATTTCTTCCAATGCACTAACCAACTCTCCTTCCATATCAACTATAACATCTTCATCGTTCATATCACTTCCAGCATATTCACCTTCAATATCTTCTATGGCCATAAGCATAAAATCATTTATTTTATCTTCATAGGATGACTAACTGTCTGTAACTTCTGAGGGATCACCATCAATTGCGCACAAACTTTTTTTTGTAGTTATTGTTTTTATTGTATCTCTTAAATGTGTGTTTCTCTTCATCAACATAATTTTGATATTTTTCCATATAAGGGCATTTAGATGCAAAGTGTCCTACCTTACCACAGTTGAAACATTTAAAAGGAAGCTTCCCTTTATATTTTCTTGAACCAGTTTTCAATCTTCTTACAAAGTTTGCCTCAATCTCTTCCATTTCAGAATCTGCATGTTTGTCTTCTTTAAAAGAAGGTACTCTAATGGGAGGTTTATCTTTACTAATCCTGATTTCATAGGTAGTTAGAGTTCCTAGAATTTGGTCAATAGATAAGGTTTTCATATCATTCATTTCTTCTATTGCAGAGACTTTTGGATTGAACTTATCAGGTAGAGATCTCAAAATCTTTTGAACAAGAGGAGCTTCCCCAATCTTCTCACCAAGACCCTTCATGGCATTCACAAGCTCTTCAACTCTTCAAAAATATTTACTAATAGTCTCATCCTCATTCATCCTTAGCTGTTCAAATTGCAGTTTGTAAGTCTAAGGTTTGGCATCTTTTACTTTTCCATTTCCTTCATAGCTACTAATGAGTTTATCCCATATTTTTGTTGCAGATTCAAAATGCATTACCTTTACAAATTCAGCTTCTAAAAGACCACTCAGTATAGAATTCATTTCCTTTGCATTAAAACTAAACTCTAGCTTATCATCTTTGGAAGCTAGTACAATAGGTTTCGTATATCTAGTTTCTACCACTTCCCAAACATAAACACCCTAAGAACATTAGGTATGTTCTCATTCTAAGTTTCCAAAAAGCAAAATTTGTTCCATCAAATAGAGGAGCTTTATTGGTTGAACCATCATGAGTTGTCATGTTTAAGCTTATCAGATCTTCCTTAGACTAAAGGATCCTGCTCTGATACCAATTGTTGAAAGAATGCAATTAACTGGGAGAGGGGGTGAATCAGTTAATTTCTGTGCTTAAACAATCTTAAAAAAAATTTAAAACTTTTATCCTTGAAGTTTTATGACAGTCAATATGTTATCAGAAATTATATATTTATTCTTTACTAGATAAAATCCATTGCAATAGATTTAATATGTAAAGAAAACCATCATCATTCAATCACACAAAATACATAGAGACACATATTTCATGAGGAAACCCATAAAGGGAAAAACCTCTTCTTCTTAGGATGTCAGGTAAGCTTCACCTTCTGTACATCTTCTCTTTCTTTGAGCTCCTACTCAAATGAGGCTACAGCCTTTGAATTACAAGCACCAACTTGTAGAGAGCACCAACTCTCAAAGTTCTTCAGCACCCACTGAATCTTGAGGACAACAATCCTCCCTAGCACCACCCTACCACCCTATTTTGCTAGAATTACATTGAATCAATATTAATACTATGATACAGATATAACAATGCTTACCACTTCATCTATATTCTGTTATTTTCCTCTACTTTCATTCTTCTTCTACCTTTTCATCTTCTCTATTTTGTTCTTCTGCTCTGCTCTCATTTTGCTTTTGGTTTTCTGTATATATGTTCCTCATTAGTTCTGCCTCTGCTACACTTTCTCTGGTTCTTTCATTGTTTGGCCTTTGGTATTTACATACTTAGTCTCTGCTCTTCTCTCTGTCTCTTATACCGTTCATTCTTCTGTAATTACAGATTTCAATATCTCCTCTGAATAGATAACACTACACAGTTCACTTCAACTCAACTTTATACACGTACACCTCAACTGCTTCAGCTTCCCAACCTTTCATATTCCTGATCAAGAATTAGTTATCATTCTATAACTTCCTGTGACCATTAGATTATACACATAACGTTTTTTTCAAACTTCATACAAAAGCTCAACAATAACAACCTGCACAACTTGATTTGGGGGAATCAACATCAACCGTTGATGTCTAATATTCCTTCATCGAAACCGTCCAAACTTGAAAACTTTAACATTCAACTAATTCTTTCACTTTTGATTGAGCAAGCATATTCAGATCATGGTATTCACCTTGTCCGTCGATCAAACCGATCTCTTGTCGTAACCGTCGATCTATGTAGCCTCTACCACTTTCCGCGAATTGAAAGCCTGACTTTTTCTACGCTAGTTCAATTCGTGGAATTATCCACGACCATAGATCTATCTCTGCTCCTTTCTCAACCACCCAATATTTCCATCAATTAACCTATTTCGCAACTTGAAAGATTTTCTTCATCCGGGAATGTTCATCCCGCGAAATGTTTTAGCATCATGGATCTTGCCTTGTGTTAATCTTATCCCTTCAAAGTTGCATTTTTTAACGGACTCCGCAAATACAAAAACACTTAGTGAAAAAAACCAAGTCTGCATGCATCTCTTTCAAGATTGTGCTTCTGTCCTTCTGAACTGAATCTGTATTGCCATCAATGACAACCAGAATACCTCTTTGCCAGTCTAGCCAAAAATCTCCCAACAATTGGTGGGTATATGTTATTTCTTTGCATGTGCATATGGAGGGGAGGTGTGCATGTCAGTGATGCAGCTCGGTGATTTATGGCTATTTATAGCTGTTTGTGGCTATTTTTATTATTTGTCTAAAAATATGTAACTTAATGTTGGTTAAGGGATTAGAGTCTTTTTCTAATATGGTTTAACGGATTAGGGTATTTGGATGTTGCGGAATACCTATATTTTCTATTATGATGATTTCATAATGTAATGAAGAGAAAATAGGAGGTGTGGCTCCAAGGTTTTGTGGTTTTCTCGGTTAAGGGTTTCCAGGGAAAATCTGTGTGTTTATGTGTGAATGATGTGCTGTGATCTCTATTTTGCTTAAAAGAATCTGTATGCTTTGCTTCTCTACACATGTTTAAAACTTACATGTGGTATCAGAGCTCAATTTTGTCATCAGGGGGATGCCTTTGCTGCTAAGGGTTCGACGCGGTTGATATATCTTGGGTTTGTGATAAACCTAGGTTCAGTGGGATCTTTGCAGTGTTGATTTGTGCATTGAAAGAGAATGGTGAGCACTTCAAGAATTGAGATCGTGAAATTTAACAGCCAGAATTTTGAGCCATGGAAGCTCAAAATGGAGGATCTTCTGGTAGATCGAGAATAGTGGATTGATGTGGATCCAAGTACGAAACTCACTGCAATGTCACAAGATGATTGGGATAAATTAGAAAGAAGGTTGAGAAGTACAATATGATTGTTCTTATCAGATGGTGTGTTGTTGAACATATCTGGTGAAGACAGTGCAGTAAAGATATGGGAAAAACTAGGGAGTTTGTATCAATCAAAATCCCTTATGAACAAGATGTTTCTACAAAAGAAGTTGTTTCACCTCAGAATGGATGAGAATGACATTGTAACAAAGCATTTGAATGTCTACAATACTCTGCTAAGTCAAATAACCTCTGTTGGTATTAAAATGCTGAAGAAGATAAATGTATTATATTATTGTGTTCTTTGCTAGATTCCTGGGACAACCTAATTGTTGCAATAGGTAGTGCTAGCCAGGCGACCTTAAAATTTGATGAAATTGTATCATCCCTACTATTAGAAGAGATGAGGTGGAAACCAATGGATAATCATAGCATGGATGCCTTGTCTATTAGAGGTCACCCTCAGGAGAGAAACAAAAATAAAGGATCCGGTGGGAGATCTAAATCTAAGGGTAGATCTAAATCCCTAGGAAAAGGAATAAGGAAGTGTTAGAAATGCGGTAAATATGGGCACTATAAAAAGGATTGCATATCTAAGAATGTTGAGAAAGCAAAGGGATATGAGGATGTTGATGTAATTGTAACTTCGAAATGTATTCACTTGTATTTCTTATGTATTGTAACCCGATGTTTATTCCAGGATGTATTTGTAATGTACTTGAGTCATGCCATGCCCTGATGTTCCTATCAGAAGTTTCCATAATGTAAACAAGTCATGTCAAGTCAAGGTGGGTAACCCTCCTATTGTCTAAGAGTTAAAGTCCCCGCAGTTCCAGGGAACTAGGGTTGTTAGACTCACTTAGTGAAGTCAGCCCTAGTTGGGGTTAGGCAAGTTGGGAATTAGTATAAATAGAGATCTAGCCTCTCTATTTAACACACACTCACTCACACTCAGTTGTAGCACATAGCTGAGGAAGAGAAAGACACTGGGGAAAGGAAGAAAGAAGGTTATTGTTGTCAGGATATCATCTTACTGTTTTGGGTTTTACTTTTGGTGCTGATTCTATGTCTGAGGATGTTGCAAGTTTTTCTGCATTTATGGTTTCCCCGAGGAAAAACATTGCGTTCATTGTCTCTTGTGTTTGATTGTTGTGCTTGTTGTTCACTAGCTTAATGTTAAAAATCTAACATGGTATCAGAGCTAACCTAAGAAGAAGATACTGTGCAGCTGCGGGAACTAGGGATTCCTACTTTTTGGATCTCTCTCCATATATTTTTAGCAAAAGAAGGTTGGAATAACTCTCCTCCCTAGGGCACATCTTTTTGTCGAAGCAGAATCCAATTTTGAGTTTTTTAGTTTTGGACACGACATTACTGCCGAAATTAGGGCTTTTCACAAAAGTGGAATTTTTCAATGAGCCCAGGCCTGGACTGATCTCCCCAAAATCAAAGTTAGAGATCAAGATCAAAGCATTTGGTTTGACAGAACTCCAGAATATCAAAACCCTAATCTCCTCCTAAACCAACACTGTAGAAATTCAGCTCCAAATCCAGATCCAACATCTTGACTTGGTAAGATCTAAATATTTTTTTTTCCATTTGAGGTTCTCAGTTAAGATGTCTCATCATAGCAATCTTGATGAAAAGCTTGATGGAGTTAATAACTTCTGAGCTTGAAAGTATAGGATCTCCCTGGTCCTGGAAGAAAATGAGTTCGACTCCTATATCAGTGAGGAGATTCCAGTTCCAGAGGGAGATAAGGCTAAAGCCTTAAATAAGAAGAAGTTGGTTATGGAAAAGAGGATTATTGTTGATTCAATCAAGGATCACCTTAGACACATAAATCTATGCTTGATGCCCTAACCAAATTGTTTGAAGGGAAGAACATAAACCGGAAGATTACTCTAAGGAACCAGTTGAAGAATGTAAAGATCCAGAATGAGGAGACCATCTAGTCAAACTTCACAAGGGTCTCCCAGATCAAAGAACAACTTGATGCAGTAGATGAAGAAGTGGAGAATGCAGAAATTGTGATAACAACCTTGAATGGCCTCCATAGGTCATGGGATTCTTTCATCCAAGGAATCTGTGCTAGGAATAAGTTAGTCAAGTTCAGTAGACTTTGGGAAGAATGTTCACAAGAAGAAGCTCGAATAGAAGCTTGAGAATAAAATATGGGAAGTGAAGATCAAGCTCTCACAATACACTCCAGGAAAGGAAGAAGGGAAAATCATCATCACCAAGGTAAGCATTCTCATCAGAAAAATAATGTTGTAAGAAGGGATCCATCCAAACTCAGATGTTATACATGCGATGAAATAGGACACTTTGCTAGAAATTGTCCCATGAATAAGAATGGACCCAAGAAGAAGAAGAACTCCAAAAGAAGACATCATTCTCACATTGATGAGGAAGATGATCCTCCCAGAAAGAGAGTAAAACAAGAAAGTGAAGACTCTTCAAGTGAGGAAGAATATGTTTTGATCTCCACTCTCACGGTAACTATCACTCATGGAAGCAAAGATTGGCTTATTGATAGTGGGGCTTCCAAACACATGACATGATTCAAGGAATCCTTTGAGAAACTATTTGAACATAATTCACCCCATAAGGTGAAACTTGGAGATGACTACCAGTATCCCATAAAAGGTAGTTGTGAATTCTCTTACAAGCTAGACTCTAGAAAGTCTATGAAAATGAAAGATGTCTTGTTTGTACCAGGACTAAAGAAGAATCTTCTATCGATATCGGCACTGGATGCAAAAGGCATGAGGGTTGCATTTGTAGATGGCCAAGTCCTCATGTGGCCAAGAGGAAAGACTATTGACGATGCAATAGTAATTGGAGAACAAGAGGGAGGATTATACAAATTGAAGGGCCATCCAAAACAAGCTTTGGTCCATGACACAGTAGAGCCAAATGAGCTTTGGCATAGAAGGCTTGCACATGTGCACTATAGAGCACTACCTCTTGAAAGCAAAGTTGTTGAAGGTATTCTAGAAATTCAAGCAAAACATGAATGGGTCTACAAAGGATGTGCGAAAGGAAAGAATACAAAGAAGACATTTCCAAGTAGCGAGAGCAAGGCAAAAGGAATCTTGGAAATCATCCACTCCGATGTATGCGGACCAATGTCATCAAGTTCACTTAGCGGGTATGTATACTATGTCTCTTTTATTGATGACGTTTCTAGGAAGACATGGATTTACTTCATGAAGAACAAAGATGAAGTTTTCAGCAAGTTCAAGGAATTCAAAGCCTTGATCGAGAACCACACAGAAAAGAAGATCAAGACCTTTTGATCGGATAATGGCAAAGAATTCACATCAAATGAATTCAAATACTTATGCAAAGAATCAGGGATTAAGAGGGAGTTGTCCACTCCATATAATCCACAACAGAATGGGGTTGCAGAAAGGAAGAATAGAACTATCATGGAAGCTGCAAGAGAAATGCTTCATGATCAATATCTTCCCATGCATCTATGGGTAGAAGCTGCCAAAAAAACGGTGTTTGTATAGAACTGTACTCCACACAAAGTACTTGAGAACAAGAAACCTGAAGAAGTCTTTTCTAGCAAGAAACCAGAAGTCAACCATCTCAGAATATTCAACTATCCAATGTACATACACATTCCAAAAGAAAAGAGGACAAAACTAGATTCTTCAGGAAAGAAGGGTATATTTGCATTAGAGGAAATTTCGATTCAAAATGGGCCTTTTAACTTTTATTCAAATTCCATGTCATCATGTGTTAGCCAATGAAATTGCTTTAAATTTGAGATACCGTATAGGTCTTAAACACTTTTTTAATATAAATTTGGGGATAGGTATCATTAAAAAAACTACTTTTTTTATTTGTATTTTTTACATATCTCCCTGTGTTTTTACTCAAATTTCAATCAAGAGAGCTCGTTGGATCTTACGAGTACCCACTCGGCATACTTTTGACGGACCCTGCTACCCCAAAAACAAGAAATACTTGAAAAAATGGAATGATGATGTCATCATTTCGTTTTTTCATGTATTTCTTGTTTTTGGGGTAGAGAGGTCCATCAAAAGTATGCCGAGTGGGAACTCGTTGGAGGCGGAATTAAATTCTGCATCCAACGAGCTCTCCTGATCGAAATTTGAGTAAAAACATAGGGAGATATGTCAAAAATACAAACAAAAAAATAGTTTTTTTATTTTCTTCCTCCAAAATTAATAAATATTATTTTATTATTTTAACTATTATTTTATTAGTTCATTTTAGGAGGCCCATTTTGAGTTGAAATTTCCTCTAATGTGGGATATTGTAAAAGCTCGAAGGCTTACAGTATATACTTCCCAGGATTCAAGAAGATCGACATCAGCAGGGATGTGACATTTGATGAAGACACAGCTTACAACAAATCTAGAAAGAAACCTGCTGAAGAACCTTAAGAATTAGAAGCTCCCAGAATTCATGATACAACCATGAACGAAGAAACTCAATAAGAAGATCGAGAATTTGAAGAACCACAAAGACCTGTAGATCCACCTTAGGAGAAGAATCCTCACAAGAGGAAACCTACTTGGATATGAGAAGCTATCCAAGGTGCAGAAAGATATGGGGCTCCAGATGAGAATCACAGAGAAAGAAAGAGGACCAGATCCTACTTCAGGTATGTAGGTTTGCTATGTTACTTTATCAATAAAGAACCTTCCAATTATGAAGAAATGGCAAAACGGAAAGAATGGAAGGATGCTATGATCGAAGAGTATCAATCAATCATGAATAATGATGTTCAGAATGTTGTCCCAAGACCAGAAGGGAAGTTGGTTGTAACTTCCAAATGGATCTACAAGATCAAGCATGCTACAGATGGCTGCATAGAGAAATATAAAGCAAGATTCGTGGCTCATGGCTTCTCACAGAAAGAAGGAATAGATTATGAAGAAACCTTTGCACCTATAGCCAGATACACTTCCATCAGATCAGTACTTGCTCTGGCTGCAGTAATGAAATGGAAGATACACCAAATGGATGTCAAGACTGCTTTCTTGAATGGTGTAGTGGAAGAGGAAGTGTGTGTAGAAAAGCCACTCAGTTTTGAGACACATTACAGGGAGTATCATGTGTGTAGATTGAAGAAAGCCCTGTACGGTTTGAAACAGACACCCAGGACATGGTACAATAGAATTGACAGCTTTATATCCAGTTTGGGCTTTACCAAGAGTAAAGCAGATGCCAACCTTTACTAGAAGGTTGAAGATGGAAACCCAGTGATGCTCCTACTATATGTAGATGATCTGTTTGTAATAGGTATGGATGGGTTGATTGCTAATACGAAGAGAAAGTTTGCTGCTGAGTTTGAAATGAAGGACTTGGGTATGATGCACTATTTTGTAGGCATGGAGGTGTGGCAAAATGCGAATGAAATCTCCCTCGGGCAAGGGAAGTATGCAGTAGAGATCCTAAAGAGGTTTGGGATGATGGATTGCAAGGCTATGACCACACCTATGGCATCAAACCTGAAGCTATTGAGTGATGCTTCATCAGAAGCGGTTGATGCTATGATGTAACCTCAGATGATTGGATCCTTGATGTACCTGACAAACACGAGACTAGATATTTGCTTTTTAGTGATCACCTTGAGCCAGTTCCTGACAGATCCGAGACATGTTCACTTGATTGTTGCAAAGCATATTCTGAGGTACTTGAGGGGTACAATTGATTATGGGATCAAGTATGAGGTGAATCAGAAGATTAACCTGGAGGGTTATGTTGATTCATATTGGGTAGGTAGTGCCATCAATAGGAAGAGCACTTCAGGGTGTTGCTTCAGTATGGGATCAGGTGTGATCTCGTGGTTTAGTAGGAAGCAATCCTATGTGGCACTGAGTATAGCTGAAGTAGAGTATGTCATAGATTGTTCAACTAGTTGTGAGGCAGTATGGATGAGGAAGCTACTATCTGATTTATATGATCTCCAGATGGATGCTACTTGTATGCATTGTGACAACCATAGTTGCATGAAGTTGTCAGAGAACCCAGTGTTCCATGACAAGTCGAAGCATATCGAGATAAAGTATCACTATATCAGGGATATGGTGCGGAGGGGAGTAGTGAAGCTCCAGTATGTTGCGACGGATGAACAAATAGCTGATGTGTTGACAAAGCCATTGGCTAGGGTGAAGTTTGAGTACTTCAGGGAGAAGCTTGGTGTTCTCCAGATCGAGGTTCCCTCCAAGGGGAAATGATGTGACCTAGAGCCATTTTGACATGGTGAGAGGATTAGTTCCTTCCATGGTCAGATGTAAGGGCTGAGCCATTCTATCATGGTGAGAGGATTGGTTCCTTCAATGTCAGATGTGAGTGCTGAGCCATTCTGATGTGACTGTAGGATTGGTTCCTACATGATCAGATATAAGCACTGAATTCCATTCTTGGGAATGGAGGCACCTATTTAGTTACTAGGAAAGCTAAGTCTGGGACTGAGGGCCATTCTAATGTGACTGTAGGATTGGTTCCTACATGATCAGATGTGAGTGCAGATCCATTCTGACATTGGTTGTTAGATGTAAGTGCAGAGCCTTTTCAGCATGAAGGATTGGTTCCTTGCATGGTTGAATATAAGTGATGAGCCTTTCTAACAGTGGTTGTCAGATGTAAGTGCAGAGCCTTTCGGCATGGAGGATTGGTTCCTCGCATGGTCGAGTGTAAGTGCTGAGCCTTTCTGACATTGGTTGACGGATGTGAGTGTTGGGCCTTTCTGACAGGGTTGTGGGAGGTGTTCCCACATGGTCAAATGTGAGTGCTGGGCGTGCCTTTCTGATATGATTTTAAGATTGGTTCCTACATGATCAGATATAAGTGTTGGGCGGGCCATTCTTACTTAGGGTCAGATATAAGCACTGGAAGAATACCTACATGGAGGCTAGGCCTACAACCAACATGAAAAAGGGATGGATTTGTAGAACTTCTTGTGATGAGAAGAATCATGAGATAGCACCTATGATGATCTAGCAGAAATGATTCAGATCCAATGATGGTGCTCTAGAGATGATCCAGATCCAGATCGAGTGATGATCCAGATCCAGTGATGATCTAGATCTAGATGAAGATGACTTGAAGATAAATATGACTTGAAGACAAAGATGGCTTGAAGATGATGAGGACTCAAGGATGATCGAGATGATACAGAGAAGAAGACTTGTGCTGATAAATTGTGTCGAGAGAATACCTTCCTAGTTAAGATGGATTGTTGATGTAATTGTAACTTCGGAATGTATTCACTTGTATTTATTATGTATTGTAACCCGATGCTTATTCCGAGATGTATTTGTAATGTACTTGAGTCATGTCATGCCCCGATGTTCCTATTGGGAGTTTCCATAATGTAAACAAGTCATGTCAAGTCAAGGTGGGTGACCCTCCTATTGTCTAAGGGTTAAAGTCCTCGCAATTTCGGGGCACTAGGGTTGTTAGAATCACCTAGTGAAGTTGAACCTAGTTGGGTTTAGTCAAGTCGAGAATTAGTATAAATAAAGAGATAGCCTCTCTATTTAACACACACTCACACTCAGTTGTAGCACATAGCTGAGGAAGAGAAAGACACTAGGGCAAGGAAGAAAGAAGGTTACTGCTATCAGGAGATCATCTTACTGTTTTGGGTTTTACTTTTGGTGCTGATTCTATCTCTGAGGAAGTTGTGAGGTTTTCTCCATTTATGGTTTCCCTGAGGAAAAACACTGTGTTCATTGTCTCTTATGTTTGATTGATGTGCTTGTTGTTCTTTCAATTAAAGATCCTAATATAATGATAGCTTAATGTTAAAAATATAATAGAGGATACCCCTTCCACATAGGTGAAGAACTCCTCAGAAGAAGGAGGGGATGTGTACCTAGCTTCCACAGGTAATCCTTTAGAATGTGATATATGGCTGATTGAATCAGGTGTGTCATGTCATATGACCCTTCATAGGGAGTGGTTCTATGAATATGAAAAGTACAATGGATGAGATGTGTACTTGGGATATGATTCACTAGCTAGTATCATTGGACGTGGTAGAATCAAGCTAAAACTGAAAGATGGAAGGATTAGAACTCTGCCTGGAATGCTACACATTCCAAATCTTGCAAGAAACTTGATATATGTCGGAAAGATGGATGTTGCCGGTGTAAATACCATGTGTGGAGATGGTGGTTGCAAAATGGTTCGAGGATCAATGGTATTGATGAGGGGATTTTGGTATGGAACTCTATACAAACTATTGGGAAAAACCATCATTGATGAATGTAACAATTCTGTTGTGCTAGAGGAAGGAGGTAAAGATGAAAAAATCATGACTGCATCATGAGGAAAGACAATGCTATGGCATCAAAGATTGGGGCATATCAGAGAAAAGGGACTTCGATCATTACAAGGTAAAGGTATGGTTGAAGGTATGACTGATTGCACTCTGGATATTGATTTTTGTGAACATTGCATATATGTAAAACAAAATCGAGTAAGATTTGCATCTGGTGCTACAAGAGCAAAGGGAATTCTAGAATTAATACGTAGTGATGTGTTTGGACCTGTTCTTGTTCCATCATTAGGAAAATCTGTGTATTATGTTTCATTTATAGATGATTTCTCAGGGAACATATGGATTTATTTACTTTGAAATAAATCTGAAGTATTTTGCAAGTTTAAAGAATTTAAGGCTCTTGTAGAAAATCAATCAGAAAAGAAAATAAAGGTGTTGAGGACATATAATGGTGGAGAGTTCTGTGGGAATGAATTCAAGGACTTTAGTAAGAAGTGTGGTATAGCAAGGAAAAAGAATACTCCATACACACCTCAACAAAATGGAGTTGCTGAGAGGATGAATAGGACGTTGATGGAAAAGGCAAGGAGCATGCTAAGCAGTGCTGGGATAGGACAAGAATTCTAGGTAGAAGCAGTGGAGACAACATGCTACTTGGTAAACCGGTCACCCACATCAGCATTGATTGATAAAACTCCACAAGAGGTATGGACTGGTAAGAAACCCTCTATTAAGCATCTAAATTTTTTTGGTTGTGATGCTTATGTACATGTTCCAAAGGAGAAAAGGAGCAAGTTGGATAACAAAGCTGAGAAGTGTATCTTTATTGGCTATAAATATGGTATGAAAGGGTATAAGCTTTGGAATCCCATAACTAAGAAGACTGTTTACAGTCGAGATGTTGTGTTTCGAGAGGTCAAAGAAGTCCCCAGACAGGAAGTGAATCCAATGGAAAAGGAACCAGAAAAAATAGAGTTTAAGTTAGAAGGTGAAGAATTTGATTCAATAGAAGAAGTGGAATTAGAAGAAGAAGAACCTCATACTCCAGTTTTGAGGAGATCATACCGAGAAATAAGGCAACCAGAAAGATATTCCCCTCCTGATTTTCGCTCTCATTTTTCTATGTCTATTATTGATGATGATCCTAGAAATGTGAAGGAAGCTGTTAATTCAGAGGATAGTGATCTCTAGAAAAAGGCCATGGATGAAGAAATGGATTCCTTCGACAAAAATAAAGCTTGGAATCTAGTCCAGTTACTAGCTGGGAGAAAAGCCATTGGGAGCAAATGTCTATTTAAAAAGAAGGTCAATGCAGAAGGGAAAGTGGATAAGTATAAAGCTAGCTTGGTAGAAAAGGGATATTCTTAGGTAGAGGGGATTGATTTTGGTGAAATATTTTATCCAGTTGTAAAATTAACTTCTATTAGATTTCTTCTTTCTATTGCTACTGCTTTTGATTTTGAAGTAGAGCAGATGGATGTGAAGACATCGTTCTTACATGGGGATCTGGAAGAAGAAATATACATGAAACAACCAGAAGGGTTCATAGTAAAGGGAAAGAATGAGTTGGTATGTAAACTAAAGAAGTCCCTTTATGGTCTAAATCAATCTCCAAGGATGCGGTACCAAAAATTTGACACATACATACTTGGATTGGGGTTTGTGAGAAGAAAATTTGATCAATGTGTATATTCCAAATAGGTTGGTGATCACTTCATTAACATAGTCCTGTATGTTGATGACATGTTGTTTATTGGAAACAACAAAGATGTTATAAAGGAGGTGAAGTCTCAACTATCCTCTAAGTTTGATATGAAAGATCTCGGTGCTACAAACTTCATTATGGAAATGGAGATAAGAAGAGATCGTGCAAACAAACTGATCAATTTAAATAAAAGAAAATATGTTGAGGTGCAAAGAGTTTGGTTTCATGGTCATCCTGTTTTTGAACATTCTGAAGCTTTTCAACAATTGAACCTCTCTTAGTTAGGTTGGACCTAGTTACCTAGCCTCTGGTGGTCATGCTGGGGGAAAAATCTCAACCTTTGTAGGTGATGTTGAGAGCAAACAGTCAGCCACTACTAGTCATGTTGACACCATTGAGAAAACTGGTTGTTCGAAGTGCAAACTTAAGTTCCCTTGTAAGCAATGCGAGGGAGATCATCTTACTCACCAGTGCCCTGCTATCGTAGAGGTGCGAAGAGTGTGGTCCGAGATTCAAGAATTTCCTTCTCCTAAACAACCTATAGTTTCTCAACAACCTACTCAACCTTTGGTTGATCAAGTGGTTGAACCAATCTCAAATTTGGTCGATCCCACTCTTCTTTGAGAGAGTGATCCTGATGTGATTGAACCAATGTCATCTTTGGTCAATCCCACTCTCCCTTTAGAGAGTGACTTTCACGAAGTAGTTGAATTGATTCCATTGTCAATCAATCCCACTCTTCCTTTGGAGAGTGAAGTGTCTGCTAGTCACATTTTCTTCACTGCCAGTTCAGAACTTACTAAACAAGGGGGCACTAAACTCGCTTCAGATCAACCCCCGCCAAGCTCTCGGATTGCTTCCTTTGATTGGGATAGCCTAGTTGAGCCATTCCTTCCTTATAATGCACCTTTCCAGATAAAGGTCAAAGTTGAACCATACACGATTGCTCATTGTATTGTTGATGAAGGAGCTTCGGTTAGTATCTTGTTTGCTTATGCTTGGCGAGGCATGGGATCTCCCAGCCTTGTGTCGACTGCTAGTCAGTTACTGGTGTTTGATAGAAGAACTTGTATAGCCTTGGGAATTATTTCTAAAACACCTATTACTTTGGGTGGGAAGACCATCTTAGTTGACTTCATGGTGATAGAAGACCCCTTGGACTTTAATATGCTCCTTGGACGTGATTATGTCTATGCCATGCAAGCTGTGGTGTCAAAAAAATTTCGTGTGATGTACTTTAATCATGGCGAAGAAATTGTCACTATCGATTAGTTGGATTTTCTTGATCCATCTCCTGACCCAACTAGAGACCAGGTCTTTCCTTTATCGATTCCCAGTGTTTCTATAGACACTCCCCCGCCATAGGTGAGCTATGTGGCCTCATGTACTTTGCGTTCAATTGCTACTAAGAAGCAACCTCTGTTTTCATGCTTACATTCTCGGGACTTGGTCCCAGCAGTTGACCAGGTGAGTCATCGTATACAGACTATGGAGCCTGCTCTCCACTCTGTCAATCCATTTGAAATTTTAGACATGTGTCCTATCTCGGATGATCACCTTCCTTCAGATGAAGTCTTCCTAGAGTCTTTGATACAGTCTGATCTTCTATTGGATGTTGGTTTAGTTGTGACTAATTCTAAACCTGATTTGCCTAATAAGCTTGAACTTTCTTCTTATATTGGTATTGTTGAGTCTTTTGACTCTTCCTTTGAATAGCAAGTCAGTGATCCTAATGAGCTTGATTTTTCTTATGAATTTTTCAACTCCTGTGATACTGAGTTTGTTCCTGTAGACTCTATATCCCTTGTTGATTTTTTCTCTCCTTCTAAGGTTGATCTTACTGATTATAAACCCTCGAGCATTGGTGCTATAGAATCTTCTTCGGTCAATTCTGCCTTGGCTTTACCATTTGTAGAAGATAGCAAAGTCGCATGTGTTTCTGCCAAAGTAACCTACATCAGAACTTTTCTTTTGAATATGATCCTGATGTTGTTGTTTCTCAGAGACAGGATTCTTAGTTGGATTCACAACTGTTTACTAGCCTTGTCTTGTTGTTCAAGCTGTAACTGCATTTGCATGTGCCCTGCTCGTGCTTATGATCATGATGTCGGCTTCGACACCTTTAGCTCATTGTATAAGCCCTCATCTTTGTTCTCATTGTTGCTAAGCCTTGTATCATTTTTACTTTGCAACTTGACACCCTTCACCTTTAGGATACGTTCCCTGAGTGTCTTTATCTTGCTCATGTTCCTTGCATTATGTATAGGTTTGTTCCTTGCGCTTGGAACTAGTTTCTCCTATTTATGACACTCGTCTCCTCGCATTTAGACTATTCTTTCTACTCTCCTTCGAGCTCGTTAAAAATAGTAAGGAGGCCGTGAGTTGACTTTTCCGGACTCATTCAAACTTCACGGAAAGATATTGAGTTTCTTTAGGCCTAGGTCTGACTCCTCAAAATAGACTTGATTGTCGAGTAAACTTGTCCATTTAGGCTCGTTAAGAATATGTGAATGGGCATCCACATTGGTGGTAGGTTATCGCTTTCTCAGACCATGTGGAATAATACAAGAAAGGAACACTCTCTTTTCTTCGGAATTGAGAAGAGTATTCTCAGGCATAGGTTTATCACTTTTCCGGACCTAAGGGACTAAACTTATGGAAAAGGAACCCTCGGTATGTGCTTAGTTTTATCTTTTTCGTGCTCTGGACCTAAACATGAAAAAGATTCTGAGTGTACTTTATGTCTTTGTCATGCTCATTAAACCCTAAAGAACAAAGCATCGAGTTTATTGTTGTAAGCCCCATTCCTCGTAGTCAAATGGATCTTTCTAAGTGATCTTGCCTTCCTTCACACTCGTAAAACTCAGGCTATATGCTACTTTTGAAGGAGCGTTGGGTAGGTGGTAATTTAACCTTTTTCAGACCTTCCTAACTAAGTACAAAAAAGGTGCACCTTACTTCTTTGGAAGCTAAGAGAGTTCTTTTGTGGTTTGTTTTATACTTTTTTAGCCTCAGGAGACTAAATTGGACAAAAAAGGACCCCCCTGGAGTCTACTTTCGAGTTTTCAGACTCTCTAAACTATGAAAACCCCATCGATCATGTACTAGTTCGGGCTCATAAAATCCACGAATTAGTGTTTTATGAAGCATTCTTCCGTCTTTTCTTCGAGCTTGCAAAAATGAAGATGGTCCTAAGTTTGCTTTCTTGGACTCATTAAACCTTTACAAGAAAGAGGGGAAGGGAAGTTCATTCACATGTTTTTTACATCATGACAGCAAGTCTTGTTTCCTTGAACAAAGCATCGGTTTTGAGTCTATCAACAGTTGAGTCCTAGTATTTTGACCTTATCCCGATATTGAGTTTCTTACTCCTCCATTTGGTCTCTTTTTCAATTATATGGGGAATCTGTCAATGTCTCCTACATTGTAGATTTGTGTCGTTGGTTCCTTTTGTGTCAAAAGCTTCCTAAGTCACTTTTGTGTCATGCTCATTGTTTAAGGATTAAACCTTTGTCGGCCATTCTGTAGTTTCCTTGACCTTTTGTGTGGGCCATTCCCTGGTATCAGTTCATTACATCATTTCTTCAGCATTTCTTGTCATGAAATTCAGTACCAATTCTAGATCCAATTAGTCTTTGATTTACCTCATGTTGGATGATGAAGGATGCCTTAATGCCTTCCTTCCAACGGATCTCTTCCTATCAACTGCAACACATCTTGCTCTGGGAATGAGATTTAGAGTTTTATGATAGTACCTTGGGGATTGTAGTCATCAGTGGAAATTTCCCTCACTATTGGGTAGTGGAAATACCTTAATGTCTCCTACTCGATGGATTATTCAAGTGTTCGACTTCAAGTCCTAGTATTCACACTTGTTAGAATGTACTAGGTACCTTGGGGACCATTTTCATTAATGGTGGTTTCCCTCGCATTTGTTAACTATTCTCATTATTGACCGGTAATCAAATGGTTTCCTCCATGTTCGACTTCAACTCCTTTATTCGCATGGTTAGGATTTGTACCTTTTGGGCGGTTTGGATTGAAGACCTTGGGCTGACATTAGCATCATCATTTTTTCTATTTCCCAAGCTGCACAAGATGTTGTTACATTTTATATGACATTTTGCTGAGACATAGATCCACCTTGTGTTGTTGTGGCTATGATCTATTGTCGAGTATGGATCCACCTTGTTCATTTGTGGCCATGACTCCTTTACATTTGATATGGTGCCTTTTTGCATATTGAGACACCATGATAGTTTCATCAGTTATACATATGTTGGATCCACATGTATATTTATGGTGATATTTTGTATATGGACTTGCATGTCCCAATGATCAGTTTCTTCTGACATTTATCTCTCTTTCAGGTACCTTTGTTCGAGCCTTTTGATCTTGGATTCTCTGCTCTTTCCATACTCAGCTGTTTCCTTTATAATGTATTTTGTCTATCATCTCCCCCTCTAACCTCATACGTTAGGGGGAATTTGTTATAGCTCAAAATGACACATCTTTCCCTGTGACCACTTTCCTATGTTTTTGTCGCATGTCGACACTTCCATGACGACACTTCATGAAAGTCGCCGAATTTCACTAAAAAAACACCTAGCTTGGAGGATCCATATCTTGAGTTATGTAACTCCATTTGACCTCATCTTTGCACCGTTGGAAAGGTATCTATGTTAGCTAAAACTTTCTAGAAGACACCAAAGTCTGAAAATGCCCAAACAATACCATAAAAATGAGTTGTTTGATGTGTATGTGAATTTCCTTAAGGAAACCCACGTACATACGCGAGTTGCTATAGATAATAGTCACGTACACCTTAAATACGTGACTTTCTGCATTGCAACCCATGTATACCTCCTCGTGTACATGACTTTTTTCTCTGCAACCCGCGTATGCCTTCCAAAAATGTCAAAAAAATACATATTTTGAAATTTGGGTAGTTTGGGTAGTTATGCAACTGACTCCTTCACTTCTAACTACTTTGTCTTCGACCCTAACTCTTCATTAAGCATATAAATAGAGGGAGGGAGGTCCATGAGAGGATACTTGAATCTTTGCATCATTATGCTGGAGGAATTGGGACTCTATTTGCCCACACCTTTGCCCTAGAAGATTTCTCCTTGTGTTGAAGAGCTTGGAGGATGAGTTCCTTGGAGAAGAGAAGTAGCAGAACCAGATCAAGGTTTTGTGAGGTGCTAAACTTGAAGAGAAGGTATACTTGTACTTGTTTTCAAGATTAATAAAGATGTGATGTCCTTCTTCTTCCCAAATCATTGTTCAATGTGTGATTGAATCTCTGTTTATGATCATATTATGATGTTAATTAGATTATAATTTCAGGTTTATTTGATTATCATTACTTTATGTGTGGTCATATTGGTTTTAGTAAGTTATAATTCATTTTGCAGGTATCTTGGAGCAAGAGGAGCAAGAGAAGGATTGAAGGGCTGCTTGGATCAACCTTCGTTTGGCTAAGGTGTGAACCATTCTAATCTATGATCTTGCTTGTGTTTACTTGTAGAACCATTTGCATCCACCTTTCAATCCCAGTACGTTGATGGTCTCTTAAACCCTAGCCATAGGAAAATTTCCTTTACAACAACAGTACTACAGAGATTTAACATGCAGGAAAGTAAGCCGGTCAAGGTTCCTATTCATGTATGTGTAAAGTTATCTATAGAGTAGTGTCCCAAGACACAAGAAGAATAAGAAGCATGTCATGGGTTCCATATGCCAGTGCAGTTGGTTGTTTTGATGTATGCAATGGTCTGTACAAGACCAAACATTGCTCATGCAGTGGGAGTTTTGAGTAGATATATGTCAAAAATAGGTAAGGAGCATTAGACAACTATAAAGAGGGTCTTCAGATATTTGCGGGGCACCACAGACTATGCAATCTAGTACCAAGGAATACCTGGACCAGACAGAGTAATAAATGTACATGGATTTGTTGATGCAAACTAGGATGGAGACCTTGATCATAGAAGATCTACAATGGGGTATATGTTTAACCTATTTGGAGGAGCTATCAGTTGGATGAGCAAGAGACAAGCTGTAGTTGCGCTCTCAACTACAGAAGCTGAATACATGGCAACCACTCATGCAAGCAAAGAAGTTTTGTGGTTGCGAAGATTTTGTTCAGGTATTGGGTTTGTACAAAAGGGTGTAAGGTTAGATTGTGATAGCCAAAGTGCAATATTCTTAGCAAAGAACCCTGCTTATCATGCTAAGACAAAGCATATTGATGTGAAATATTACTTTGGGAGAGATATGGTTGAAGACAAGAAGGTGCTACTGGAGAAGGTTGACACCATGAAAAATGTTGCAGACTCATTAAAAAATTATGTTAGTACAGAGAAGTTCTCTTGGTGTAGAGAATCTATGGCATTGATGCCCTGAGCCTATGAATTTATGAGTACATGACTCATTGCTATGCAAAGGAAACAACAAGTGGCAGAATGTTGGGTATACATTATATTCTTTGCATGTGCGTATGGAGGGGAGGTGCACATGTCAATGCTACAGCTTGATGATCCCAAAATATTGGTGATCCCTATTTCCATTTGGAAATGGCCATCAGTTTTTTTTTTTATGCGAGTGCAATGAGCAAATTTTTTTGGCTATTTATAGATTTTATGGCTATTTATATCTGTTTGTGGCTATTTTTAAAATTTGTCTAAAAATATGTAACTTAATCCTAGTTAAGGGATTGGAGTCTTTTTCTAATTTGGGTTAATGGATTAGGGTATTTGGATGTTGCGGAATACCTATATTTTGTATTATGAGGATTTCATAATGTAATGAAGAGAAAATAGGAGGTGTGGCTCTAAGGTTTTCTGGTTTTCCTGGTTAAGGGTTTACAGGGTAAATCTCTGTGTTTATGTGTGAATGATGTGTTGTGATCTATGTTTTGCTTAAAAGAATATGTATTATTTGCTTCTCTGCACAGGTTTGAAACTTATAACAATCTCCCCATTTGGAAATGATGGCATCCTAATGGCAACCCAAAACTTCTAGAACACCTTCTTCTAATTTACGCATTACATGAAATTCTCCCCCTTTGACATCAATGTCAAAAATACTGTGTACAAAACAACTCCCCCTATCAATATAGACTCAAATACTTGTTTAGGAGGAAATAACTTGAATTCACTTAAAACTCCTATTAGATGTTCAATAAACACAAGCTCCCCCTATCAACATGAGGAGATAAGTTGGAATCGGGTATGACACCCAATTTCTAGCGAAGATATTCAAACTGAGTCTTTGATAATGGTTTAGTAAAGATATCAACAGTATGTTCTATAGAATAAATGAAATTCAATTGAACCACTCTATTTGTGACTTTCTCTCTTAGAAAATGATACTTGATAGGGATGTGCTTAGTCTTGGAATGTAGGACAGGGTTCTTAGACACACTAATAGAACTTATGTTGTTACAATGAATGGGAATGGGTTCAATATATTTTACCTCCAAATCTGCAAGAGTTTGAATCATCCATAGTATCTGTGTACATCAGGTGGAAGCAACAATGTATTTAGCTTCAGTAGTAGACAAGGATATCGAACCTTGCTTTTTACTCATCCATGCTACTAATGAATCACCTAAGAAGAATGCACCTCCACTTGTGCTCTTTCTTTCATCCAAACAATTTTCCCAACCATCATCTGAATATGCAATTAACTGAAAATTTTGATTTCTAGGATACCAGAGACCATAAGTCATTGTGCCTTTAAGATATTTGAAAATTATCTTCACAGCTACCAAGTGAATTTGTTTAGGAGTAGACTAAAATCTTCCAACCATTCCAACAACATGCATAATATTAGGACGAGATGCAATGATGTACATAAGTCTTCCTATCATTGACCTATACTTTCTTTGATCAACATTACGTGTAATATCATCTTTACTAAGATTGCAACCAACAATCATAGGGGTACTAATAGGTGAAAAATCCTTCATCTCGAATCTCTTCAACATATCCTTCAGATACTTCTTTTGAGAGATAAATCGATCTTCAAAACTCCGAGTGATTTGAAGACCAAGACAATATGACAGTTCTCCAATCATGGACATTTCAAACTCAGATTGCATGGCATTAGAAAACCATTGAAAAAAAGAATCATTAGTATACCCAAAAATAATATGATCAACATAAACCAGAACAACTAATAAATCATCACCTTCTGAGTTGATGTACAGATTACTATCAACAGTTCCTTTCTTGAATCCTTTTTCTTGTAAATATTTGTTTAATATATAGTACCAAGCTCTTGTTGCTTGTTTCAATCCATACAGAGCATTCTTTAGTTTGTATACATAATCATGATTGTTTGTTAGTGAGAATCCTTCAAGTTGTTCCATATAGACTTCTTCTTCTAAATCTCCATTGAGGAATGCTAACTTGAAATCCATCTGATAAATTTTGAACTTCTTGTAACAGGCATAAGCAAGAAACATTCTGATAGCTTCCATTCTTTCCACAGGTGCAAAAGTTTCATCAAAATATTGTCCTTCAATTTGAGTATACCCTTTACATACCAATCTAGCTTTATTCCTCACAATTTGTCCTTGTTCATTAATTTTATTTTTAAACACCCATTTGGAACGAATCACATTCTTGTCTATTGGTCTAGGAACAAGTTCCCAAGTATTATTTTTTTCAATCTAATCAAGCTCTTCATTCATGGCTTTTATCCAATCTTCATCTTTACTAGCTTCATAAAACTTCTTGGGTTCTATTATAGATAGAAAAGCAAGGTGAGATTGTTCTGAATCCCTGAGTAACTTTCTTCTTGTCTGTACACATTCATTCTTGTTACCAATAATCTGACTTTCAGGATGATTTTTTCAAATAATTCTTGAAGAGGGTTTCACTGATTGTTGTTGTGAATCTGTACCTTCATTATCTGACTCATAGTCTTCCTTTTTTGATTCTTGGACATGTTCTTCATCTTCCATTGTATCCTTTGTATTTGTTTCAACACTGCTTAATTTCAATGCTGTCAACCATTTTATGTAACCTCTTATTATAGAATATGTAGCCTTTATTGTTGGTAGCATACCCCAAAAAGATACCTTCATCAGCCTTATCATCATCTTTTCCAAGATGTTCATCATTGTTTTTGATATAGAATTTACTTCCAATGACTTTAAAGCGCTTGATTGAAGCACGTCTCCCAAACCACAATTCATACGGAGTTTTATCACTGGTTGGCCTTAAGTGAGATTTGTTAAGAATATGAACAGATGTGTGAATTGCCTCTACCCAGAATGTATGAAAAATATTTCTTTCATTCATCATTGACCTTGCCATCTGCTGAACTGATCTATTCTGTCTCTCAACTACTCCATTTTGCTGTGGAGTCCTTGGAATTGTATATTCTCTTTTGATTCCTTGTTCATCACATAATTATTTGAATTCTCTTGAAAATAACTCTCCTCCTCTATCACATCTTACTACTTTTAATCTTTTTCCTGTTTGATTATCAGTTAGTGCCTTAAATACTTTGAATTTTTTAAATGCTTCATATTTTTCTTTCAGAAAAGAAACCCATGTTAGTCTAGAATAATCATCAATAACCATCATAAAATAGTTTTATTTTCATGTGCCTTCTTTTTTTGATGGTCCACATAAATCCACATGCACTAAATGAAGAGGTTTGTATGTTGATGTGAAGATCTTGGATTTAAGCTAAGTTCGAGTCAGTTTTCCCATTTGACATGGTTTACATGCAGAATCATATGGTTTTGATATCTTTGGAAAATGTTTTACTGGTCCATTGTTTCTAAGCTTGATTAAATGATCAAAGTTCAAATGTCCAAGTATTTTATGCCATAGTCAACTCTCATCATACTTTATTAGATGACACTCTTCCTTATCTTCTTTCAAAACATAGACATTGTTTTCTGTTCTTATACCTTTGGAAACCAATTGTCCTGAAGATACATATTTTATTTTGCACTCTTTAGAGGTGAAAACAACTTCACATCCTCTGTCACCTACCTGACTGACACTAATAATATTATGCTTCAATCCATCTACAAACAATACATCTTGAGCTTTCCCTTTACTATTCAGGCTTACCAACCCTTTGACTTTGATTTTCCCTGGAGCATCATTTCCAAAAGTTACATCTCTTGATTTATGTTCACTCAGAGACAAAAATTTACTTTTATCTCCATTCATGTGTTTGGAACACCCATTGTCAATATACCAGGAGTCCTTTTGTCTTTGAGCAGAAAGCAATAACCTACAATGGTTGTTTTCTTTCTTCTTCCAAACATTTTCCTTTTTAACTGAATAATCTACTCTTGAATCTGATTCATAATGTTTTAAATAACATTATATGGCCTTGTGTCCAAAATTATGACAAATATAACATTTTGGCATGTTGTACAAAAGCTTAAAAGAATTGATATTTCTAGCATGAGCTCTTTTTCTAGTTGGAGATGGAATAGAATGATGCTCTTGTTTTCTCATTGACTTTTTCACTTTATGTTGCAACATTTGATTATTTCTAAACACTCTTCATTGTATGTTTCTAAACTTAAAAACACAATTGACAGCTTTATGACCAAAGTCAGAACAACAATAACAATAACCATTGAAAAAGTTTTGGTACTTAAATCTTGGTTGTCTTCTTGAAATATATTGCCTTGTCATTCTATTCTTTACCTCTTCTTCACGCTTTCTTGACTACATAGCATTGTTATCTATTCCTATAGCTATATCATCTTTACCACTCATTATTTTAACTTCACTATTGTTTTTATTTGCTTCAATTTTGATGAAATTCGCTAACTTTGTGTACTCTGACGGATTGCTACTTGTACCTTATTCATATCCTAGACCAGTCTTGATCAAAGGAGATCTTGGCTTACTCAGAATGTTATTTAGTTCTTCTAAAGCTTTAATGCTTGACTAGTTTTGATGATAGAGAGATTGGAATTTCTCCAATTCTTTATGAATTTCACAACTTCTTCCTCCAATGCTTCACATCTCATCTTCTTCTGTGATAATTGTTCTTTTAGAACATTGGAGATTTTCTTTGCTTCTTCTAGTTCTATTTTTAACAAGATACAATCTGCACTAGGTTCTTTAACATTCTTTTCATACTGCATTAGCAATTGTTTTTGTTTTCTCTTCTTTAGTGTCAATCTGTCAATTTCTTCCAATGCACTAATCAACTCTCCTTCCATATCAACTACAACATCTTCATCATTCATATCACTTCCAGCATATTCACCTTCAATATCTTCTATGGCCATAAGCATAAAATCATTTACTTTATCTTCACAGGATGACTCACTATCCGTAACTTCTAAGGGATCAACATCATTTGCACACAAACTTTTCTTTTTGCAGTTATTATTTTTATTGTATCTCTTGAATGTGTGTTTCTATTCATCAACATAATTCTAATCTTTTTCCTTATAAGAGCATTTAGATGCAAAGTGTCCTACCTTACCACAGTTGAAACATTTAAAAAGCAGCTTCCCTTTATATTTTCCTGATCCAGTTTTCAGTATTATTACAAAGTTTGCCTCAATCTTTTCTATTTCCGAATATGCATGTTTACCTTTTTTAAAATAAGCTTCTCTAATGGTAGGTTTATCTTTACTAATCCTCATTTCATAGGTAGTTAAATTTCCTAGAAGTTGGTCAATAGATAAGGTTTTCAGATCATTCATTTCTTCTATTGATGATAGAATTTTGGATTGAACTTATCAGGTAGAGATCTCAAAATCTTTTGAACAAGAGGAGCTCCCCCAATCTTCTCACCAAGACCTTCATGGAATTCGCATTCTCTTCAACTCTGAATAAATATTTACTAACTGTCTCATCCTCATTCATCTTTAGCTATTCAAATTTCAGTCTGTAAGTTTGAATTTTGGCATGTTTTACTTTTTCATTTCCTTCATAGCTACTAATGAGTTTATCCCACATTTATTTTGCATATTCAAAATGCATTACCTTTACAAATTCAAATTCTAAAAGACCACTTAGTAGAGCATTCATTGCCTTTGCATTAAAACTAAAATCTAGCTTATCATCTTTGGAAGCTAGTACAATAGGTTTCGTATATCTAGTTTCTACCACTTCCCAAACATCAACACCTAAGGACATTAGGTATGTTCTCATTCTAACTTTCCAAAAAGCAAAATTTGTTCCATCAAACAGAGGAACTTTATTGGTTGAACCATCATGACTTGTCATGTTTAAGCTTATAAGATCTTCCTTAGACTAAAGGATCCTGCTCTGATACCAATTGTTGAAAGTATTCAATTAAATGAGAGAGGGGGTGAATCAGTTAATTTCTGTGCTTAAACAATCTTAAACAATTTTAAAACTTTTATCCTTGAAGTTTTATGACAATCAATGTGTTATCAGAAATTATATATTCATTCTTTACTGGATAAAATCCATTGCAACAGATTTAATATGTAAAGCAAACCATTATCATTCAATCACACAAAATACACAGAGACACATATTTCATGAGGAAACCCATTAAGGGAAAAGCCTCTTCTTCTTAGGATGTCAGGTAAGCTTCAACTTCTGTACATCTTCTCTTTCTTCGAGCTCCTACTCAAATGAGGATACAACCTTTGAATTACAAGCACCAACTTGTATAGAGCACCAACTCTCAAAGTTCTTCATCACCCACAGAATATTGAGGACAACAATCCTCCCTAGCACCACCCTACCACCCTATTTTTCTAGAATTAATTTGAATCAATATAATACTATGATACATATATAATAGTGCTTACCACTTCATCTCTATTATGTTATTTTGCTCTACTTTCATTATGCTTCTGCCTTTTCACCTTCTCTGTTTTGTTCTTCTGCTCTACTCTCATTCTGCTTCTGGTTTTTTTGTATATCTGTTCCTCATTAGTTCTGCCTCTGCTACACTTTCTTTGGTTCTTTAATTGTTTGGCCTTTGGTCTATGCATACTTAGTCTCTACTCTTCTCTCTATCACTTATATCGTTCATTCTTCTGTAATTACAGAGTTCATATCTCCTCTGAATAGCTAACACTACACAGTTCTCTTCAACTCACCTTTATACACGTATACCTCAACTGCTTCAGCTTCCCAACCTTTCGTATTCCTGATCAAGAATTAGTTATCATTATATAACTACATGTGACTGTTAGATTATACACATAACGTTTTTTTTCAAATTTCATACAAAATATCAACACTAACAACCTGCACAGCTTGATTTAGGGGAAACAACATCAACCGTTGATCTCTAATATTCCTTCATCGGAATCGTCCAAACTTGAAAACTTTAACATTCCACTAATTCTTTCACTTCTGATTGAGTGATCATATTTAGAACATGATATTGACCTTGTTCGTCGATCAACCCGATCTTTTGTCATAATCATCGATCTCTGTAGCCTCTACCACTTTCTGTGAATTGAAATCCTGACTTTTTCTGCATTACTTCAATTCGTGGAATTATCCACGACCATAGATCTATCTCTGCTCCTTTCTCAACCACCCAATATTTCCATCAATTAACCTATTCCGTGACTTGAAAAAGTTTCTTCATGCGGGCATGTTCATCCCGCAGAATGTTTCAGTGTCGTGGATCTTGCCTTGTGTCGATCTTAGCCCTTCAAAGTTGCACTTTTTAATGGACTCCACAAATACAAAAACACTTTGTGAAAAAAACCAAGTCTACATGCATCTCTTTCAAGCTTGTGCTTCAATCATTCTGAACTGAATCTGTATTGACATTAATGACAACCAGAATACCTTTGTGCCAGTCTAGCGAACAATCTCCCAACAAAATATATAAAGGGAATAGATATTATATAAACATCTCTATTTTTTCAATGATACAAGATATACACCAATACAGATTCAACATTTTTTGTGGTAGAACCAATATATTCATTAAGTTCCCTCTACATTCACTTCTTCTGCTAGGTGTGCACACTTTCCTTCTATTTATGTGCACTTAACACGTATAATTCTTTCAATTTGTGTCTCCATGCATTACACATTCCCATCATCAACCTATTTGTACTATTCCAACTCTACTATGCTTACACACTTTTTACCTTTTCCAAAACAATTGTTGTATAGAGTCAAAGTCTCTACATAGTGTGGCATACTTCCATAACAAAAATACACCACTAATTATTAGGCCTAAATAATGTTGGGAATATTGTCACTTAGTTCTTTTACAAAGGACTTGATTCATGTGCTAGTATTGTTCATGCCTTAACATAAGTGTACCAGTTGAAATTATAATTTTTTTGAGAAATATATCTTACTTGGTGGCCTCTTTATTTAGTACTACATATGAAAGTGGAAGAAAAGAAATTTCCTTTTATTTCAAAAAGATAAATGCAATTGGAAACTTTCTAGTCTCAATTTATGTCTCCACTTATGAGGCTATGTATTGAAAATTTATACGTCCTATATGAAATTGATGAGATCCAAAAAAAACTTCATTGATGAGGGAAGTGTAAAACACACTAAATATACACTCAAGAATCAAAATAAAATCAAATTTAGAGTTGACACTCATGGTCCGTGTGCTAATACCAAGAAGTTAGATGGTCAACTAGGCATAGGGACTATTATTTTGGGTGTTTATCGGTTTGCATTGTATTATGTTTCATTAAGTTCATGTCCATGTATTGCGATATAATTTGATGATAGAGAAACATTATTTCCCTTGTGGATTTTTTTTGGAAAACATAATTACCTTTGCTTACTAGGTACCCCCATTCTTAATTCACTCACGTATTCCCATTTTTATACATTAATCTAGCTCCCACACACACAAAGAGAGTTTTTCTTGGCTTCCTATGGGTTGAAGGAACTGCAGTAGAGGATGGATAGAAACTTAACATTTAGGACACTTTCACCATGTAGATTTCCCTAGACAAAATATAACTCCCCATATTCGGTATTATTTGGATAAAACTATATTATCACTTGTCATAATGTTTATTTTGCTTACCTTCTATTTAAACAAGCTAGACTAAAGACACATTTAATATGTGTACATATGAACATGTTTATACATCATGGGATATTATTTTTATCTTTATATGTCATGATGATGATCAATATGTGAGTTCATTAAACATGCAAAGTAAGAAGTGGAAACTTGGTACATGGATACCGACTCAAACAAAATTGTAAATATATAATATATGTGAGGCGTGGTATAAATAAACATATAGTTCGAGGTACACAATTTGTTTATATTTGCATGAGTAAGATTTAATGTTGAATCAATCTACAAAGTGATGATCTTTGTATAGCCAAATGATTATAGTAATGAGTTAAATTGGATGTCATAGAAATTGTGTCAGTAATGTGTATAATATGTTTTATTAGGATTTCAAATGCTTCTATGATCTTTGGGTGAGTGTAGTTTTCATAAGTGTTACGGAGAGAAATTCCTATGGCTTGGGGTACCACAACAGACAGCTAGACTCCAGAAATCAATCTTCTCCAATATGCAATAGAAATAAACAAT
>LPNX010330717.1:5284-39868 GCA_001517045.1 Pseudotsuga menziesii
CACTAGGTTTATCAAGAAAATCTAAGCCAACATCCCTGCTCCTCTCACAGTCCGGAGACCAACCATTGCACTCCAGCAATTAGGTCAGCTGTCACAGCTTAAACAGAGAAAATGACTTCTGAGTCATTCTTGGCCCTATCGTGGCCAAAATGACTCTCAGGCGAATTTACAACAGTCCCCAACATGTAAGAAAGACCACAACAGCCACAACCAACAACATGGGAAAACACAGCCGGTCCTGGGCAACGAGATCACCAAGAAAACATATACAGACCATGCTAGGGAAGAAATTACAGTCTCTCAGCCTGTGGGTGAGCGTGAGCAACAATGCAGAACCCACAAGCCGCCCATGAGTAAAGGATATGGCCTCACTATTCACAAATCCATAGAAGAAAACTACTGCGTGGGTAAATCCAGCAAAATCCTATGCGTGAAGATGAAAAAACGGGAAAGAATCCCTCTGCGTGAGAATACACAGCAATGGAGAGGACGTGAAATTGAAGTGCCTGGGTGTTTAGCAACTCGTGGAGAGGAAGAAAAATGTCTGCGTGAGACCAAAACCGCCCAAAGCCTGTGCGTGAGGAGAAACAGACAAAATCGTGGTGAGAGTGGAATTGCCTGCGTGAGTGAAGTCCACAGGGGTGGAGTGTACGTGGGGGTGTGGACTGATAGTCCTGCCGCCCCACTCCCAAAACCATTAACTACCTCAACCACCAGCAGCCATTATTCAATGAAGGTGGTTGGATAATACAAGGGGAGAAGACACATGGGTATTTTTCTCTCATTGGCCAAGGTTTGACAAATCCTCCCCCCCCCCCACCACATCCTCGTCCTTGGGAAAATCATGCCCCTTTCGATTTAGTTTCCGCGATCGTAGCTGGTCGGGTTCATTTAATTAATTATAGATGCATATTTACATGTTGACCAACATAATATATGCCGCATGCCTCGATATACCATCGGCGACAATTTTAAATCCCAAAACATAGCATAACCGATCAATGGTGGGGCCTTGGCCTTTAGCTCCACACCATGATCATTTACAATTTATACATCATATACATCTAATGTAACGGGGTCAAAACCGGGACATTACAGGGGGTGCTCGTTGGATACATAATTCAATTCTGCATCCAACAAGTACCCACACTGCATACTTTTGACGAACCCCGCTACACCAATAATAAGAAATACCTAAAAAAACATGATGATGATGATGTGGGTACTCGTTGGATGTGGAATTGAATTCCACATCCAACGAGCTCTCCCACTCGGAATTTGAGTAAAAACACAGGGAGATATGTCGAAAATACGAAGAAAAAAAGTAGTTTTCTTTTATGACAAATATGTCAATTCAACCATTATGGTTGACTCATTTTATTGAAATTCTATTGGTTCCTGAATTCCAACTCACAAAATTTATTGTTGGTGCATTTTCTTATAAGGCCCATTTTAGACCCCAAATTTCCTCTAATGTGCTCTCATCAATTTTGGTGTGAAAAATCAAGCACCACAAGTCTTCTTCAAACTTGCTACTAAAGATTTGATGTTAGTTTTCTCTTATGAGTTTGTTGATATTATATTTTGTGAATAATTGATTACTTATGAATATATATTAGATTATGGAGCTCAAGCATTTGCCCTCCACAATCCGAGGGCTTCTCTACCTATCTATTTGATCACATGCTCATCTCCTCGTAGAACTAGTAAAGATGGAGACATTCTGCATTCCCCTAGACACTTGCTCCTAACACTTGGGGATGATTTTACCTCGCATGGTTCGATGTTCAAGGCTGAAATATATCAGTTTCTTGGGTTTTCCTCAAGAACTTTTTCTCTCTTATTAGTTGATTTCAGTTGCTCTACATGGGTCCAGTTTTCATCCAGCAGTTGTCTATATTTCTGATTTAGTTGAGCATTTTCTTCTTCTTCCAAAGAGGAATATTCCTCCAGACATAATAATTCAGTTTGGATTTAGAGGTGCACATGCACATATTCAGGATGCTGCTGCATAGAAGAACCAGAATAGTGCCTTGTTGTTTCTTAGTGCTGCAAATTGCAACAAAAGATTTTGCAATTCTTTAACTTGTATTTCGTGATTCCTACTTATCTTGACAGGGGTTTTTCCCATGAGTTTTTCCCATATTTCCTTGGTTTATTAAGCAGCATTTTTTATCTTTTAGATTGTATATGGGTGACTTATGGCCTTGTTTCCAGGGCCCACAGTTGTCCAAGTTAAAATTCAGCGGGGCATTAGGATTTATAATCCTCCCTTATCCAAACTGTCTATTAGATTATTTTATCCTAAATTTGGAATTTATTTAATTATTTTGTTCCAATAGTACCATTGGGGCCACATACCAGTTACTAGAGTGTGGGGAACACTGATGGAGGCTAACTGCCATTAATTGCACTTGCATGCATTAGTTTAGGCACCTCCTAGACCAATGCCTACATTTAGGAGGCACTAGGAGTCCCGTCGACAACCTCATTCAGTTGTTGTGAGTTGGTTACTAGTTAAGATTAGTTGTTCTTCAATTACATTCAGTTAGAACACAATCAGTTCAGTTAGCACTAGTTATGCATGTATGCATGTGGTAAGGCACCTTTTCTCACCTACCACTTCAGTTAGACTGAGTTAACTGATTATAACTGATTGTGTGACTTGATTAGGCATCTGGAGTTAACCACTTGGACTTCGAAAGTAATTTAGAAATATTTAGTTAGACAATGCGATTAGATACATTCACATCCAGTTGGGAGATTCGGATTCATCCCTAACGATTCAAATTATTTTCCTATGTAACACTATTATAACACTGGATTGTGTAATGAAGATAATACTGTAATTCTCTGAGAAATACTTGTATGTTTCCTATGAGATTTGAATTGTTTAGTTTGTATAATTCATTCCTATTCACTACATCAATAATTCAGACTCATTGCTTGATGATCTAAATGGCACAACAATTCTAACATGGGCAGGGTAACTATGCCCAAAGCTTAAAAGCACCAAAGGTACCTCAAATTCCCCTAGATACGAATATGATCCTGAAAATATCTCTAGTGCTCATTGAAGGTAGTGGAGGGATATCCCCACCATCAACATGCACATTTCCTCGTGCTTAAATCCAGTGTAAGAGGGGCCTTCTGAGAACACCAATTATAGTAAGTGCTCCTCCTCTCCCTGGTCAAACACCTAATTGTTGATGTTTTATAGTCTTATAGAAGTTTAATCACACAATCCTATTCCAAGTTTCTAAAACCTAAGATTGTTTCTTCACCCTATAAAATAAAATCATTCTAACCAATTTTAAATCAAGCGTTCATTTTATTATGTTGTTCTTACTCAAGGGATATGGCCATGAAACTAGTAATATTAAGACAGATATAAAAGTAAATATGCACACTTGAAAATATGCCAAGTGCAGTCTTATTTTCCATATGAAAATATGGTATGCCACTAAATGACATGCACAAAATTAATTTCCTTTCCTTGCAAATTAAAATGAAATCTTTCCTAAATGAATTCCTAGAATAATTCCATTCCATTCAAATCAATGCAAGTGCTTCTTTCAATGCAAATGCAAAATACAAATGAACATGTAATAATGCGAATATTTTTATATTTTCACAATAAATGAATGAAAATGAAAAAGAGAACCCCTGAATTTTCAGCCCCCCAGCAACAAGTATAAATACACAAAACTAGAAAGACACCAAGATTCCATGATTCATGCACTAAAAGCATAACAAAATGGGAGAAAATAATAAGAACTTCTCTAAAAACTAATAAAATGGAGGTTTCTAGTAACAAAAGAACATCCAACAGACAACATAAAGGTCCAAGAAGACTCAACAATACTACAACCCACCCAAAAATCTCTTAAATCAATATTTAAACCAAAACCTAAGGTGTACGTGATTGTTCAGAGAACAACGACGTATCTACGCGACCTACCAAAGGAAATTCCGCGTATATACACGACTGCCAACATTGTGACCCACAGATACAAAGAAAAATATGGAACAAATAAATATTAAGGCCAAACCACTAAAATTAACTACCAAAATATGAATATACTACCAAATGAGACATAGAAATGTAAAGAAATGGAGAGCAATTTACGAAAAAAATGCACCCTAAAACCCCAAACAAAAATGAAACTTCCCCAGCGGAGTCACCAATTTTGTTACGGAGAAAATATTTCTATGGCTTAGGGTGGAACAAAACATACATGATGACACCATAAAACACATCCATTCTCAAATATGATAGATAAATTAAACAAGATAACAACTAAGGGATAGAAATTGTACATCTATTGGATGTTTGGAGAACAACACCATTGAGATCGCGATCAAATGCTTGTTCCCTACAATTTTCCCTCAACAAAAATATATATCTAAGCATATAAAATATATTAAATTATAACATTCATAATCCATTTAAACATGTATAAAGAAAATATACCCATGGATACACATATAAACAATTGCACATGAAATTGGGACGATAAATGGATATTTATATTAATATAAAACCAAAGATACAATGTGACAACCTTTGTCGGCACCTCATCAAAAGCAAGAAACCAATTTCCTCGACCTAGGCCTCTACCCATTCAATCCTCCATATCAAGGAAAGCTTACAAAGACAATGGAGAGCTTGGGCAATGGATATAAAGATTTCTATCAACAAGGATAAAGGGATGCAGACTCAAGAATATGGTAATGAGGCAAAAAGTTTCTATAGTTTCCTTACTCTCAATTTTTCTCCTCTTTCAATGCTTCAAAATGGATCAATATATAGCCCTCAAATGGGAAATGGAGGGTCGAATCGAAGCATTTCCAGGGATATGGATGGCCAAGGATCAATTTATTCATTACTTGATGAGGAAAACTCCAAATATTTTTTTGTTTTTTGAGTAAAAAACTCGATGTACGTGGGATGTAATTGTGCAAGCTACCTATATGTGAGATAAATAACTATTGACCTGAATTTGTCTTCAAAAATATACTTTTTAGGGTTGAAATAAAGAATCGGGGATATATTGAGTAAGTCTACATAGGGGGTATAGTGAGTCTACATAGGGACAAGGGAATGCCATCAAGGCATGATGCATAATGTGTGGAAAATCACACTATAGCACCTAGTGGGGAAAATAATTTAATTAACATAGTAGTTAGTTTTATCTTTAGTTATTTTATGTAATGAATTGAAATTGAAAGGATAATGGGGACCATAATTTTGGAATAATTAAATTAGTAGTATCATAGTCCCTAGTTTGAATATTTAATTATTAATTAATATTAGCATGAGTGTATAATCCATAGGAGGTACCAGATGGTGCATATAGGTTTAGGTGGGACTAATAAGTTGTTTCCAAATTAGGTTTTAGAAGAAACCATAGGAAAGCATGAAAGTGGTAGGAAAATAAGAAACCAAGGAAAAGAAGGAATTTGGAAAAAAGAAGGAAAAGTAGAAGGTGGTAGAAAAGAAAGAAAGTTTTGAAAATCTGAAAGGAAGCATAAATCATTGAAAATCATACTAAATCAAGGAAAGATAACAAGGCAAGAAAGCCACTCAAAGAAAAAACTTCTAATTTGGAAAATGAGGGTGCCTTGGATGATGATTGGCTAACTTAGGTTGTCCAAGAATCCAACATGGTTATAAAAGAAGGTGGTGCGCACCCATTCATATATTTTTTCCATTGTTAATTTTGAAATTGAAGAGCTTTGGTGCTTTTCATGACTTGGGAGATGTGCCCTTAATGTCACCAATCTAGTTGAGGAATCAACTGGAGTTTGAGGAGGAATGCATACAACATCTCGCATTGTTTTTATTGCAGGTATTTAATGTCATTTCCATATTTTATCTCAATCTAGGGTCTAATTTATGCCTGAGAGTTTAAGCATTGGGAAGAATAAATCACTTATGGAGCATCCTTCTATCTTCTCTTCTTCTCAAGCCTTCTTCTATCAATATGCTAGATGATTCTGCAATTAGAAATTGAGGAGAATGAACCTATCCTATCTCATTGACTTTATTTTCAGGTCTACATGTTTTTGTAGTTCATTAAAAAGTCTGAACATGAGTTGTGATGCAGCTACTTCAAATTCCAAATTAGTTTGATGTTATTTTTCATTGGAATATTTGATACAATGAATGATGTGATGTATTAATTAAATCATGGATGGTCTATTGGAATAAATATTATTTGATTCCATTCATATGAAAATTTTATTTTATATATGAACTCCATTTATTCAAAAGTATTGAGATTCATATGTATTTTCTCCCTGTGCTCTAGATTTTTATGAAATTTGACTAGTTTCCATAAATGAGCTAATTAATTGTGTTGTGTTCCTCGAAATTTAATTCTATAAGTTGATTCCATTATTCAATATCATATAGAACTCAATCCAAGTCAAATGATTGATATTCATGACCCTTAGGTGCTCTTAACTTCATGTTGGAAATCACCTTACTGCGTAGTCCTGAATTTCCAAACCTTTCCAAAAACGACCCAAAACTAAAAATAACCTACCTAAACTACAAAACAAGTGTCCTTGAATGGATATATAACTATAACCGAGTCTATATCAATTTGGTGAAGGACCATAAGCCATTTTGTTTCCACAAAAGTCTTGGGGACTGAAACTACATAGTCTTAGGACCATCCCAGGCATGGTGTACCCAAAGAACGTTCCCACAGTAGTATGTATGGATTCTCAAAACTTATCATATGAATTTTGCATACTTGTAGATTCCATCTACATACCTTATCCTAGAATTGGGTTGGGTAAGAACTTGAAATATTTCTAATAATTTAACAACCCATGGGAAAAATCTATTCTTCTTTGCTTCTCACCTAGCTAGTGTTCCTACTCTCTAGTTAGGTACATTACAAGTACCCATAGATAAAGAAGATCAGAAAAAATACATTAATTTGAAAATTTGTGTCATTCACATATAAAGATATGCCATTTGGGTTGAAGAATGTAGCAATAGTCGTTTCCATAATTGTCATAAAATATTCTTAAGAATTTATGTACAAAGCCATGGCTTTCTTTTTTGATGACTAGGCCATTTATACTATGCTAAAATACCATTTCCATTGTATTCAACTGATGATGGAAACATATTGATGGAGTCAAATCTCTTTGAATATAAATATGTGTATTTTTTCCAAAATCGATGTACTTTTAGGACAGGTTGTTTGCAAAGAAGGTACCAAAGTACGCCTGGAAAAAATCAAATTCATCCTAGACCTTAAGCCACAAATGAATCCCAAGCAAGTCAAAATATTATTGGGACATATAGGATACTATAGGAATTTTATTTGACACTACTCAGATATGGTGCTCCCTTGGAGGAATTACTCAAGATAAATATTGAATTTGTATGGACACTAGAATGCATAGAATCATTTGAACTACTCAAAAGAAAAATAGTCAAATCCCAGATCCTGATATTTCTTAAATGGTCCAATAGGTTTCATGTCCACATAAATACATTGGGTCTTTCATTTGGTGCAATACCAACCCAACCTAACAACGATGAGATCGATTAGCCTAGCCCATATGCTAGTCAGAAACTCAGTAAATATGAGTGAAATTATTCAAGGATTGAAAGAGAAGGGTTTAGTATGATTTTCCTCTCCAAAAGTATAGTCACCATTTATAATCCAACCCATTTGTGTTTTTTTATAGATCATCAATCCCTAAAATACTTAGTTAATAAACTGCTAAACCATGGATGAATTTATCGATGGCTCCTATTATTTCAAGAATTTGAATTTGAGATATTAGTCTTACAAGGGAAGTTCAACATTGTACTTGACCACCTATCTCATATATAAACCAATCAATAATATGTTCAGATAAATGATGAATTATTGGATTCCCACCTCTTCATATTTAAAGCTATACTAACCGGGTTAACAGACATTGCCCAGTTCTTAAAGAGAGGTCAAGCTCTTGAAGCAACACATGAAAAGAAAAAGAAAATTAAAGCAATGAAATCATATCCATATATACTCTATTCAGTGGATTTCTTTAAAAATTAGGATGGCACGATATACTCTATCAGTGCGTCCTCCCCCATGAGAAAGATTTTATCATAGATGAAGAACACTCAGGACCATAAGGAGGATGTTTTCAAGTTGACATGATCATTGAGAAGATATTACAAGCTATGTTATGGTGGTCGATGTTGAAAAAAGACTGCAAAACTTATATTAGTACATTTGACAAATGCCAACAAATGGGACGACCTTTGAGATGGAATGAAATTCTGTTAATATCTATGAACTTGAGTCTAACATTTTTTATTTGAGCCATTTACTTTGTTAGACCATTCCCGATACTTGGTCAGTGGATTGGTGCCCGATATATAATCACTACAGTATAATCTGTTACTAAATGGGATGAAGCAAAACTTGTCGAATCATGTTGGAATGAATTCACAACAACGTCGATATATGAAAACATTTTTACTAGGTTTGGATGCCCCATCACTTTAATCAATTATAGAAGAACCCATTCTATCAATAAGATGATATCAATATTACTTAAATAATTTATGATCGACCACCATAAGAGTTAAACATATCATCCCTATTTGAATGGCACAATTGAATCATTCAACAAAATACTCACAGAAGGATTAACTAAAATTTTATATATTGACAAGGACGACTAGGACAACAAGATAATTGCCATCTTTTGGGAATATTGAACAAAATATTAAATATCAAATGATTAGACACCATTTAAACTAGTATATGGACAAGAAGCAATCATTCCATTGCACTTTAAACAACAAGCACCTATAATTTCACAAGTATTACATTTGGACATTGTATATGTTACAAACAATTGAGTATTTGAGCTATAGAAAATGGAAGAAAAAATACTATTTTCTATTCACCATCGGGATGTTTAGAAACAACTACAAAAATATTGGCACGAAAGGAATAAAGATATATAAGTCAATGATTTGGTACTCCTATATGATAAAAAATTAAAATGGAATCCAAATAAGTTAGAGGCTACCTAGATAGGTCCCTACATAGTTGAAGAGCTGGATAAAATGGATCTGCCCAACCAAAAATTCTCTAGGGTTGAGTTTTCACAAAATTTGTCAAAAAATATTGAATAAAAATATACTGAATATGAAGAGACACTTATATGAATAGTTGTTGTATCACCATTAGTCAACCAACATGCCTCTAGGTTTTCATTTCATGAATTATACTAACTAAATAATTCATTTAAAAACAATTACATAACTACCTTATAATATATTACATATAAAAATGGAAATGCCACATGGATCTTGGTATTTGTGAAACATTCTAGTGCATATGATAGTTGATTGTGCAGAGGTAGTAGAGTGATAAACCAAAGGCATGCAACACTCAAGAAGTAGCAAAGATTCACCTAGCATTGATAAAAATAATAGAGAAACTGAAAGGAGGGTGATTATTCCATCTAATAGAAACAAGGAAACCAAGATGACAAATATGACCCCACATTGACCAAGAAATGAGGATACCAGTTGAGACACAAAACATAAATTATACCATCATCAACACCTCCTACCATCGAGTGAAAGAATTGGATTATGAACAAAACTTACATTTCAAGTTTTATTGAGAATGAAAAGTAGTTATCCTCAACATGAATTGAATTTAATGAACTCACCTATGGTGCATTAAAATCCCACTGATTACCATTCCTATAAATACTCTAGTACTATAAGATTACTAGTAAAGATTCTACATTGAACTAGAATGAGAACATTCCATACCAAAAATAACATACTTTCTGTTATCACTCAAATTTTTCCTCTAGTTGTGGAAGGACAGTCCAAGGTAACCTTACAAACCAATCTTTAGGAGGAAAGTTGGATTCTTTCCTACTAGAGGGGGATCTCTTAATAAATAAACACAAATGCCACATATAAAAACACGCTTAATGATTATAGTGGCTGAAACAAGTGGCTATCATTGGGCATGGGGTTAAAATCACAAGTTATACATCAATAACAGTTCTTTCTAAAACAATATCTTCAAAGAGGCAGTATAATCACTCTTTTACAGTTGATTTCTTAATTTTCTAGTGGTTAAGAAGAAAAATGAACAAACCATTAATATGGTCATCTGAGGATGAATCCAATATTAAATTTAGAGGAATGTTTTTGGTGAATACATGAAACCAAAGAACCAAAGCATATGATTATGAATTATGATTCAATATACACTTATTAAATCATGAGGGACAACATAATGGAAAAAGATAATATGAATCACATTCACAATAAGGAAAGGAAGTACAAACTGCAAAAAGGAAAACACAAGAATATCTGATATAGAAAGATTGCTTGGCTCCACAAATTTATTTAACTTGAAAACTCTGTTACAAAATAGGTCTCTCTTTATCACAGGTTCCAACCCTCATTACATTACACAATAATGTTTTTATACATCAATATTTATCCTTGACTTGATAACTACCTACATTCTAAAAATAGGAATGTGTAACTACCTTATTATATCTTTCAGTTAACTCCTAACAAACTAACCTTCTCAACTACTTCGAAAATCTATTAATTTTATTCTAAATAATGCTTGTATTCAATGTAGCTCGAGCCTTTAAATGAACTTCTTCATTGATTTAATTTGTATTTCATCTTTCCAAATTTTTCCATGGTCTTCCACTAATCTCCAGATGGAAGCTCCAGACTTGCCATCTTTTTTTCCAATACTCTCAACTCCACATGATCCACATAAGGAATAGGTTCTAACTGAGCACCAATTGTTCTAAATGTATTTACTAACTCAAAATCCACTTCCAACTTGTCAATTATAACCTTTCCAGGTAAGGATTGATTCATGTCCTCAAAATTCTTATGATCTAACATGGATCTAACCAACAATGCTTGATATTCATATTGGGAAATAAGATTTCCATTTTCCCTTTCTGAAACAATGTTATAAATAGTCCTTCAAAATATTTCACCTGATGCAACATTATGTCTTTATTTGCTTGCGTAGTCTCAATGTGTTGATGCTTCCCAACAAATTTTGTAGCCCAAGTAATTACAGAAATTCTATCTTTAATGCCCATTGTCCTCAACTCTTCCTCATACAAAGTGTTGATAAATTTTATTGTATTTCTAGTTGTTTCTACTAGTTTTTTATTTAAATCTTCTTTTATAGCCACACAACTTTTCCTTGATGTATTGATCATCATTTCCTTATCTTGGATGTAGTTCAAGTAAGGCCTTATCCTAGTAGCCTCTGAAATAATCATGTCCCAAAGGAGATGCCTGGAACCCTGTACTAGTAGTTGTCTTGTCAGTTGTTTTACCAATTTTTCATTCCTGTCTAGTGACTCCTTATTTTTAATCTCAAATAGTTTCCTCTTCTCTTCTTTATTTTTAACTACTTCATCCAAGTTCTGATTTGATGTTTTAAGGATTATTATCTCTTTATCTCTCAAATTGACCTATGACATAGCCTGAACAATGACTTCAGTATTTGTTTATGTACTTGGCTGCTATGTTTGTACTGATTCATTTTTATTTGTCTCTTCTCTTTCCATCTTCAAAACCAAATGGTTTTCATTTGAATTGTCTATTTTAGCAATAGGGAAACCTTTTTCCTTTTCTCATTTGTTTTTTTCTCCAACAAGATTCAACAACTTAGCCTTGCAATCATTCATCTCCTGAGATAATGACTCTTTCTCTTTCTCCATCTCTATTAATTAAGAAGCCTAAATTAGTTGAGTTCCAAGAATATTTAATTTCTTTTTCAAAAGCTGGATAGTATTCTCCTTTTCAGCTAGAATTTTCTTAGTTTCTTGTCCTTTGTCCAGCTCACTATCCATAGCTAATAGATCACCTTGAAGATTTTTAATTTGTTGTTGATTCACTTTATTCTCCACCTTTTCTTGTGTTAATTTATTTTCTATCCTAGACGATGTTGATTGTAGATTTGAAAAATTTAAAGTACCTTTCATAAGGTCAGTGTAAATGACCTCCCCAGTCTATTTATGTAGATGATTTTTTTCTGGTACCGGGATCTTTTGCAAATTTGACCTTATTTCCACAACTATGTTTTGAGTGGTTATTTATATATTCAAAGTATTCTTTGCATGATCCTTTACAGTGACTAGTGAAACCTCCTTGCTTGAAATATTTAGAACCTTTGAATAAAGATTCAAAGATTCCTTTGAAGAAACATATTTTTCTTGTCTATATCTGTCATACAGGTCATTTATAGATTTGAATATATCACTGGATCCTTCTTATGTTTTTAAAAAATTATATTCCTAAACTTCAAAGGTTGGGCCTTGAGATTTTTCCTTTATTTTCTTGCTCCCAGCTTCAACTAACTCTATCTATGATTCAATTTTCTTCCTCTTTGGTGCCTCTGAGCCTTCTTCTTCGACATCCATAGCCTCTGAGAAATGATATGGTGTGGATCATAGTTAATATTAGTGGCCTTTATAAAATACATGTCCTGAAGAAGACCATCAATTACAAGGAGGGCATCCTTTTTTCTTGATGATGAATGGGACCACTTTCAAAGGAAATTTAATTTCAGAATCCTTTCTAAAATTAATAAAATGTTCATTTTCTATAATCAGCTTCTCCCTGATCAACTCCATTGAAAAAAAATATCGGTGTTATAAATGTTGGTAAAATGTATGGTTCATGGACAAAACCTTAGACTCTAATGATAGTGTGCTCCTTCAACAAAAAAAAAAAAAAAANCTCCCACCTTTCTGTCAAGAGAAAATTGCAACATCTCCTCCCTTTCTGGTAAAAATTTGGGCAACTTATTATGAAACATCATTTTGTTAATATTTTCCATTATAAAGTTCACGTAGTTGAGGGTGTTATTTCTGATTTCTGAAGTAAGCAAAATTTCTAGGAATCACAGGTTTTCTTCATTGAAGAACAAGAACATCCTAACCAAGTAGGATTTAAATCTGAAATTCCTGGGTGTGTGGAAATTCACCAACTGAGAATGAATATTCTTAGCTAGGAATTCATCAAATTTAAGACAGGGAGACTAACTAGACTGTGACTTAGGATGACACATTCTCATTTTAAACAACAAACTGAACAATAGTTTTGGGATAAACCTATCAGTTTGTAGACCCAAAAACTAATTTAATAGGGAAATAATTAACTAGGACTCTTCATCAAACATAGTAATATCAAAGGAAAAAGGTTCATCTTCAATAGAGACATTAGGTTTAAGGAATTTGGAGTAAAACGGTTGTTTTTCTTCGACAGTGGCATGTCTGAGCTGTCCAATTAGTTTTTCTTCAATAAATATTCCTAGTTCGAGGTAAATGATGTAGGGAATTCAAGGGAATATCTGATAACCAGAAAACTAATGGGGCAAAGTATCATAGACCTAGCAGAGTCCATTATTACTATTTCATAAGGGGAATAGTTTGAGGCACACGAGGCCATAAATTATGGGAATTTCAGGGTTTGGTCGGGGGGGAAATGATAAAACTATGACTGGTAGACAATGTGCAGGTCGACTCCCTGGTATTTAAAGGTTTGTAACTTGTTTTTTAGTTCATCGACTGGACTGAAAGACAATATTATGTCAAATAAATCCCCATCTCTGTCTTCAAATATATCTTCGAGTTTTCCAACTTTCTAGACTTGTGCTTCTATTTCCCCTCCACCTTCCATTTTTAAATAAAAAATGGGGGGTTAATAAGTGGCCTACCTGGCTGCTAGTAGATGGAAATATATTCATCCAACTTGGATTCCAAAATGCATAGACACGTTCTTCTCCAATGAAAAAAATACAAATAACCCAAAAACACATGCCTTTATCCCTTTATAAAATTCTCCTTTGGCGGTTTCAGGATTGGGAGGACTCATTTTATCCTACCACCTTTCACCCAACGGAATGATCCTCCACCCACCACCTCCCATGCATGTTGTGGGAGTGGAATCCATCTTTACTTTAGATCTGATCATCCTTTCATTATGAGTCGTCAGTTATGTCCCCCCTTTAACCCCTTACCTTTCACTTTCCACCAATCACTTGCATTTCCTCCTGACGTGCAACTCTTTCCAGTAGACTCCATATCCATCGTCGATCTCCCTTATATTTTATCTCCACCATCGATCAATCCTGACTGTTAAACCTATCTACCGATCATTTATCCAACCTTGAACTTCTTTGTTTCCCAAGCAAGTTCTCCCAGCAGATCCAACCTCTTGCATTAATTTATCTGCTGCTCTAATCTTAACTGTTGAACTTTTCATGATATACCATAAGCACCTTTCTTATTCTTTAGCTGCTTTAAATATTTAACCTATGGTTTTATGGACAAATGGAAACCATGTTCTCTACTTTCCCTCCATCCTACCACCCATGGTCACATTACCAAAATTCCAAAGCTTTAAGCACCTTATCTTCCCTTAATCCTTTCTTCTTACCTTTTGACCAAAACAGTGCTAACAATTCCTATCAAATTTATTAGTTTTTGAATACCAACTTCCAATAATGGAACCCAATAAAGTTGCAACCAAGAACTAATAACTTGAAGAAAATACCAGGGCACGACAGAAAGAAGCATCCATGAGACCCCTCTAATCCTGGTTGAACAAAATCAAGAAATACAAGAGCAAAGAACATAATCGGGTGAAGCAACATGCAAACTTGAAGGAAATAAAAATTCGAGATAAAAAATTTTGGCCAAAGAAGCCATTAAGATTTCTATAGCCAAGATTCAATATTATCTTAATGCACCACTCCTAGCCAGTCATAGAAACCCTAAGGAATTGATAGTAAATTTCATAGAGAGTCGATAGCATGATGGAAAATATGGCTAGATAATCCAATCATCATCAATGACTCCATAATTGCACATATTATTGGTTAGTTGAATAGTGTCCAATCATGACTAAGCCCATGGACCTAGTTGAGGAATTTACAAGAACCTCAGCAGGAAAAAAAATCAAACTGCCTAATACTCAATAAGGATATATACCCATTAGTCATTTAATGCATGGCATTCATCAAATCACTCGGTCTCACAAGTTTTCTTCAGCCATATGACTTGAAGCTTGAAATGCTAGATGCCTTAAAATCCATTTCCTATGAATCCAATAATTTTGACTAGGTTAACCACCTCATTACAATTGTGAAAAATAAATGTGAAAGATGTCAGGAAACTGGCCAAGCAATGAAGTTCCTATCGCTTCTTTATGGATAGTGATGGTAAGAATAACACCAGTTGGTGAGTCGATATTTATTGAGGCAATATCCCCAATAATGAATAACTTCATAATATGTGCGTACAAGCGATCACCAAAAGGAGTAGAATATGATAAGTTACTGATGGAATATTGGTTCCAAGTTGTAAAGACCAAGTGTGACCGATGGAGAGTACCCTAACACATCCATTGTAGCTCTCCCCGGTCGATACATATCCATTTTTAACTTAACCACATGAAGGTATGGTATTTTCATGGTGGAAGAGGAGACCCTCGAAAGTTATATTACTACCCAAATGTACACAAGTTATTTGATTATCTCTCCTAATAGTCGAATACTATGCTTCTAGTTCTAACTCTAGCTTGTTCTCCATAGTCGAAGTTGATGAAACCCCTCCAAAATGATGATGAATAATACTAATATGAAACTTCACTATATATCATTGCATTCTATCTAAAGTATTAATTGTCATAGAAACCAATAGCAATTGCCCCATCATCTAGTCAAAGGAAAGAACCATTCATCAATCTTATTGGAGAGATGACTGAGGATGTTGAAGAGGATCCTCTAATCAAATAATTAGTTGATCCATACTTCAATGATCTATTCCTAAAGGAGAAGCTTTACCAACTTGTCGAGCATATTCACATTCCAACAAAATGTCAAAGGGAATGCTACACAAGAATACTCCAAGAAGAGAAAGAAATTGTTTTCATCCACACCAAAAGAATATCTTACACGTATATGGCCCGAGCAAGCTAAGGAAATATAATTGAAGCAAGAAAAAATAAATTTATAATTGAAGAAACCAACATTTTTCGATGAGTAGAGAAGACCAACACCATTGGTCATTTCAAAAGCCACTTCTCTATCCTACCACATACACAGAAAACACTAAAAATAAATGCAAGAAACCATGAAGAAGTCCCTATGGAAGTTTTGGATGAATCCCGCCCTCCTCTCTGACTCAACTACAAGAAGAGAAACCTTTGACCACAATATCAAATTTGCTTCCATAGTCATGACACTCGAACTTATTCAAATAATTGGCTCTTTTTTGCATCTATTTTATCAACTAAGTTAGTTAACCATAATTTCCCGGCACTTTAAGCTATAGCCTTTCCAGATATGTTGGTCATTCCAACCTTTCCTTCACCATTGACTTCGAAATCCCTGAAGAAAATACTTAAAATTCCCTCCCTCAAATCTATTCTAAATTTTTTTTTCCATGACTCTAATTTTTTCAACTACCCCCTCTAACATCTTGACAACTACTTCAACCATTGTTTCAACCCCAACATTGAAAAGGTGGCACACTTTAGTAAAAAAATTCATCAATTTGATTGATCCATTCATTATCTTGATGATTCCTTTGTCAAACACTTCTATGTCAATATCATCAACCACCACAATTTCCACCACTTCATCGACCCCCTTTATATCTCCTAGTAGATGTGATATCCTAGTCGCCATATATATTCGCCCAACCAGTACCCACAATATACTTATCTCTCTACTCATCACATCAATAATAACATTGATCCTAGTTACAACCATCTAGACCCTAACTACCTCAGCCACTCCATAAATCACTCTGACTAGTGGGGTGAAACAATCGAAGAGTTCCAGAAAAGCAGAGAAAAGTAAGCAAAAAAAATAAAAAAATTGACATAACACTTTTAGTACCAACACAACAATTAGTTGAATATATATATATATATAATCATGAGTTTGTGTACCCACTAAATCCACAAATGAGGTGCTCGATGAATTCCTCAAAGTTGTCACTAAGGAACACAATAAAAGATTGTTTAATGCTAGTAAGAAGATCAAAACCATGAAGACAGAATATCACAGCACTTGGAAGGCTTGCTCATTTGAAGTCGAATAGTTTCTCATACCAATACAAGGACCTTATCCTAGGAAAACACTTAACAAATACATATTCTACTTATGTAAATATTAACCTATTTTCAGTAAGTACTTGATCAGCGTGCACAACAACACTAGTATGAAAACAATATACTTCTAGTTGACGAATTTAAATATTTTGAAGAACAATATGAACAATTAAAGGAGTATGAGGCATAGGAGACTTGATTAACATTGTTCCTAAATAAATGTCATTGTTACATCAATATTCAAATTCATACCCTTCATACCACCATCCTAGACTTATGCAAAAGATAGAGTAGAACCAACTTAGATATTACTCAAATTCTAGAAAACCAACTCCAAATGGAACAACAATGTGTAGTCGACTTGTATAAAAAGAAGCATCAATGGTTGCATGAAGAAAAAAGTGCACAAATTGAAGTTAGTCATATGATAGGTTGAATATGTAGACTGACGAGAGTTATGGAAATTCAGCACTATATTTTGGGATGAACCTTCAGAACATGAAAAAACAACCAATAGCTGTAAAACTATTGTGACTATTTGAGCTTATGACTATAAGTATAAATATTTAGTATATTCTTTTCGTCTAGGATTATTATCAGTGATGCTTACCCTACCCTTTCAATCGAAACCATAGTCGAAGTGTGTGTTAAAGCAACTCCACTTGGCGTAGCCTTCTCAACAACCTTAAATATTGTAAATTTGTATTTTTTTGTAAAATTCCGCATCTCCCTATTTTTTTTGGGACGAATATCTTTTTGGGGTGGGGGAGATGTTGGAGAATTTTAGTCAACTTTTCAACTATGTCTTCCTAACCAATCACCTACTAGTCGGCCCTAGTCTAGTCAAGTTGGTTAGGATGACTAGAAGATAGTTAGACAGTTACATTTCAACTATCTAATTGTATTATGTGTGTGTGTGTGTGTGTGTGTGTGTGTGTGTGTGTGTGTGTGTGTGTTGTTGAGTCAGATGATATACAAATGATTATCCTTATTTTGTACATTATGGCCAGTTAATAATATAAAGACTTGTTGTTGGTATGATCGTTACTTTTGTTTTATCTTGTTCCCTTTATGTATGTTTGTTTTCGTACTTAATATTTGATATAATGTGCTACAAGTAACTCAATGTAATCTCATATATTACAACAACCCCCTAAAGGTAAAAAATGTAGTAGTGTATAGAGCACATTAGCATTCAAGATCAAGATAGTTGCACTGAATTAAATATGCCAAAAAATATTGTTACGGATAAAACAAATTAATCATCATGTTTACATAGAAAACTACTAATCCCAGATAATCATATGTTGTGTACGCACATATGACATACACTGTAAAAATACTCTCTGTTGGGATGGGTCGATACATCATATACATGTATCCCTTCTAATATTGCCTTCAACTCATTGATGAATGATTGTAGGTAAGCATTATGATTCTTCGCTTGTCTTTTACAAAGGATTATAAGAGCTAAAATGAGATGTTTATTATTCATGGAGAACCATGGGGGGGTATTGTTACACATCAATGCTATAGAAAAAACATAATAGTTGGTGTTTTGGAGGGAATATGGGTTAAGTCCATCCATGGATATGATCAATTGAAGGAGATCCATACTTCATACTTGAATTTAATGGGCCATGTGTTGATGAAATTTTCCATCATCAGTGATACTTAGCCAACAAAGTTTTGTCAAGATTCCCTTTGATTCCAGGTTACATAATATTTAGTTCCTTCCTTCCTATCATTCACAAAAAAAAAGTGCAACCATAGCCTAAGTCTCTATCTAACCCAACATTGTCTTGGGATTTCCACCATCAAGAAGTTTTGGGGATGTTTAAATGAGATGGTTGGCATAACAATACATTGTAGAGGATCTACTATTCAATTGTTCATGGTAGGTTTCATGTGACATGTCATAGATCTACTCTGGATAAAGACATATTTCAAAAATGGTAGTTCACAAAAAATAATACAAGCTTTGGTTTGAAGAACTCAACTTCACTTGGTAAACTTAGCTTGTTGCTTTTCTCCCTCCATTTTTCTCCCTCTCCTCCATCCATCATTCACCATTAATTGTGCATTTTATGAGACATTGTAAAAAAATTGTTTTCAGTTAATCTTGCCCCCCCACAAAATATAGAAATTATATCCTTTCTTTCACATATCATACTCCCTAACTTTTTATGTATTGCTTTATGTCTCATAGATCAAAAACATTTTGTCATTTATGTCTCATATATCATTTTGTCATTTACTCCCTAATTGTGCATTTTATGAGACATTGTAAAAAAATTGTTTTCAGTTAATCTTCCCCCCCACAAAATATAGAAATTATATCCTTTCTTTCACATATCATACTCCCTAACTTTTATGTACTGCTTTATGTCTCATAGATCAAAAACATTTTGTCATTTATGTCTCATATATCAATTTTTCTTTCTTTTACATATCATACTTTTTAACTTTTTATGTACTCTTTTATGTCTTATATATCAAAAACAACATATCATACTCTCTAACGTTTATGTACTCTTTTATGTCTCGTATATCAAAAACTTTTTGTTTTGCTATAAAGACATCAAGTTAAAAAGTTTTCATTCTTTCACATATCATACTCTCTAACTTTTTATATACTCCTTTATGTCTCGTATATAAAAATTAAAAAAAAACAACATATCATACTCTAACTTTTTATGAACTCCTTTATGTCTCATTATACCAAAAAAAAAAAAAAAACAACAACAACATAAACATATCTTACTCTCTAACTTTTTATATACTCCTTTATGTCTCATATATAAAAAACAATAACATATCGTACTCTCTAACCTTTTATGTACTGCTTTATGTTTTATATATTAAATATTTATTAATTTTAATTTTTACTCCAAGTTAAATTATTTTTTTACCCCTTTTGTGTCACATAACAATTTTCTTTTTTCACTATATGAACTCATCAAGTTTTTTTTATGTTTGACTCTATAAAGACACTAAGTCAAAACGCCCAAAAAGCTACATTTTATATATATATATAACTCTATGAGAGTTACAAAACTATTTTATTTGTTTTGTTTTTTACTCTTTGAAGGCACCCAGTCAAAACGCCCAAAAAGCAACCCACAAGTTCAACCATTATTGACAATCCATAGTGACAAACTTACCATGTGTCCGCAGCTACGAGTTTGAACAACAACCAAAATATGAAATAAAGCAGTGTTGACAATCCATAGAGGTGATCGATCACTCAAAAGACGTGATCAATTGATTTAGTGTCGGCGCCAGCTCAGTTCATGCCTCATTTGCGAAGAATAAATAGAAGAAGTTACAACATGGACACTTTGTTGATAAGTTGTTTAAAACGCGAGTCAATGAAATTAGGTTTCCCGACCTAGAACGAAGTGGATGCATAGTGGTTACGATCAAGAACACGGTATTTGAGTATGATGAAAACGTTTGGGGAACATTTGAACGTTGTGAAGCAAAGCGTATGAACAAAGAACATTTCCATACACATCAGAGATGATGGTGACTCTTGACATGCTGTTTGACATCGGAAAAAGTAGTATGTAGCCACAATTCAATCTTCAAACATGCTTGCCCACATGATATACACATACCAACGGGTCTCATGTCAAATGTGTAATCCTAGATCTAGTAACGTTAACATGCCCCGTTCTAGAACAAGTACCACATAAAATAAAGAAATTCGTTGATATTTTGTAATAGTGTCAAGAGTGTTGAACCCAATCCCAATGAGACATCGACTCTCTAAGTGATGAGCACCCTCGATTAAATATTTTGTTCAGAAATTATGGAAGTGCCACTTCAAAAGAGAAAATTGGAAGATGCGTGTTTGGTTGAAAGTAAGGCTTACTTACAAGTGGACACTTTGCAATATCGCTTTAAATTAGCATATTGAATCTTTTATAATAGATAAAGACTTCATGATCACAAGAAAAGAGGTATGTTAGAAACAAGCTTCTTATTGCAATTTCAAGATTTGGTTCAAGCATGCGATATCATTGGCTTTGATGTTTTATATGATGAGAAACTGGAGACAATCCAGTAAGATTTGAAATTAGCACAGCCACAAGTCAAGTGGCAGGTGAACACAGATAGGTGTAGCTAGCCAGTTTGTTTTGTAAAGATGGGTGGTTGTTAAACAAATACTAAATATCAAATTAATTACCACATCCTTGTAAATATCCATTTAAGGTAAACATAAATATTGAACTAAGAAAAAAAACATAAAACAAATACTGTTTAATTAAAAAAAAGAAAAAAAATGATACAAAGTATAAAACTTTAGTGAATTATATATTTATTAATAATTAAATAGTGATTTTTTTTGTAAGTATGAGATTTTATTTATGTCATAAAAGAGTTGATTACATTCTGATACACAGACACCTTCCTGTTGATAACTGCTTCATCCGACCCTTTGTCCAAAACTAACATGACAGACTAACTTGACCATATGACGTATTACATAGTATACCTCCGCCATAACGTAGGAATTATACACCTTCATTATGGACTGATTACAAAATTGACTGCAAAAAACTACAAGACCTATTTCAAATTGACATGGAAAGTATCTTGTACCAAACACTAAATCCCAATAGGGACCTTGGGCTTTAATACCCATGACACATAACAAATGGATGACCACCCAAAGAAAAGAATCACTATAAAATAATATATGGGATATCAAGGATGTGCCCCTGGCGATTGGTACCTACTGGAATCAAGTAGTTCACTATGGTTGGCGGGGCTAGAGGAGTCGACATCCCGAGACCCTACAGAATAATGTCCATTTTCTTATTCAACTGCTTTGAGTCAAATTCCATTTCTATTAGCCATTGCACCAGCTGCTCCTTAGCTTCGCCCATCTTGTTTTTCTCCCACTCTGAGCAACCAATAAGATTTTGCATCACCCAAAATAGCGCCACGGTTCTCTCGTAGAGGCTGAGTCTTCCTGTGTTGTGTCCTGAATCCATGACCCAATATTTCTCCTTATGACATTCCTCGTGCAGGGTGTCCCTGTCTAGTTCCTCCCACAGCTGCTGCTCAATTTTGTTAATGTTCTTTTGAATTTCCTTGGGGTGGCCCAGTTCGAATATTTGGGATTTCCACAGAGATTTCTTCTGTGACATGGTCACCCATCCACTCTCCTCCTCTTGACCTAACGTCTACTTCATTTTCCTTTTCGACCATCCATACTTCCTTCTGCGCTCCTTCATTGTAATCTTCCATGTGCCAAAACCCAAATGTCCCTTTGTTCTGGATAGCAATTAAAACAATGCACATACGACCTTTGTGATTTCCCCCCCACCCTGCGTATCCCTAAATAGCAATTTATGCTTCTGAAACATGATTAGAGCAGGACATGTTATGATGCTCCTCTCATGCTCCGTAGTATGGAGTAAATATATCCCATGCAGTTACCTAGATCTTCCAATCTTTCCATTCATTTCTGCACATATGCACACAATCGAAAAGATGGTTCCTTGATCATGAATTTTAGCGGATTTAAAACCAACATGCCTTTCACCTGATGTCACCCTCCAGTTGTCTGTACAACCCCCTTTACGTGTATTTAGTCGGTCCCTTCCGGTGTCCTTCCCTCCCTATTTCATGACTACTTCATGTATCTTGGTACGTGAGGATAATACAATTGTCCCTAGTCGTCACATCCATCACCTCACTTTAGTCCTTGGATTTAACTGCTCTCTAAGTATCTGTCGCGAGGTTCTCCAGCCCAGTCTGCCACCTTGTTCCCAAGTTTTCTGACGTGGCTAAAGAGGACTGCCATCCCCGAGTCCAATATCTCCTTGAGTCTTTCCAACCGACTTTTCAACCTACAAGAGTGTGCCACCTTTGCACTTTTGATGTTTTGAAGGAGTTTCGTCGCCATTTTTATTACCACCTGGGAATCCCCTTCAACGATTATAGGGGTCCATCAGTTCTCCTGCGTCATTTCTATTCCATGTAGTAGACCTTCAATCTCTATCTCATTGTTGGTCTCCCAGCTAATGAAACCATACATGAAGCCGATCATGCTTCCTCTGTGGTCACAAATGATACACCCATAACCGGTTGTGACTGGGTTACCCTTCAACATGTAATTAAAATTGAGCTTGTAAAATACCAAGGGAGGGGAAGTCCATATCGTCACACTGCTTACCGTTCTTCCTGTGCTTTGTCGTATGTCACCAAACTGCATGGGTCCTGACATTCTCCATGCCTTCAGAATAGAGGATTTTGAGTCCGTATCCTCCCAGTCTAAGCTATCCCAGGCTTTCATCTTTACTGTTTCTAGCATCTTCTTTTCTATGGTAATCCACACTTTTCCTAAGGTCAAAGCTTTCCCTTGGAAATTTTTGGAGTTGCACTCCTTCCATATCTCCCAGAGAACGAGATGAGGAAAAATATTCCATAAAGGATTCAGAATGGGGTTCTGGAAAGGGTTGTTGGTCCATTCTACGAGTGTTTGGTCTAGGATTTTCTTGACCCGGTTAGATCTTCTGAATTTCATTGCACCTTGATCCCAGATGATGGTGGTGAATGGACAAGCATCTAGGAAATGACTTATTGTTTCTTCTTCATCCTCGTACATGCAGCACTAGTAAGGTCCTACCATTCATCTTTTCTAATATTTTGTCCTGTTAAAACGCATTTTCTCATTACTATCTAGCTAAAGATCAATATTTTAGGCCATAATTTTTCTTCCATAGTTTATGCTACTTCTGATCCATTGGTTGGGTATCTTCCCTTGTCCATAAGTCATAATACTCCTTCATGGTAAATGAGCCCTTTGGCCGGTATCCCCACCTCAACTTGTCTTCCCATAAGTGCATTCTAATTCACTTATTGTTGAGTGCTTCTTACAGTCTATCCACTTCATCCCCTGGACCACGACATTCCCACCATTCCCTCTCTGCACAAACCCAAAAGTCCTGGTCATCCTCCTCATCTAACCATATGTGCTTGACCCTTGTAATTCCTTAGTTAACACATTCTCCAATGAGGTGTTGAATTCCTGTTTCACAACCTAGAGGAGGCATTTGCATCCATAAATGCTCCGATATTTGAGCTTTTCATCCATTCCTCACTTCCCAGAAGCTATGGTCTTGGATCAACGTCCTTCCCAGCTAAGTTGTTCTCCATATGTGAGCCCCTAGGGTATCTTATGAAAACCGAATGAGATTTCCTTTGTCCCAATCCTCCACATACTTAATATGCCAAACCTTTTCCTAGGGTTCCTAATTATGGGTTACCCATCGCCACCACAACTTGGCCCCATTCACCACATTCTCCTATTCAGTTTCTCGGAGTCCTAATCCCCCCTGATGCTTAGGGGTGCATAATGTTTCCCATTTTACTAGAGGCCATTTCCGTCATTCATTCGCTCCACTTCACAAGAAATCCTATTGCATATTCCTTATATCTCTCAAAATTTCCTTTGGAGCCACCAAGGTAGAAAAGAGACATGTTGGCATTGCATGCAGGACTGGTTTTACTAGGACCAATCTGTTTGCCAAGTTGAGGGGCCTCAAGATCCATTTGGTCAAAAAACATTTCATGCTATCCAACATCTCCATCCAAGATCCCTTTTTGGCTATTGAATTCACCAAGTGGATTCCCATATATTTGGATGGAAGGGTGATCTCATGGAAACCCAAGATACAATAAATATCTCGTCTAGAGATCTGAGGGGTGTTAAATAAAAAAACCTGGGATTTTTGGTTATTGGTTTCCAAACCTAAAGCTTTGACAAAGTTAGAAAGACAATCTTTGCGCTTCCTGGCTTCCTGGACCAAGGGGTAACCCATTAACATGGTATCATCCACAAATTGTTGGTGAGTTTGTGTATGCACCCTTTGGTGAACCCTGATCCCTCTTAGATCATTGTTTTCCCGCATTACCGAAATGGACCTTCCCAACCCTTCTTCCATAAAAATGAAGAGCAAAGGGGATAAATGGTCTCCATGTCTTATCCCCCTCAATGGTTTGATGAGACCCATCGACACTCCATTTACCAAAATGGAGAAAAAAGGCGATAAAACTAAGTTCATTATCCACTCTACCCAGTCGTCCTGGAATCCAAATGTTGTTAGCATTTTCCTCATAAATTGCTAGTTAATTTTGTCGTAGGATTTAGCGATGTCAAGTTTCACCATCATTCCCAGGATTTTCTTACCTTTTATAGAATGTAGAATTTCATGGAACAAGATAATACCATCTTTTTTTTGACGTCCTTCCATATACCCCAACTGTTCTATAGAGATGAGGTAGGGTAGGATGGGTTTGAGTCTTTTCGCAATAACCTTAGTTATAATTTTATAGATTACATTACATGGAATTATGGGGTGAAATTTGTCTCGACAATATTCCCCTTCACACTTTGGGATGAGAGTTAGGAAGGTTGCATTGGACGCTGACATAATCTTTCTTGAAACCCTCAAATCTTCTACAATCTTCCAGACCTCCTGCTTAATGATATCCCAGAAGTGGTGAAATAAGTTCACCATGAATCCATCTAGGCCCTGTGTTAATTTTTCTTAAGAGATGATTAGATTATCTAGGATCTTTATCTAAAAGAATAACTAGTATATCAAGATGCACAAGATGTAAAAGATACAGATGACAAAAATATTTTCACCAGGGAAACCATAAAGGAGAAAACCCCGCAAACTTCTTCATAATAGTAATATGATCAAAAGCAGTAATAAGAAACGTTCAACAACTATCTTTCACTCTTCCTCTGATTTTCTTTCTCTCTTATGCACCTTAGAGAGTGTGTGAGGTGTGTATAAATGAGGGAGAGCGCCTCCCTATTTATACCATTTAAGTCACTAACCAAATATAAGACTCGAGCCTACATGTCATCTCACATGGGGGCCACTTATCCTAGAGAGACTATAATTACATATTACATGATGTTATACTGGGGACTATTGCCCCGACTTACAACAGAGGTTTTACCCCAAGCTCTAGACACAATTTAGACATCCCGTAAAGAGGTAGCACACATCCCAATGGGGGTACAACAACATACAATGATAATATACATCAGAATATCTTTCAAAGTTCCAAATACATCAACACTCCCTATTAACTAGGAAGGTATTCTCTCTCTACACATTCATCAACACATCTGGTCAGGTCTTCAATGCATCATCATCATCACAGAGTCATAGAGTCTTCATCATAGCTGCTTCCATCATCTTCTTATAATTTGATCATCGTCTCATACTATCTATCATCAGAAGTTTCTATAGTTCCAACCCTTTTTCATGCTGGATGTAGGCCTAGGACTCTGCCAAGTCTTCATCATATCTCAAGAAATCCTTCTTTTAGAATATATCCAGGATCTTCTTCACGTTGCCACAACAATATCCTGTGTCTTCTACCTTCATCTTGTCGTATCCAGATCATCTCTTTTGTCCTGCACAAGACAAAACAACAAACAACTAGAGCATCTACGGTCGACCCACCTTCTATTAAAAGAACCGCCTAGGTGCACCTCTTGTGATTCATGACCTCATTTTTTCATCATGGGAACTTCATATATCTCATATTAATAGTAGGACTAATTACTACCCAACAACCTGCTACACTAGGACCTTTTTACATTCTTCTAGTCAACCTCAAGGAATTACATCTGAACAACCTGCATCTAGGATCTTTTTCGTTCAGATAACCTTTGTGACATATTATGTCCGAGTAACCTGCGTACCATGCCAGGGCTCAGTATTTACACTCGGACAACCCACAGGACATGTTACATCTGAATAACCTGGGTAACATGCCAAGGCTCAATATTTACATTCGGATAGCCTGTCTCATTTCCCATGTGAGATAATATGCTTTGTATCAAGACTAATTACATCCAAGGATAACCTACGAGCTTCACCAGGATGTTATATCCAAGGATAACCTACATGACTGATTACGTCTGAGCAACCTACGATATTTTCTAGGATTTTACGCTCAGACAACCTGTCTTTCTAGATATGATAGAACACATCACTCCCTCTTTCGAGGGATCTCGATCTGGATCACACCAACTATTTCTCTGAAGTAATCGAACTTCACTCTTGCAAAAATCTTGGTCAACACATCGGTTATCTGCTCTTCTGTTTCCACGTACTGGAGCTTCGCTGCTCCTCTCTACACCATATCCCTGATATACTAGAACTTGATCTCGATGTGCTTTGACTTATCATGGAACACTGGATTTTTCGTTAGCTTCATGCAACTCTGATTATCGTAGAAGATGAAAGTCACATCCAATTAGAGATCAAATAAGTTAGACACTAGCTTTCACAGCCATATTGCCTTGCAGCTAGCTAAGCAAGCGGAAACATACTCTTCCTCAGTTGTACTCAGTGCCACACATGATTTCTTCCTGTTGAATCAAGAGATCATGCCAAATCCCAAGATGAAGTAGCAACCTGAGGTATTCTTCCTGTCAATGGCACCACCTTCCCAATCTTAATTAACATAACCATGTAGGTTGATCTTCTAATTCACATCATGTTTGGGCCCATAATCCACTATACCTTTTAGGTACCTCAGAATATGATTTACCGCTATTAGGTGAACCTATCTCGGATTCGTTAGGAACTGGCTCAGGGTATTCATCGCAAAGCATATGTTTGGTCTTGTATTCATGAGATACATCAATGATCCAATCATCTGACGATACATCATGGCATCGACCTTCTCGGATGAAGAATCACTCAGAAGCTTCAAGTTAGATTCCATAGGTGTGGTCATAGCCTTGCAGTCCAACATTTCGAATCTCTTCAGAATATCTACTGCATCATTTCCCTTGCCCAAGGAAGATTCCATCTTCACTCTACCACAACTCCATGCCTAAGAATTAGTGCATCATTCCTAGGTCTTTCATCTCGAACTCAGTAGCAAATCTCCTTCTTGTATCTGTAATGAGTTCCTCATTGCCTATTAGAAACAAGTCATCGACATATAGCAGGAGTATCACTGGTATTTCGCATTCCACCTTGAAGTAGAGGTTGGAATCTGCTTTACTCTTGGTAAATCCCAAGTTCATCATGAAGTTATCCATCCTATCATACCATGTCCTTGGTGCTTGTTTCAAACCATGCAAGGCCTTCTTCAATTTGCACACATGGGTCTTCCTATCATGTGTCTCAAATCCCAGTGGTTGTTCTACTTATACTTCCTCTTTGAATACACCATTCAAGAAAGTTGTCTTGACATCCATTTGGTGTACTTTGCATTTCATAACTGCTACCAAAGCAAGTATGGTTCTTATCGAAGTGTACCTCACCATGGGTGCAAATGTATATTCGTAGTATATGCCTTCTTTCTATGAGAATATTCGTGCTACAAATATTTCCTTGTGTTTCTAGATACTACCATCTATAGCATGCTCGATCTTGTAGATCCACTTTGAAGTCACGACAAACTTCTTCTCCGGCCTCGGAAAAACCTCCCAGAAATCATTCTTCATAATCGACCGATATTCCTCGATCATTGCATCCTTCCATTTTTTATTTTTTGTATCCTCTTCATAGGTGGAAGGTTCTTTATCAATGATGTTACATAGCAAGGCCACATAGCTATTGTAGGGATTTTCCCCTTTTTTCTCTCTCTCTGTGTATTCCTTCTCGAGCGCCATACCTTTCAGCTTCTTGTAAGAGCTTCCATTCCCATGTTTGTTTCCTCTTGTTGGAGTCCTTCTCAAGGAATGTCTCTACCAGCTCTTGCGGTTCTATCATGTCGTGATATTCAGGGTCTTCTAGAATTTCTTCTCCAATTTCCATGTCTCAAACTCTCGTCTCTTCAGGTTCCTCGACTTCTTGGATAGGATTCCTCCTGGATCTGAAGTATGTTGAGTCTTCATCAAAGGTTACATATATAATGATGTCGATCTTCTTGAATCCTAGGAAGTATATTCATTATACCTTTGATATATCACTATATCATACGAATACACCATTCCTCCCAGAAGGATCGATCTTGGTCCTTTTCTCCTTTGGGACATGTATGTACACTGGACAACCAAATATTCTCAGATGGATGAATTTGGGTTTTACTCCTGAAAAGGCCTCTGCAAGAGTCTTGTTGTCAAGTACTCGATGAGGAGTACAGTTATGTACATACACAACTTGTATTTCTTCCTTTTCCCAAAGGTGCATAGGAAGATCCTGGTCAAGCAACATTGCTTTTGCTACTCCCATTATGGTTTAGTTATTTCATTCCACAACCCCATTTTGCTGAGGATTGTATGGAGTGCTCAACTCCCTCTTCATCCTAGATTGTCTACAAAGTTCCTTGAATTATTCCAAAGTGAACACGCTGCCATTATCTGACCGTAGAATCTTAATCTTTCTATCCGTCTAGTTTTCAGCCAAGGCTTTAGATTCCTTGAACTTACTGAAAAATTCACTTTTCTCTTTCAATAAATATATCCAAGTTTTACATGAGAATTCATCTATAAAGGAAACATAGTACACATACCCGCTTAATGAGATAGAATACATGGGTCCACATACATCTGAGTGTACTATCTCTAATATTCCTTTAGCCTTTCTCTCACTTCTGGGAAATGTCTTCTTCGCATTATCTACTTTTGTACATCCTTTCCAAATTCCCTCATGCTTTTCCGAGATCTTTGGAAATCCTGAAATTGCTTTGCTTTCCATCGGTAGTGGTATGTAGTGCACATGTGCAAGCCTTCAATGCCATAGTTCATTTGGTTCAATTGACTCATGAACCAATGCTTGTTCAAGTTGTCCCTTTAATTTGTACAAGCCTTCGTCTTCTTCTCCAATTACTATTGCATCCTCAATTGTCTTTCCTATGGTCCACATTAGGACTTGGCCATTGACAAATTCAACCCTAATTCCTTTTTCATCTAGTGCAGATATGGAGAGAAGTTTCTTCTTCAATCCTACAACATATAGCACATCCTTCATCTTTAAGGGTTTCATGGAGTCAAGCTTGTATGAAGCTTTGCCACTCCCTTTTATGGGGTATTGATAATCATCCCCAAGTTTCACCTTTTGAGGTGACTCATGTTCAGACATATTAATGAATGATTCCTTGTATCCCATCATGTGTTTGGAATCTCCACTATCCATGATCCAATCATTGATTCCAGGTGTGATAGTGCTAGTAAGTGCTGATATTAGCACATACTCTTCATTCGAATCATTCTTCTCTCATTTGAATATTTTGTTTGATGGTTCATCATCTTCGGCAATATGAGCATGGTGTCTCCTTTTCTGGATGGTGTTAAATTTTCATATGCTTAGCTAAGACATCAGTATTTCATTTCATTTTTCATAACAAAAGCATATAAACAGGATCACTGAAAGATAGACAAGCACGACCATACAAAAGGAACACAAATATTTATCCTGGGAAAACCCTAAAGGGAAAAACCCAGCAAAAGCTTCCTCAATATAGATGCCCCAAAAAGATAAAAGATAAAACCAGCAAGGAGATCAAAGCCTAATCCTCCTCCTTCTCCAGCTACTTCTCTTCTCCACTAATGCGCTACACAAGTGAGAGTGTGTGTCCTAAATGAGGAGCACTTCACCTCTATTTATATTCATCCGTTCACTTAAGTTAACTCATCTGTCATGTAGGATCAAGTTAATCATGTAGGCTCGAGTTACACATGTAAGCTCAAGTAACCACATTGGAGTGCTAATGACCCACCTTTACAATTAGAGGGGACTACCTCATGACTCTTATTAGTTATTCCGATCAGGAGCATCGGGGTACAAATTAATACAAGTGGTTCTCCTGGTAGGACCATCGGGGACCACAAAGAAATACATATAGAATATTCTTCGAAGTTACAATATTTCGACACTCCCCCTTAACGAGAAGGGTATTCTATAACAACATCAACAACAACAACAATAGGAGAGAGATAGAGGACATCATCAACATCATCAGGGTGATACATCTATAAATCATTGGAAGCTTTTCAACATCATGTAGTCTTCATCTTCAATCTTTAGTCTTTAGCATCATCAGTACTTTGACCGCTTCGATCAGCAACATCTTCTTCAGCACTTTGACCTTTCGATTAGCAACATCATCTTCAACACTTTGACCTTTCGATCAACAACATCTTCTTCAGCACTTTGGCCTTTCGATTAGAAACAACATCATCATCATACTCTGATCTTTTGATCAAAAACATCATCATGAAAACATCAACATCATCATCATCAAAATATCATCATCATCACATTCTGATCTTTCAATTAGAATCATCATTATCATCAGCCTCTGATCTTTTGATTAGAAACATCATCAACCGAACATCATCATACTCTAACATCAACTCATCATCATATTCTGATCTTTCGACCAGTACGTCATCATCATCATACTTTGATAATACGACATCATCATCATAAGGATCTCATCATCATCACATTCTGATCTTTCAATCAGAAACATCATCACCATCATCACATTCTGATCTTTCATTCATAAAACATCATCATCATCAGCAACATCATAATCATAAGCAACTTCTGATCTTCCGATCAGAAAACATCATCATCATCATATTTTGATCTTTCGATCAGAGAACATCATCATCAGCAACTTTTGAACTTTCGATCAGAGAAACATCATCATCATCATATTCTGATCTTTCGATCAGAGAACATCATCATCGTTAGCAACAGCATCAACATCATATTCTAATCTTTCAATCAGAGAACATCATCATCATCAGCAACAACATCATCATCATATTCGGATCTTTCAATTAGTACGACATCATCATCATAAAAACATCAACATCATCAAAACATCAACATGATCCTTCCTTTCGGAATTACAGGATTTTGGTCTTTACGGAGTTACCAATGATCCTTCCTTTCAGAATTATGGGATTTAGGTCTTTACAGAGTTACTAACAATCCTTCCTTTCGGAATTACGGGATTTAGGTCTTTACAAAGTTACTAATGATCCTTCCTTTCGGAATTACGGGATCAACACATTTGTGGAACTCAGACAATCCTTCCTATTGGAATTACGGGATCAACACATCTATGGAACTCAGACAATCCTTCCTATTGGAATTACGGGATCAACACATTTGTGGAACTCAGACAATCCTTCCTATTGGAATTACGGGATCAACACATCTATGGAACTCAGACAATCCTTCCTATTGGAATTACGCGATCAATTCAATGATCCTTCCTTTCGGAATTATGGGATTTAGGTATTTACGGAGTTACTAATGATCCTTCCTTTCGGAATTACGGGATCAACACAATGATCCTTCCTTTCGGAATTATGGGATTTAGGTATTTACGGAGTTACTAATGATCCTTCCTTTCGGAATTACGGGATCAACACAGATGTGGAACTCAGACAATCCTTCCTATTGGAATTACGAGATCAACACAATGATCCTTCCTTTCGGAATTACAGGATTTAGGTCTTTACAGAGTTACTAATGATCCTTCCTTTCGGAATTACGGGATCAACACATCTGTGGAACTCAGACAATCCCTCCTATTGGAATTACGGGATCAATTCAATGATCCTTCCTTTCGGAATTACGGGATTTAGGTCTTTATGGAGTTACTAATGATCCTTCCTTTCGGAATTACGGGATCAAAACATATGTGGAACTCAGACAATCCTTCCTCTAGGAATTATGGGATCAACACACGTTCTCGAGTACCAAAGTCATTGGATCCGTTCTGAACCAAAGTTCAAGGATGATACAATCCTACCACATTCACGGGGACCGAGATCTCCGGATACATTTTGAACCGAGGTTCAGGGATGATGCAATCCACCACTTTCATGGGGGCCGAGACCTCCAGATACATTTTGAACTGAGGTTTAGGGATGATGCAATCCACCACTTTCATGGGGGCTGAGACATCCGGATACATTTTGAACCGAAGTTCAGGGATGATGCAATCCTACCACTTTCACGGGGGCCGAGACCTCCGGATACATTTTGAACCGAGGTTCAGGGATGATGCAATCCACCACTTTCATGGGGGCCGAGACCTCCAGATACATTTTGAACCAAAGTTTAGGGATGATGCAATCCCACCACATTCACGAAGACCAAAGTCACCGGATCTATTTTGGACAGATGTCCCAGGATAATACAATCCCTCTTCATTCTCAAGGACTGAGGTCACCGGATCACTTTTGGACAAATGTCCCGGGATGATACAATCCCTCTTCATTCTCAAGGACCGAGGTCTCCGAATCACTTTAGGGTACGTTCCCAGGGATGATACAATCCCACTGCAACATCACTACTCCCCCTTTTGAGGAAGGTCTTTTCGAACAACACCAGGCTTGTCTCGAAAGTGTTCGAACTTTACCTGAGACAGAGGCTTCATCAGTACATCATCATTCAAACCATCATCATCTACATCTTCAGTATAGAAATATGGAATCATCATCATCTGCATCTATAGTATGTAAATACTGGAACATCATCTATATCTTTAGTATGGGAATACTGAAACATAATCATCTACATCTTATCTCGTATGTAGGAATACCGAATTTTTATGTGTTACAATCGGAACACAGGGTTCTTTGTCATCACAAATCTGGTTATCACATAGAATCATTGTAGTATCCATCTTCAGGTCAAAGAGACCTGATATCAGCTTCCGAAGCCATATGACTTCACAACTTAGCAGAGCAATCTGCTATGTATTTTGCTTTAGCCGTGCTACGAGAAACACTGGACTGTTTCCTGCTAAACCATGAACTCATATCAGACCTCAAACAAAAGCATCTGCCTAATGTGCTTTTCCTGTTTGAGATACTTCCAGCCCAATCTGCATCTGTGTAGCCATACAATCTATACTCATGGCTACCATCATAGTATAGACCAAAGTCTATAGTCCCTTTCAGATATCTCATCACATGTTTTGCAGTTACTAGGTGAACCCGTCTTGGTTGAACAAGATATTGACTTAAGGTGTTCACAGCAAAACAAATGTCTGGTCTCGAATTTGTTCAGTACATTAATGACCCAATGATCTGTCTGTAATGAATCACATCCACTAACTCTGATCAGTCATCAGCTAACAGCTTTAGGTTGGAGTCCATGGGTCTGGCCATGGATTTGCATTCCAACATATTGAATCTCTTCAATATCTCTATCACATACTTTCCTTGGTTGAGAAATATTTCTTCTGAACTTTGTCATATTTCCAGACCTAGAAAATAGTGCATTAACCTAAGGTATTTCATCTCAAATTCTTCTACTAGTTTCTTCTTGCTTTCCATGATATGTTTCTCCTTCCCTGTCAAGAATAAGTCATCCACATATAATAACAAGATGACAGGTTCATCTTCTACAACCTTGAGATAAAGGTTAGGATCAGCTTTA
>LPNX010330717.1:40412-74764 GCA_001517045.1 Pseudotsuga menziesii
CGACATGGTGTCTCTGACCCTGGGAGCTTCAAATTCATGTTTATTGAATTGTCATCACTTGTTCTTTGGAACAAGTCTCATCCTTCTTTTCTTGTAGGAGGTTGTACAGGACCTTTCCTACAATTCAAATGCACCAGTTGCATGGTTATAACTATTTCATAAATCATATGCATAACGACAAATTCTTATGCATCATGCAACTGTTTAGCCAATACAACATTCATCCATATCTCACAGAAACTTTCTAGACTAATCCAATATGTCAGCAAAGAGGTTTGATAAGTAGAAATGGAGAGTTGTATAGCACCATGAGCTACTTACCCATCACATGCATATTAGTAGTATATAGTCATTAATGCAAACAATCTATCATGCATAACACATCAAATGAATATAATCAAATGTAAAACAATATCATGAAATGACAATTGAATACTTATATTTTATTTGTTTCGTGGGTAGAATCCATCTTGATCATTTTTCTTTATCATCATTTCTTATCCAAATGATAAGATGGATAAGATGTTTGTCAAGAATTGAGTTCTTCATATTCCTCATCGCTTGAGGGATCTTCTTTGAATGGTGATAGCTTGATCTTCAATTTGCTCCCATCTTTCTTCTTCTCTTCTTATGAGACGAGCTTCTACTTCTTCCCAAAGTCAACTAAAAGTAATCACTTTCTTTTGGCACACATTCCTCGCATGAATGAATCCCATGATCATGGGAGGCCATTCAAGGTGGCTATCACCACTTCTGCATTCTCTGCTTATTCTTCTACTACTTCAAGATGTTATGCAATCTAGATCTTCACATTCTTCAATTGTTTTCTCAAATCCATCTTCTGAATTATGTTCTTATCTTCAAATAGCTTGATCAAGAAATCAAACATATTCGTTGTCTTTAGGGAAGACACTTGTGGTACAAGTTGATCCGTGATTGAATCAACAGTGATCTTCTTGGCCTTGATCAAGTTCTTCTTGTGTAAGGCTTTGAGGCTCATCTCCCTCTAGAACTGGAACCTCTCTACTCACATAGGTGTCCAATTCATTTTCTTCAAAGAGATCAAATACTTTCATGCTTGGAATTTTTCAACTTCACCAAGCTTATCATCAAGGTCATGTGATAGATCACTTTGAAATGAGAAGCTCAAATGCAAATAGCAAAAGATTAGATCTTACCGATTTGAGGTGTCCGTCCTGCTTCCAGAGCTAGCTGATCTAGGGTTTGTCAGAGAAACCCTAATTTTCAAAACATGGAATATTTCAGATCTGATTGCATAGAAATATAGATCTCTTCAAATGGAGCTGTCCAATGTACTCCTTTTCTGAAAACAGTGGAGGGAAGCTCCTGGAACAAGAAGCCCTAGTTTTCCAATTTCTTCTGCAGAAATTCCTGTTACTGTTTCTATGATATCTCCGAAAGTAATACTCCTATGTGTCTAAAATTTCACACTGAGTTAACCTCGCATGTCCCTGATCCAACACCATAGGTTTCATCAGATTTGGTTTCACCAATTTGAATTTATTATCATTTTCCCAACGTGACCTGTTACAGGATTGTTTAGAATAGTAAAGTTGTACGACATGCCACGTGTCATTGGTTCATCTTCAGGTTCTAAAATTTGCACCACAGAAATTACAGTTTGTTATATTTCTAGAAAATCTTCTGTACTTCCATTTGGACCTATGTAGCCCAAGCTATAGCAATTTTCCCTAGGTGTCCTGTTTAGGGATGAATTCTGGAAGAGGCTGGAACCCTAACTTGGAGGGATCATATTGCCTAGAATATAGCGAATATGAGGCTGAAGTTTGGAAACAGTGTTCATATGGATTTTATCTTCGGTATATACAATTTTAAGCTCTTGAACCTTCTCCAATATTGGAATATAGTGAATATACCAAAACGTAGCAGTTTTAGTATTTAGGGTTTTTCTAGCTTCGGGTCAAACTAGGGTTTGACTTTCCTGGAGTTTCACCCAACCAAAAATCTTGATCCAGGTCTCTAAACATTGATTTTGATGAGGATATAAATCCTATTCTAGGCTCACTCAAAAACTCTTCTTTTGCAAGAAGCCCTAATTTCCCACACGGAAAACTGAAAATGCTCAGAATCGAATTCTGCTTCGACAGAAAGATGCGCCCTTCAATGGAGAGTCATCCTAGCCTTCTTTTGCTGATCGATTGTGGAGAGAGAACCAAAAAGTAAGAATCCCTATATTTTTCAGCTGCACAATGTCTTCTTTTCAGGGTGGCTCTGATTCGATGTTAAATTTTCATATGCTTAGCTAAGACATCAGTATTTCATTTCATTTTTCATAACAAAAGCATATAAAGAAGATCACTGAAAGATAAACAAGCACAACCATACAAAAGGAACACAAATATTTATCTTAGGAAAACCCTAAAGGGAAAAACCCAGCAAAAGCTTCCTCAGTATAGATTCCCCAAAAAGATAAAAGATAAAACCAGCAAGGAGATCAAAGCTTGATCCTCCTCTTTCTCCAGCTACTTCTCTTCTCCACTAATGCGCTACACAAGTGAGAGTGTGTGTCCTAAATGAGGAGCACTAAACCTCTATTTCTATTCATCTGTTCACTTAAGTTAACTCATCTGTCATGTAGGCTTGAGTTAATCATGTAGGCTTGAGTTACACATGTATGCTCAAGTAACCACATTGGGGTGCTAATGACCCACCTTTACAATTAGAGGGGACTACCTCATGAATCTTATCAGTTCTTTCGATTAGGAGCATCGGGGTACAAATTAATACAAGTGGTTCTCTCAGTAGGACCATCAAGGACCACAAAGAAATACATATATAATATTCTTCGAAGTTACAATATTTCAACAAATGGGACAATCCCTTGCCAAGTGTCCCTTTTCATTGCAAGAATAACATCGAACATTTGAAAGATCTATTTTGGTCTTCTTCGATTTCTTCTCTTTCTTCTTGTTGTGATGAAAGTAATCCTTCTTTTCTTTCTTCTTGAAATTATTCCTAGTGTAGAATGCAAGAGGTTGATCATCAGTTTCTCCCATCTTTTCTTCTCTTGTCACAAGTCTAGCTTATTCTTGTGCACATTCTTCTCGAATTCTGCTGAAAGAGATCAACTTCCTTCTTGCACAAATCCCTTGAATGAATGAGTCCCTGATCTAGGAGACCATTCAGGGTAGTTATCATAATTTCTCCTTCTTCAGCATTTTTTTCAACTTCTTCAAGTTGTTCTTTGATTTGAGAAACCCTAGTGAAGTAAGACTGTATCGTCTCGAAGTTCTATATCTTCACTTTTTTCAGTTGGTTCCTCAAAGTCATTTTCTAATTGATGTTCTTTCCTTCGAACATCTTTGTCAAATCACCATATACTTCCTTTGGTGTCTTGAGTGCAGACACATGGGGGATTAGGTGATCTTTAATATAATATGCAATGATTCTCTTAGCCTTATCCATGCTTCTCTTATGAGCATCCTTAGCCTCATCTCCCTCTGGTTCTGGAACATCTCTAGTAATAAACTAATCCAAGTCATTTTCTTCAAGGATCAAGGAGATCCTGTACTTCCATGCTCAAAAGTTATCATCCCCTCCAAGCTCATCCTCAAGCTGAGTATGGTGAATCATGTTTTCAAAATGAGAACCTCAAATGGAAATAGCAAATATTTGGATCTTACCAATTTGAGGTGTCTGACCAGGTTCCGGAGCAAGCTGACTTAGGGTTTGTCAAAGAAACCCTAATTTTCCAAACTTGGAGTTTAGTTATTTTGTTTGGATAGAAATATGTGCCTCCTTGAGGCTATTTTCTCAGTTAGGTCACTTTCTGAAAACTAAGGTGGGAAGCCTCTGATACTTGATTCCCTAGTTCTTCCTGGTAGTAGTTGCAGCTAAAAATTGAAACTTATAGGATTCAGAAACTACTACCACCAAAATATGCGCCCTAGTGAGGCGAGTTAGTCTATCCCTCTTTGCTTGATGATATGTGGAGAGAACATCTTCAACTAGGAATCCCTAGTTCCCACAGCTACATAGTGCCTTCTTTCAGAGAGGCTCTGATACCATGTTAGTTTTTATTAAGATCTGATTAGATTGTCTAGGATCTTTATGTGAAGGAATAACAAGTACAAAAAGATGCACAAGATGTAAAAGATACACACAACACAAATATTTTCACTGGGGAAACCATAAAGGATAAAACCCCACAAACTTCTTCAAAATAGTAAGATGATCAAAAGCAGTAATAAGAAATGTTGAGAAACTATCTTTCACTCTTCCTCTGATTGTATTTCTCTCTTATGCGCCTTAGAGAGTGTGTGAGGGGTGTATAAATGAGGAAGAGAACCTACCTATTTATACCCTTTAATTCACTAAACAATTATAATACTCAAGCCTACATGTCATCTCACATGGAGCCCACTTATCCTAGAGAGACCACAATTACACAGTACATGATGTTATACTGAGGACTTTTTCCCTGACTTACAATGAAGGTTGTACCTCAAGGTCTAGACTCAATTTAGACATCCCGTAAAGGGGTAAAACACATCCACAATGGGGGTACAACAACATACAATGATAATATACATTGGAATATCTTCCGAAGTTACATAAATCAACACTCGGGGCCTTTCCTTCAGTCATTTGGAAGACTTATTCCTTCACCTGAGTGAAGGGGATAAGCTTCATTAACATTTCATTTTGTTCCCGGGTAATGAAAGAAGGGATGTGCCTTGTTATTTGATTAATGTCCCCACTTTTGTCATGTCTTGGCTCCATCATTATGTCCTTAAAGTGTTGGTTCAAGGTTGTTTCAATTTCCTCCCCTATTTCCACCTTCCCCCCTATAATTTTTAATTGAGAATATTTTGTTATGTAATCTATCTTGAATAACTAATCGTTAGAAGAATTTTGTATTTCTTTCCCCCTCATTTTGCCATCAAATCCTTTATTTTTGGCGCTAGAGTATTTCCTCTTTCCTTTCCCTCTCCTCAATTTTTGAGCAGAGACTAGCTTCTTCCATCTACAGATTGGTTTTGTACCCGTTATTCATCCCTATGGTCTAGATCTCCAGCAGTCAAGTTTCTAGAATTTTCTTATAAACAAATATGTTTCCAAAATCCTCCTTGTTCCATTTATTTACCCTTTATTTCATCCCTTTTAACTTATGTTGGAGCTTGTACATACTCGGGACAACTCCTACACTCAATTCCTCCCACCATGTATAAACCTTTTCTGCAGAATCTGGATGACGTAGCCAATTAATTATATTGGTCAGTGATCTGACCCTGCTACTAGAATAATTGTTGAGTGGATTTCACTACCTAAGTCCATTATCGATTCTGAAACCAAGAATATGTCCAAGAGAGAAGCTATGCATATGTTCCCCTTCCTCTTGTTATTCCATGTGAACCTTCCCTCCCCTTGGGTGATGTCTACTAATCTTAACTCTTCAATAGTGTCTCTGAAAATATCACATTCTTCTTCTAGTCGATGCCTACCTCCTTTATTCTCCTCCAAAGAGGTTATGAGATTGAAATCTCCTCCTAAAACCCAGTGTCTCCCTTCACTCTCTTCATGGATTTTTCAAAGGGTATTGATAAAACTCCTTTTTCTACCCGCGTTATGATGCCCATAAACATTTTTTACCACTCCCACTACCTAAAAACTAGTTACCTTAAACTCTATTGATATGAAGAATTGGTTGGCATGGAATCTCTCTAATTTCACTCTATTGGGATCCCATAATATTACCAGGCCTCTCACATAACCTCTTGCGTCTCTGCCTATTCCTTCACTGCCTTTCTATATCTTCTTGCTAATTTCGTGGAGCTGAGTCAAAGGGCACTTAGTTTCTTGAAGAAACACAATGGTTGTATTTTCCCTCTTTATCTTCTTTCTTAGGATCATTGTTTTGTCGAGAACTATTTAAGCCCCGAATATTCGAAGATATGATCTTCATTAAAACAGATTACAAACCTAGATCTTCCTTTATGGTAGGATACTGACATGATTCTACCAATCATTGGCCTACTTTTGATACTCTCTATTTGTTCGATTTCCTTCTTGTCTTCTTACTTGGATCCTCGAACTTTTGTTTATTCTCCTTGTGAGAGACAATACTAATCCCCAGTTGATTTGTCACCCTTTCCTTGAGAATGGATTCCTTTAACAGTACCACTTGTGCTTGCAGGACATGTCCTTTCTCAACATATGCATAAGCTTTCTCAATTCCATCGAGATCCAGATCTCCTATTTCCATGTCCTTTGCTTCATCCCATGTTTCTCGATCCATAACGTCTTGGTGTCTATCTTCTATATCCTCTTCCCCAATCTTGGTAGGAAGCTTCGTTGTCTCCTGGTGGGGTTGATCCTCCTGTTGTCCTTCTGGATGCTCAGCAGGGGTTTCCTTTGATAGGTCTTCAAGTGCACCAAACTTATTGGACACTCGGATCTTTTTTTCACCTCCTCGTTATCCTCCTTTCTCCCTCCTCGCTTCCATGAGGAAACTTGAGTAAGCCCTTGATCCTTATTTTCCTCCTCCTTCCTAAATGTTGGATTTGGAATATTCACTAGGAATTTCCTAAACAGGTTACCATATTCATGGAACCTTCAGCACCGAAAAGGGATATGTTCATAATCCAAGGTTTGCAACCAATCCTCATCTTCCCATGGCATTCTAATAGCTTCTAGTAGTTATTTGGTGAGATACATGTAGACACAAATCCTCGCATATGCTGTGTATCTTTGAATCCCGTTTTGTTCTGTGATTTTGATTAATTCCCCGACTGTATTCTCCAAATCCTCTAAAATTTTGAGATCCCAGTATTCGCACAACAAGGAATACATCCTGATCCATACTAGCACTACTTTCATGTATTCCTTATTCAGGAAAAACTTTTTCTTCTAGGGGCTTAGGAATAATTCTGCCAAATAAAATAAATAGGGACCCCTTCTAGGAATTTGTTTCTATCTTCCACGTTAAAAAATGATATGGTAAAGAAACCCTTGGAACCAAAATGTAGATAATTCTCGTAGGTTTCTAGGAAGAGTTTATCCACCAGAATAGGGATTCCTATGAAGGCTGCATTCCCACAAACTTCACAATTAAAGCATGATCTTGCATATACTGAATGCCATCCCTGATATTCAATGATATGACATGTATAGAAGGAATTAGGGCCTTTTTAGGAATGCATTTCTCTGGTTTTCATTCTATCGCTCTTCCTTTCAGGTTTTGGTCTTGATCTTGTGATATCGGGATGCCCCCAATCTGCAACCCTATTGAGGTCGTCTCTAGGGAGGCTTGCATGCCTCCCCCTTTTCCTTCCTCCATACTTTCATCAACCCCCCCCACCTTCGTTGTTCTTCGAATCCCCCCCCCCCCCACCTTCAATGTTAACCCAACCAATTAAATAGTGAATTCTTATCTTAAGCTTATTTAAATCTTAATTAAGATGTATAAACCACCATGAAATGATTCTCCGCTTTACACGTGTTACACTCGAGTTAATCTTGTTGATCCCCTTAAGTAAGTCCAAAATATGAGATAATATCTAAACACATATCGGTCTAATAATGATCTCCAGAAATTTTGCAGTAATTGTTTCATTTTGAATTTCTTAGATTCCTTAACAAGTGGAAACCATGAGTTAACCAAGAGTTCTCCAGTGTTTAGGTTTGGGGTTAGGTTTAAGTTATCAGGTTTTACCATTCTTAAAAATTTCTATCTAAATTCTTAACCACTTCCTCAAAGTTTCTTTAAAAGGAAGAATCCAATGACTATGAAAGGTTTCAGAATTCATATTCGTGCCCAGCTCCGGGGAGGGTAAAATGTAGCAAGAGAGAGTTCTCTTATTGTTTCATTTTCTTCCATCTTTCATGCATTCTTCTACTCTCAAGGTCTATCATGGTTTGTTGAAAGCATGGTGTTTCAAAATATTGTAGGGGCTAACATGGTTTGTTAAAAACAGGATAGTTCATCAAAGCTTGCAGGGTAAGGAAAAGGACAGAGTCTTGGAGTATAATGCATTAGATGAAGTTATTTCTTTTTTTCATGGATAGTTTCCATTGACTTTTATCATTTCTTTGACATTGATTGGTGATATTGTGTGCAAGAAAATGATCCTAATATCACCTATATAATTTCTTCAAGCTTGTCTCTTCACTAATTTCTTGGATTATGTTGTATGATCACGAAAATGCTCTCAGTGGTGTTTTAATGTAAACATAGCATGGATATTCACATAGATTCAAAAATCCATGTCAACTGAGCCTTTTTCATGAAGTATATTTTATATTGAAGTAATAAAATCATTCTGGTTGGTCTTTCTTCACAAGTTTCAACATTAATTTGTTCATTTTTGTCTTTCAAACACTACTTTCTTTTATATTATTTCAATTTAAAGTATGTCATTTGTTTTATATATTCTTTTTAATCCCTGCGTTAAATCATTTTGTAAATCTTTGTACATAAATCTTATTGTCTGAGTATCTCTTTTATGTTGATTTTATTCCCCTGCTCTTTTTATATTTCCAGAAGTAGTTAAATAGCAATTGTTTCATGTTCAAACTATTTTGAATCTCTATGAATATTTTTCTAACTATAATGTTTTGGTAAATCATTTACATTAAATATAATTTTTTAAAATAAAAATTAATTTTCAAATTTTTATAAATTTATATTTTTGTATTTTTTCATTAGTTGAAATATGTGAAATGGCCATTTTTATCTTGTTTATAACAGAATTTGTTAAAAAAATGAAATTATTTTTAAAGTAAAAATTCTCAAAATTAATATAAAACACCATATGTTTGGAAGTTGAATTTAATGCAAGAGATGATGTATTTTTGTGGAGACATTAAGTTTAGTATGGTCGCGGAAGACTAGCTGCAAGCAAGACAATGTATTGTACTTCCACAATAGTAGGTATAGCGTAAACTAATTAGCTCAAACAATTGTGGTTCATATTATGAGATAATAACTAATTTTATATTCATGAAAGTTTAAATCAAAATATTTTAACTAATTTTGTATTAACATTATGTAATGTCTTTACTTGAACTTTCGAGAAAATTACAAGGTGGGAAATTTCTAGTTTAACTAATCATGACTCTAGAGGGTTACAACTTTTAACTAGTCATGACTCTAGAGGGTTCTAACATTCAAAAAATGGTCCTTATTACAGCTTATTCTACCACACTTGGTAGATCATGGTTTTATGGTCTTCCTTGTCCCTATGCAGACTCTTTGGGGCCCCCTTTGCTCAATATACCTTTAATGCTCCAAAAATACCTTAAATGATCCATATTTATTGGTATATGTGGGTCACAAGCTTATAGACCGCATGTACATCCAGCTTTCTCCACTATGACCCACGTACATTTGGAAATGTGCCCAAAATAAAATATTCGGGGTTTTTCTCATTAAGTAATGAATGACTTGACTATTGGCCTTCCATATGCTTGGAAATACTCTGACTCGACCCTTCACTTCCTATGGAAGGGATATATATTAAGACTCTTGGATGCATTAGAGGAGGAGAACTTGTGAGAACAAAGAAAATATAGTGGATTTGTCCCCCATTCTTGCATACTTGAGTTTGCATCCCTTTCTCCTTTGAGCAGTCATTGATTCTCTTCCCAAGCTTGCCATTGTCTTGTGATATTTCTATTGATATGGGGGATTGAATTGGTGGAGGCCTAGGTGGAGGAATCAATTTCGTGATTTCGATAAGGTGTTGACAAAGTTTGTCACTTATATCTCTGTTTACAATTAATACAAATGTCCATTTCTCGTCCATTGTATGTGTGTAGTTATGAATGTTCTTGTCCATGGATGTAGTTACTTTAATTTATACATATTGGATTTATATATTCTATAGTAGGTATAACACTTAATATATATCATTCTTGTATGTTTCAATGTTGTTGAGAATGAGATGTAGGTGCAAGTGTGCTTGAAAGATCAATGGGGATCTACTACAACTGTCTAAAATAAGGTACGCATTGTATCCCTTAGTGTTATCCTTGTTTATCTCTATTTCATATGGAAATGGATTGATTTATGGTGTCACACTCTCTGTTGTGGTCCACCCCAAGCAATAGGAATTTTTCTCCATAACATAATTGACAACTCTGCTGGGGATTTTCCTTTTTGGTGGGGTTACGGGTGCACTTTTCCACTCGATTTGTTCTCTGTTTCTCCTCGTTTCTATGTCACATTTGTAGTATGTTCATCCATTGACACTTCCCTATAGTGGTTTGACCCTTGGTCTTATTTTTATCACTTTCTTCTCTATATACGTGGGCCAAATTATGTACAGTCGCGTATATACGCAGGTTTTCCTCTACCTAGTAGTGTACATCCTCCCTTTTGGTTGTGTTTTTTATTTGGGAAGTTGTTTGGTGGGTTGTGAGTGTGGCTAGGTATTCTTGGGTTCCTATGTTGTTTGTTGACTACTACTTTTGTGACCAGAGACCCCTTTTTCATTGATTTTTCTTTGAAAATAGTTATAGTCATTTATCCCCTATATTCTTTTTCCATTAGTGCAATAGTATTCTTAGTCTCAGTGTCTTGCTTGGCTTTTGTTTGATGCTTGTTGCAAGATATGAGAGTTCGTAATGACTTTTATTGCATTTTCATGCTTTTATAATGAAAATACAGAATAATTATACAGTTGCATCTCACATAAGGATTCAAGGAGGTACTTCCATTGGATTGTTTGGATAAGATTTTTGTTTATACTTTCATATAGGAAGGATTGCATTGTCATTTGAAACGAAATGGAGAAATTTGTGCATTTCATGTAGTGGCATAGCCCCTTTTCATATTTAAAGACACATTGCACTTGGCATTGCCATTTTAGGTGTGCATATTTATTTCACTACTGAGTCATAATACCGCTAGTTGCACAGTCATTACCCTTGAGTAATTACAACCCTTAAAATTAACACTTAACTTAAAATTTATTACATAATTTTATTTGATAGAGATGCACCAACAAGATTAGGTTGTAGATTCTTGGAATAGGGTGTCGTGAGTAAATTTTTCCAAGACTATGAAACAAAACATTTAGGTGAGAAGAGAAATACTTGGTATAATTAGTGTTCTTGGGAGGCTCCTCTTACACAAGAGTTAAGCATGAGGCAGTGTACACGTTTGTGGTGGGGATAGCCCCTTTCCACTCTATGTGCAATGCCAAATATATTTTCAGGATCTTATTGATATCTAGTGTCTTTTGAGGTACCTTTGGTCCTTTCAAGCTTCGGGATTTGTTACCCTACCCATATGGTAGGTCCTGCCTGCGACTATTCGCCTAAGCATTGATTATATTGGGGTGACCTTCGTTTCCTTACCTAGATATTGTAGGGGGTACTTGCAGAGGTTATTCTATGGGTTTCCTAGATAGGTAGGGGTTAGACATCACATTCGTTATATGCATTGAAGATGAGGGCCACTATAATTGGTTACACACCTCTACCTGTAGTGTATGGGACTTTTAGGCCTTTCCTAGGAGAGACATACCTGCTATATTTGGGAGCTCACTTATCCTCCCTCTTGCCTTGTTTGCATATGAATTATATTTACTTAGGGGTTTGCTCTTTGTGCACTAGTTGGCTTTAGGGATCACGGTTACTTGAGTATCTTTATGTTCTCTTGAGTTTGGGTCCTTTTATGTCCAACATGCTTGATATCACTACTAGTATTTCGTCACTCGTCCTTGGCTCTAGTGCGGATCTTGGTGTTGGATTCAGGGGCACTCCAGCCCCTTACCTTACTAATAGATTTGGGAGTGGTCATATTCCACCCTCTACTCCATTTGTAGGATGATTTTCACTCACTTCATCCAGTATTAACACTAGTGTTCATTTCCACCAGGGTGGTAGTGGATATGTGAACGTTGGGTCTACACCTTACACTCCTTCTCATGTCCCATCATCCACCGCATTGTTTCCTTTGAATGTAGTTGTCATGATCAATCCTCCCTATATCCTATATTTTGGACTATTTACTGATTGTTTACATCTATTTTGGACTAATATTGTTGTCATGTAGGATCCATATTTTGCACACTCTCACCGAGACTTTGACCCATTCATTCCCATGATAGGGATAAATCTGAACTGGCATATAGGATAGGGTCACTTTTTCGCACACATCATGCATCGTCCTATGACCATATCACCTTACCTATAATAAGAACCCACTTCGTAATTTTACAGAACCTTCACACTGCTACTAGAAGTGGAAATATGTAAGTGGTAGAACCTTCCTACTCAGGGGTGCCCTAGATAGATCCCACTTTTCCATTTTTCACCCATGCTGAGAGTCCTCCCTTAGGTCTAAGATTTCCTTGTAGTCATGCCATGTCTTTGAGTAAGAACCTCATACTCTTTCTTAAAACTTATGTTGTCCATTTCCCACAGGAACTCCCATTTATATCAAGTTGTAATAGCATTTCATGCATTCGCTTATCATATTGAGATTTATGTTGACTCCTTACTTCAGTTTTATGATCCATATAGCCCTAGCTTCCCTCAATCCTATCCAAGAAGATACTTTCATATATCTTTTACAGCTTGATAACCCCATACCAAGAGACATCCCCCCAAGTATCTGTACCCTGCATGTGCTTCCTTGTATTGAGAATAGGTATGTTCCACTACTTGAAACTAGTTTTCTTTCCCATGACACTCGTTTCCTCCTATTTTGTACTATAATCATTTTTATTCTTTTTCAAGATTTCCAATATGAAAAAGACCAAAAAAATAAAAAAATAAAACATAAAAAGCCAAACAAGAAATGATATTACTTTGAAGGTTGTCATGTCATGTCTCCTTCGAACAAAGAAATGTATATTCCATCAATTGGTTGGGTTATTAGCATGAATTTAGGATATGTACTCATTATTATGATATTTCTCCACTCACTAGTTATGCTTGCAGTCCCTATGGAGCATCTGTTGATTCCTCTTGTTTCACATAGTAATCCCAATTTTCATGTTGAGTCTATGTTTCCTATGAGTCTCCATCTTCCTTAGGCTCTTGTTTGAAGGAATATTTAGCTTGAGTCAGCCATTCCTTAGTTATATTATCTTTGCATGTCAGCCATTCCCGATACCGTTACTAGTTCATGCACATCTTGTTCGTCCAAGTTATTACAAATTCACCACCGTTGCTGAGTACCTCGTGTTGGTTGATGGGGGGTGCCTTAATTCCCTTCTTCCAGCAGATTCCATTCCATCGAATTTAAATAATTTGTTCTAGAATAGGTATCTAGAGTCCATTGAGTTCCTTCAGACTTTCATTCATTAGTGGCAGGCTCTATCTCCATCAATAGTTTTGGGAATACATCAATGTCCCCTGATCGATGGATTTTCTCAAGTTTTTGACCTCAACACATATATTGACACTTTTTTTATTGCACTCTATACCTTGATTCCCATTATCATTATCGGTGGGATATCTCACATATGTTAACAATATACATCAATGACTAGTATCAGATGATCATCCATCATGTTTGAACTCGACACCTTTATTTGCATGATGGAACACGTACCAGCAGTGGTTTGTGTAGAAGACCTATAAGCTTGGTGGCATTCCATATATGCTTCCTCCTTGATCGTGTCAATATCTATGAGTTATCAGTTCACATTTCCATATTCGAGTGTACCATCAGATATATTCATTCAGTATGAAGATATTTTTTATTATATATTTCACATGGCGATGACCACATGTCACATATGTATGTTTGTGCCTATTCATGTCCATTGTACTATTTTGTATCTGGGGACTACTACACTTCATATTTGTAGTCACATGCTGGGATGTATCATTGTATTGTACTGATGAGTGGTTTTTTTTTCCACCTGGGTCTTCCTTACTCCACTTTTGGGATTGGTATAATGTATTTTGGTCATCATGTTACCCCTATGACCTCAAAAATTAGGAGGAATCTATTACAACTGATTTTACCACACTTGGTCAATCATTGTTTTATGGACTTCACTGTCCCTATCAAAACTCTTTGGACCCCCCTTTTCTCAATATAACTTTAATGATCCAAAAATCCCTTCAAAAAACCTTATTTATTGGTATACATGGGTCACAAGATTATAGACCGCTTGTACATGAAGCTTGCTCCACTATGACCCGCATACATAAGGAAATGTGCCCAAAAAAAATATGTGTTCAGGTTTTTTCTCATCAAGTAACAAATGAATTGACTATTGGCCTTCCATATGCTTGGAAACACTCTGAAATGACCCTTTACTTCCTATTGAATGTCTACAAATTAATCCACTTGGATGCATTAGAGGAGGAGAACTTGTGAGAGAGAAGAAGCTATATTGGATTTGTGCCCCATTCTTGCATACTTGATTTTGCATCCCTTTGTCCTTTAAGTAGTCATTGATGCTCTTCTCAAGATTTCCATTGATATAGAGGATTGAAGTGGTGGAGGCCTTGGTAGAGGATTTGGTTTCTCGATTTCGATGAGGTGCTAACAAAGTTTGTCACTTATATCTCTAGTTACAATTAATAGAAATACCAATTTCTCATCCATTGTATGTGTGTAACTATTGTTAACACAAAAAAAATGTTCACCTAGATCTATATGGTCTAAACCATATACATACATCATATTCCTACCATATGTCCCTTACTTTCGACCTTCACAATTGTATTTCCACAAAAAATGGTCCAAAACGTCATTATTTACTATGGTTTACCCTCGCTCTCTCCCAAAAAAGGGTAAAAAAACCCTCAAAAAAGAATGGCCCAGAAAACCACAAGAAAATACCATGGGTCGCCATATTGGGTCAAAAAACCCTAGGACCATAATATAAATACATTGTGAAGGTCTCTCCCAAAACACATTTTTTCTCATTTCCATTTGTGGGTATGCTGTGATACTTTTGCTCTCAAGTATTCACATACTCCATTGTCACCATTCCCACGGTGTATGTTGAGACATTCTCCATACCCATCTTGGATCCATTCCCTGTTTGACAACTATCCATGGAGACCATTGGAGAACCAACCTGTAGAGCTATGGAACCATTTCCAAGGACGGCTACAGTGGCCCATTCTACAGGAAAAGGGGTATATTTATTTATTTACAATTAGTTTAGTTTAGTCATTATATGTTGAAAAATGTTAAAAAATATTTGCTTTCTGTTATTAGTTTATCTTGTTTTATTTTCCATTGAACTGTTCCTTATGATCATAATGGTCTAAGTTTGGTGCTTTTCAAACATGATTAGAGCAGGACGTGTTATGATTCTCCTCTCATGCTCCATAGTATGGAGTAAATATATCCCATGCAGTTTCCTGGATCTTCCAATTTTTCCATTCATTTCTGCACATATGCACACAATCGAAAAGATGGTTCCTTGATCATGAATTTTAGCGGATTTAAAAGCAACATGCCTTTCGCCTGATGTCACCTTCTAGTTGTTTGTACAACCCCATTTACGTGTATTTAGTTAGTCCCTCCCAGTGTCCTTCCCTCCCTATTTCATGACTACTTCATGTATCTTGGTACGTGAGGTTAATACAATTGTCCCTAGTCATCGCATCCATCACCTCATTTTAGTCCTTGGATTTAACTACTCTCTAGGTTTCTGTCACGAGGTTCTCCAGACCGGTCTGCCACCTTGATCCCAAGTCTTCTAATGTGGCTAAAGAGGACTTCCATCCCCGAGTCCAATATCTCCTTGAGTCTTTCCAACCGACTTTTCAACCTACAAGAGTGTGCCACCTTTGCACTTTCGATGTTTTGAAGGAGTTTCGTTGCCATTTTGATTACCACCTGGGAATCCCCTTCGACAATTATAGGGGTCCATTGGTTCTCCTGCGCCATTTCTATTCCATGTAGTAGACCTTGTATCTCTATCGCATTGTTGGTTTCCCAGCTAATGAAACCATACATGAAGTCGAGCATGCTTCCTCTGTGGTCACGGATGATACACCCATACCCGGTTGTGACTGGGTTGCCCTTCAACATGCAATCAAAATTGAGCTTGTAAAATACCAAGGGAGGGGAAGTCCATATCGTCACGCTAGTTACCATTCTTCCTGTGCTTTGTCGTATGTCACCAAACTGCATGGGTCCTGACACTCTCCATGCCTTCAGAATAGAGGATTTTGAGTCCGTATCCTCCCAGTCTAAGCTATCCCAGGCTTTCATCTTTATTGTTTCTAGCATCTTCTTTTCTATGGTAATACACACTTTTCCTAAGGTCAAAGCTTTCCCTTGGAAATTTTTGGAGTTGCACTCCCTCCATATCTCCTAGAGGACGAGATGAGGAAAAATATTCCATAAAGGATTTAGAATGGGGTTCTGGAAAGGGTTGTTGGTCCCTTCTGTGAGTGTTTGGTCTAGATTTTTCTTGACATGGTTAGATCTTCTGAATTTCATTGCATCTTGATCCCAGATGATGGTGGTGAATGGACAAGCATCTAGGAAATGGCTTATTGTTTCTTCTTCATCCTCATACATGCAGCACTAGTAAGGTCTTACCATTCATCTTTTCTAATATTTTGTCCTGTTAAAATGCATTTTCTCATTACTATCTAGCTAAAGAGTGATATTTTAGGCCATAATTTTTCTTCCATAGTTTATGCTACTTCTGATCCATTGGTTGGGTATCTTCCCTTGTCCATAAGTCATAATACTCCTTCATGGTAAATGAGCCCTTTGGCCGGTATCCCCACCTCAACTTGTCTTCCCATAAGTGCATTCTAATTCACTTGTTGTTGAGTGCTTCTTACAGTCTATCCACTTCCTCCCCTGGACCACGACATTCCCACCATTCCCTCTCTGCACAAACCCAGAAGGCCTGGTCATCCTCCTCATCTAACCATATGTGCTTGACCCTTGTAATTCCTTGGTTAACACATTCTCCAATGAGGTGTTGAATTCCTATTCCACGACCTAGAGGAGGCATTTGCATCCATAAATGCTCCGATATTCTAGCTTTTCATCCATTCCTTACTTCCCAGAAGCTATGGTCTTGGATCAACGTCCTTCCCAGCCAGGTTGTTCTCCATATGTGAGCCCCTAGGGTATCTTGTGAAAACCAAATGAGATTTCCTTCGTCCCAATCCTCCACATACTTAATATGCCAAACCTTTTCCTAGGGTTCCTAATTATGGGTTACCCATCGCCACCACAACTTGGCCCCATTCACCACATTCTCCTATTCAGGTTCTCGGAGTCCTAATCCCCCCTGATGCTTAGGGGTGCATAATGTTTCCCATTTTACTAGAGGCCATTTCCGTCGTTCATTCGCTCCGCTTCACAAGAAATCCTACTGCATATTCCTTATATCTCTCAAAATTTCCTTTGGAGCCACCAAGGTAGAAAAGAGATATGTTGGCATTGCATGCAGGACTGATTTTACTAGGACCAGTCTGTTTGCCAAGTTGAGGGGCCTCAAGATCCATTTGGTCAAAAAAAAATTCATGCTATCCAACATCTCCATCCAGGATCCCTTTTTGGCTATTGAATTCACCAAGTGGATTCCCATATATTTGGATGGAAGGGAGATCTCATGGAAACCCAAGATACGACAAATATCCCATCTAGAGATCTGCGAGGTGTTAAATAAAAAAACCTGGGATTTTTGGTCATTGGTTTCCAGACCTAAAGCTTTGACAAAGTTAGAAAGAGAATCTTTGCGCTCCCTAGCTTCTTGGACCGAGGGGTAACCCATCAACATGGTATCATCCACAAATTGTTGGTGAGTTTGTGTATGCACCCTTTGGTGAACCCTGATCCCTCTTAGATCATTGTTTTCTCGCATTGCTGAAATGGACCTTCCCAACCCTTCTTCCATAAGAATGAAGAGGAAAGGGGATAAATGGTCTCCATGTCTTATCCCCCTCAATGGTTTGATGGGACCCATCAACACTCCATTTACCAAACTGGAGAAAAAAGGCGATGAAACTAAGTTCATTATCCACTCTACCCAGTCGTCCTGGAATCCAAATGTTGTTAGCATTTTCCTCATAAATTGCTAGTTAATTTTGTCGTAGGATTTAGCATTGTCAAGTTTCACCATCATTCCCAGGATTTTCTTCACTTTTACAGAATGTAGAATTTCATGGAACAAGATAATACCATCTTTTATTTGATGTCCTTCCATAAACCCCAACTGTTCTATAGAGATGAGGTAGGGTAGGAGGGGTTTGAGTCTTTTCACAATAACCTTATTTATAATTTTATAGATTACATTGCACAAACTTATGGGGTGAAATTTGTCTCGACAATATTCCCCTTCATACTTTGGGATGAGAGTTAGGAAGGTTGCATTGAACACTAACAGAATCCTCCTTGAAACTTTCAAATCTTTTACAATCTTCCAGACCTCCTGCTTAATGATATCCCAGAAGTGGTGAAATAAGTTCACCATGAATCCATCTAGGCTCTGTGTTAATTTTTCTTAAGAGATGATTAGATTATCTACGATCTTTATCTAAAAGAATAACAAGTATATCAAGATGCACAAGATGTAAAAGATACAAATGACAAAAATATTTTCACCGGGGAAACCATAAAGGAGAAAACCCCGCAAACTTCTTCATAATAGTAATATGATCAAAAGCAATAATAAGAAACGTTCAGCAGCTATCTTTCACTCTTCCTCTGACTGTCTTTCTCTCTTATGCACCTTAGAGGGTGTGTGAGGTGTGTATAAATGAGGGAGAGTGCCTCCCTATTTATACCATTTAAGTCACTAACCAAATATAAGACTCGAGCCTACATGTCATCTCACATGGGGCCCACTTATCCTAGAGAGACTATAATTACATATTGCATGATGTTATACTGGAGACTATTTCCCCGACTTACAACGAAGGTTTTACCCCAAGGTCTAGACACAATTTAGACATCCCGTAAAGAGGTAGCACACATCCCAATGGGGGTACAACAACATACAATGATAATATACATTAGAATATCTTTCGAAGTTCCAAATACATCAACACTCCCTCTTAACTAGGAAGGTATTCTCTCTCTACACAGTCATCAACACATCTGGTCAGGTCTTCAATGCATCATCATCATCACAGAGTCATAGAGTCTTCATCATAGTTGCTTCCATCATCTTCTTATAATTTGATCATCATCTCATACTATCTGTCATCAGAAGTTTCTATAGTGCCAACCCTTTTGTTAGTTTTTCATCATATAAGCTAGCATTATGATCTTAGGATATTTTCACTGAGAGAATAACAAGCACAGCAATAAAACATAAGCACATCACAAGAGACAAGAGACACAAAGAGTTTTCCTCGGGGAAACCATAAAGGAGAAAACCCCACAACTTCCTCAGAGATAGAATCAGCACCAAAACAGTAAAATCCCCAAAACAGTAAGATGCACTCCCGACAGCAGTAGTCTTCTTCTTGTCTCGTCCCAGTGTATTTACTTCCTCACTAATGCGCCACACTTAAGTGAGTGAGTGATGTGTGTTGCAAGTGATAAATAGAGAGGCTCTCACTCTCTATTTATATTCTTCTATTCACTTGAAGTGCACTCCAACATGTCGGCCTCACTTAACAATTACTTACTAGAGCCGACATCTCTAGGAGTGTCTAATAACCCTAGTGCCCCACCACTTGTGGGGACTTTTCCTCCTCCGACCAATAGGAGGGTAACACAATGGTGGGGACTATTTCCCCAACTTACAATGACTCACCTAGGGTTGACTTCACTAGGATAGTCTAATAACCCAAGGGCCCCACAACTGTGGGGACTTTAACCCTTGACCAATAGGAGGGTTACCCACAATGACTTGACATGAATTTCTCATTATAGAAACTTCCCGGAATAAACATCGGGGTATGACATGACTCAAATACATTACAATACATCCCGGAATGAACATCAGGTTACAATAGATAAGAAATACAAGTGAATACATCTCGTCTTCAAGTCATCTTCGTCTTCAAGTCATCTTCATCTTCAAGTCATCTTCATCATCGGATCTGGATCATCATGGAACATCATCACTGGATCTGGATCATCACTAGCTATCATCACTGGATCTGAATCATCACTTGATCTGGATCATCACTACTGGATCATCATGACTGGATCTAGATCATCACTCGATCTGGATCATCACTGGCTGTCATCACTGGATCTGGATCATCACTCAATCTGGATCATCACTGGCTGTCATCACTCGATCTAGATCATCACTGGTGCTATCTCATGATTCTTCTCGTCACAGGAAGTTCTACAGAGCTAGCCCTTTTTCATGCTGGTTGTAGGCCTAGCCATCATGTAGGTCTTCGCCTAGCACTTACATCTGCCCTACTCGTCAGAAAGGCACACCCAACACTTACATCTGACCTACTCATCAGAGAGGCACGCCCAGCACTCACATCTGATCATATAGGAGCCAATCCTATAATCACATCAGAAAGTCCCAACACTCACATTCACCAGCATGGTAGGCACATCTACTACCATCTGTGAAATGGCTCTGCACTTACATCTGACCTACTCGTCAGAAAGGCACATCCATCCAGGCGGGAACACATCCTACCACAATGATGAAATATTTCCACACATTCACCCAGGCTGGAACACATCCTACCACAATGATGAACGACTCCCATCCAGGATGGAACACATCCTACTCACAGTGATGAGAGATTTCAGCACTTACATCTGACCTACTCGTCAGAAGGGCATGCACTCACATTTGACCTGGTAGGAATTGAATCCTACACCCTCGTCAGAATGGCCCCCAGTCCCAGACTGAGCTACCTGGTAACGGACCAGGTGCCTCCACTCTCCCAAAGAGCGATAGTAGCCCTTACATCTGTCCTACTCGACAGAATGGCCAGCACTCACATCTGACATGGAAGGAACTAAATCCTTTAGCCATGAACGGAATGGCTCTGCCCTTACATATGACTTGCTCGTCAGAATGGTGGTAGCCCTTACGTATGTCCTACTCGACATAATGGCCAGCACTCACATCTGACATGGAAAGAACTAAATCCTTTAGCCATGAACAGAATGGCTTTGCCCTTACATCTGACCTACTCGTCAGAATGGCGGTAGCCCTTACATCTATCCTACCTACTCGACAGAATGGCCAGCTCTCACTTCTGCCATGGGAGGAACTTAATCCTTTAGCCATGAACAGAATGGCTCAGCCCTTATATCTGACCTACTCGTCAGAATGGCTATGGATCTCAACACTCATATCTGACATGGAAGGAACCAATCCTCTCACCATGACAGAATGGCTCAGCCCTTACATTTGACCATGGAAGGAACCAATCCTCTCACCATGTCAGAATGGCTCTAGGTCTTATCACTTTCTCTTGGAGGAAACCTCGATCTGGAGAACACCAAGCTTCTCCCTGAAGTACTCGAACTTCAGCCTAGCCAATGGCTTCTTCAATACATCGGCTATCTATTCCCCCATTGCAACATACTGGAGCTTCACTGCTCCTCTATACACCATATCCTTGATATAGTGGTACTTGATCTCCATATGCTTCGACTTTTCATGGAACACTGGATTCTCTGACAACTTCACGCAACTCTGATTGTCACAATGTATACAAGTAGCATCCAACTGGAGATCAAATATATCGGACAGTAGCTTCCGCAGCCATACTGCCTCACAACTAGCTGAACACGCTGCGACATACTCTGCTGCAGCTGTACTCAGTGCCACACAGGATTGCTTCCTACTAAACCAAGAGATCACACCTGATCCCATACTGAAGCAACACCTTGAAGTGTTTCTTCCTATCAATGGCACTGCTTGCCCAATCTGAATCAACATAACCCTTTAGGTTAATCTTTTGATTCGCATCATACTTGAGCCGATACTCAACTGTACCCCTGCATGCTTTGCAACCATCAGGTGAACATGTCTCAATGTGTTCACAGCAAAGCAAATATCTAGTCTCATGTTTGTCAGGTACATCAAGGACCCAATCATCTGACGATACATCATAGCATCAACTGTCTCTAAAGAAGCATCATTCAATAGCTTCAGGTTTGATGCCATAGGTGTGGCCATAATCTTGCAGTCCATCATCCTGAACCTATTCAGGATCTCTACTGCATACTTCCCTTGTCCACACCTCCATGCCTAGAAAATAATGCATCGACACATAACAGGAGCATCACTGGTCTTCTTCCTTCAACCTTGAAGAAAAGGTTGGAATCCACTTTACTCTCAGTAAAGCCTAGAGTCATCAGTAATATGCCCATCCTGTCGTACCATGTCGAACCTCAAGATATTCTTTAGTCACTCCCTATGAAGCGGAGCATCATACTCCCTCTGTCTTTTTTGCTCTATGAACTGAAAATATTCTGTACCGGAGTGACAAGTAGCTTCCTTTGGTACTAATATTCTATGTGACTGTCTAGTGTACAGACTTGCATCTTCAACCTTGTAGCAAAGGTTAAGATCTTCATCAATCTCATCATGTATGTGTTTCAACTCTTATTGGCTACAAATGTCTCTTCGTAGTCTGGGGCTTCCTTTCATGAGAAGCCTCGTGCTACGAATCTTGCTTTGTATCCCACGATGTTTCCATCTACTACATGATGGAACTATGAACTTCTCTTCAGGTCTCGATACTGCACCCTGACATCATTCTTCTTGAACTAGTCTTCCCTTTCTTCTTGGTGGCTGGAAGGTTCTGCATCAATGATGTCACTGCACTCATCATATTATTCTTTGTCTTTGAACTATTGTCACTTGTTCTTCGGAACAAGTCTTCATTCTTCTTTGCTTGTAGGTGATTATGTATGCGGTCTTTCCTACAAGTCAAAATCATTTGTATGGTTAGAAACATTTCATAAGGAATATTTATACTGGCAAGTTCTTATGCATAAATATATGATCATGCAACTACTTTAGCCAATACAAAATTCATCCATATCTCACTGAAACTTTCTAGATGCCTTCCATCTCTACCACGGCAACATTGAGATTGTGCACTAATCTAATATGTCAGCAAAGAGGTTTCATTCTAGATAAGTAGCAATGGAGAATCTGTATAGCACCATGAGCTACTTACCCATCACATGCATATTAGTAGTATACCGTCATTAATGCAAACATCCTATCATGCATAATACAATAACTGAATATAAACAAATGCATAACAAAACAATATCATGAAATGACAATTGAATACTTATCTTTATTTGTTTCGTGGGTAGACTGCTTCTTGAGCCTTCAGCTTCATCGTCTTCTTCATTCATGATAGCATCGTGTCTTATCCAAATGCTAAGGAGGATAAGAGGTGATTCAAGAGTTGAGTTCTTCATATTCCTCATCGCTTGAGGGGTCTTCTTTGGATGATGAGAGCTTGATCTTCAATTTCTCCCATCTTCTCTTCTCTTCTTATCACTTGAGCTTCTTCTTCTTCTCAGAGTCTGCTGAAAGTAATCACTTCCTTCTGGCACACATTCCTTGTATGAATGAATCCCATGATCCTGGAAGGCCATTCAAGGTGGCTATCACCACTTCTACATTCTTCACTTCTTCTTTTACCGCTTCAAGTTGTTCTTTGATTTGAGAGACTCTTATGACTGCATGGTCTCTGCATTCTGGATCTTCACATTCTTCAATTGGTTTCTTAAGGTCATTTTCTGATTTATGTTCTTCTCTTGAAATAGCTTGGCCAAGGAATCAAACATCTTCAGTGTCTTTGGGGAGACACTTGTAGTACAAGTTGATCCATGACTGAATCAACCATGATCTTCTTGGCCTTGACCAAGTTCTTCTTGTGAAAGGCTTCTAGCCTCATCTCCCTCTGAAACTAGAACCTCTCTACTCATATAGGTGTCCAATTCATTTTCTTCAGAGAGATCATATACTTCCATGCCTGGAATTTGTCAACTTCACCAAGCTTATCATCAAGTTGATGTGATAGATCACTTTGAAATTAGAACCTCAAATGAAAATAGCAAAGGATTAGATCTTACCAATTTGAGGTGTTTGTCTTGGTTCCAGAGCTGGCTGATCTAGGGTTTGTCACATAAACCCTAATTTTCAAAACTTGGAATCTTTCAGATCTGATTGGATAGACAGATAGATATCTTCAAATGGAGCTGTCCAATGTACTCCTTTTCTGAAAACAGTGGAGGGAAGCTCCCGGAACAGGAAGCCCTAATTTTCCAATTTCTTCTGCAGAAATGCCTATTACTGTTTCTATGATATCTCCAAAATTAATGATCCCCTATGTCGTAAATTTCTCACTATGGTAACCTCACATGTCCCTGATCAAAAACCATAGGTTTCATTAGAATTGGTTTCACTATTTAGGATTTATGATCCTTTTCCCAAGCTGACCTGTTATAGTACTATTCAGAACATCTAATTTGTACAGCATGCCACGTGTCACTGGTTGATCTTCTGAGTCTGATATTCAGACCAATGAAAGTACAGTCTGTGCCCTTTCTGGAAAATCTTCAGGAATTCCATTTGGACCTCTATAGCCCAATATATTTCAATTATTCCCAAGTTTCCTATTTAGGGATGAATTCTGGAAGAGGCTGGAACCCTAACTTGGAGGGATCATATCTCCCGGAATATAGCGAATTTGAGGATTATTTTTGGCCACAGTGTGAAACAGGATTTTACCTTTGGTCCCTGCAAGTTTTAGCTCTTGATCCTTCTCCAATATCGGAATATAGTGAATGTACCAAAACTTAGCCGTTTTAGTATTTAGGGTTTTTCCTAGCTCGGGGTCAAACTAGGGTTTGACTTTCCTAAAGTTTCACCCAACCAAATTTATTGATCCAAGTCTCTAAACTTCGGTTTTGATGAGGAGAAAAATCCTATTCTGGTCTCACTCAAAAATTCCTCTTCTGTAGAAAGCCCTAATTTCCACGTCAAAAACTGAAAATGCTCAGAATCGAATTCTGCTTCGACAGAAAGATGTGCTTTTCAATGGAGAGTCATCCTAGCATACTTTTGCTGATGGATTGTGGAGAGAGACCCAAAAATTAAGAAGCCCTAGCTTCTATAGCTGCACAATGTCTTCTTCTCAGGTTAGCTCTGATCCCATGTTAGTTTTTCATCATATAAGCTAGCATTATGATCTTAGGATCTTTTCAGTGAGAGAATAACAAGCACAGCAATAAAACATAAGCACATTACAAGAGACAAGAGACACAAAGAGTTTTCCTCAGGGAAACCATAAAGGAGAAAACCCCACAACTTCCTCAAAGATAGAATCAGCACCAAAACAGTAAAAGCCCCAAAACAGTAAGATGCACTGCCGACAGCAGTAGTCTTCTTCTTGTCTAGTCCCAGTGTATTTCCTTCCTCACTAATGTGCCACACTTGAGTGAGTGAGTGATGTGTGTTGCAAGTGATAAATAGAGAGGCTGTCACTCTCTATTTATATTCTCCGTTCACTTGAAGTGCACTCCAACATGTCGGCCTCACTTAACAATTACTTACTAGAGCCAGCATCTCTAGGAGTGTCTAATAACCCTAGTGCCCCACCACTTGTGCGGACTTTGCCTCCTCCGACCAATAGGAGGGTAACACAATGGTGGGGACTATTTCCCCAACTTACAATGACTCACCTAGGGTCGAATTCACTAGGATAGTCTAATAACCCAAGGGCCCCACAACTGTGGGGACTTTAACCCTTGACCAATAGGAGGGTTACCCACAATGACTTGACATGAATTTCTCATTATAGAAACTTCCCGGAATAAACATCGGGGTATGACATGACTCAAATACATTACAATACATCCCGGAATGAACATCGGGTTACAATAGATAAGAAATACAAGTGAATACATTTCGAAGTTACAATTACATCAACACCTTTTTCATGCTAGATGTAGGCCTAGGACTCTGCTAGGTCTTCATCATATCTCGAGAAATCCTTCTTTTAGAATATATCCAGGATCTTCTTCACATTGCCACGACAATATCCTGTGTCTTCTACCTTCATCTTGTCGTATCCAGATCATCTCTTTTGTCCTGCACAAGACAAAACAACAAACAACTAAAGCATCTATCGTCGACCCACCTTCTATTAAAAGAACCGCCTAGGTGCACCTCTTGTGATTCATTACCTTATTTTTTCATCATGGGAACTTCATATATCTCATATTAATAGTAGGACTAATTACTACCCAACAACCTACTACACCAGGACCTTTTTATGTTCTTCTAGTCAACCTCAAGGAATTACATCTGAACAACCTGCATCTAGGATCTTTTCCGTTCAGATAACCTTTGGGACATATTATGTCCGAGTAACCTGCGTACCACGCCAGGGCTCGGTATTTACACTCGGACAACCCACAAGACATGTTAAATCTGAATAACCTCGGTAACATGCTAGGGCTTAATATTTACATTTGGATAGCCTGTCTCATTTCCCATGTGAGATAATATGCTTTGTATCAGGAGTAATTACATCCAAGGATAACCTACGAGCTTCGCCGAGATGTTATATCCAAGGATAACCTACACGACTGATTACGTCTAAGCAACCTATGAGATTTTCTAGGATTTTACGCTTAGACAACTTGTCTTTCTAGATATGCTAGAACACATCACTCCCTCTTTCGAGGGATCTCGATCTGGATCACACCAACTATTTCTCTGAAGTACTTGAACTTCACTCTTGAAAAAAGCTTAGTCAACACATCGGCTATCTGCTCTTCTGTTTCCATGTACTGAACCTTCGCTACTCCTCTCTACACCATATCCCTGATATACTGGAACTTGATCTCGATGTGCTTTGACTTGTCATGGAACACTGGATTTTCCGTCAGCTTCATGCAACTCTGATTATTGCAGAAGATGAAATTCACATCCAATTGGAGATCAAATAAGTTAGATAGTATCTTTCACAGCCATATTGCCTCGTAGCTAGCTAAGCAAGTGCAAACATACTCTTCCTCGGTTGTACTCAGTGCCACACATGATTTCTTCCTGCCGAATCAAGAGATCATGCCAAATCCCAAGATGAAGTAGCAACCTGAGGTGCTCTTCCTATTAGTGGTGCCACCTTCCCAGTCTTAATTAACATAACCATGTAGGTTGATCTTCTGATTCACATCATATTTGGGCCCATAATCCACTATACCTTTTAAGTACCTCAGAATATGATTTACCGCTATTAGGTGAACCTATCTCGGATCTGTCAGGAACTGGCTCAGGGTGTTCACTGCAAAGCATATGTTTGGTCTCGTATTCATGAGATACATCAATGATCCAATCATCTGATGATACATCATGGCATCGACCTTCTCGGATGAAGAATCACTCAGAAGCTTCAAGTTAGATTCCATAGGTGTGGTCATAGCCTTGCAGTCCAACATTTTGAATCTCTTCAGAATATCTATTGCATCATTTCCCTTGCCCAAGGAAGATTCCATCTTCACTCTGCCACACCTCCATGCCTAAGAATTAGTGCATCATTCCTAGTTCTTTCATCTTGAACTCAGTAGCAAATCTCCTTCTTGTATCTGTAATGAGTTCCTCATTGCCTATTAGAAACAAGTCATCGACATATAGCAGGAATATCACTAGTATTTCACATTCCACTTTGAAGTAGAGGTTGGAATTTGCTTTACTCTTGGTAAATCCCAAGTTCATTGGGAAGTTATCCATCCTATCGTACCATGTCCTTGGTGCTTGTTTCAAACCATGCAAGGCCTTCTTCAATTTGCACACATGGGTCTTCCTATCATGTGTCTCAAATCCTAGTGGTTGTTCTACTTATACTTCCTCTTCGAATACACCATTCAAAAAAGTTGTCTTGACATCCATTTGGTGTACTTTGCATTTCATAACTGCTACCAAAGCAAGTATGGTTCTTATCGAAGTGTACCTCGCCATGGGTGCAAATGTATATTCATAGTCTATGCCTTCTTTCTGTGAGAATCTTCGTGCTACAAATATTTCCTTGTGTTTCTAGATACTACCATCTATAGCATGCTCAATCTTGTAGATCCACTTTGAAGTCACGACAAACTTCTTCTCCGGCCTCAGAAAAACCTCCCAGACATCATTCTTCATAATTGACTGATATTCCTCGATCATTGCATCCTTCCATTTTTTCTTTTTTGTATCCTCTTCATAGGTAGAAGGTTCTTTATCAATGATGTCACATAGCAAGGCCACATAGCTATTGTAGGGATTTTCCCCTTTTTTCTCTCTCTCTATGTATTCCTTCTCGAGTGCCATACCTTTCAGCTTCTTGTAAGAGCTCCCATGCCCATGCTGGTTTCCTCTTGTGGGAGTTCTTCTCAAGGAATGTCTCTAGCGGCTCTTGCGGTTCTATCATGTCGTGATATTCAGGGTCTTCTGGAATTGCTTCTCCAATTTCCATGTCTCAAACTCTCATCTCTTCAGGTTCCTCGACTTCTTGGATAGGATTCCTCCTGGATCTGAAGTATGTTGAGTCTTCATGAAAGGTTACATCTCTACTGATGTCAATCTTCTTGAATCCTAGGAAGTATATTCATTAGACCTTTGATATATCACTATATCATACGAATACACCATTCCTCCCAGAAGGATCGAGCTTGGTCCTTTTCTCCTTTGGGACATGTATGTACACCGGACAACCAAATATTCTCAGATGGATGAATTCAGGTTTTACTCCTGAAAGGCCTCTTCAAGAGTCTTGTTGTCAAGTACTCGATGCGGAGTACAATTATGTACATACACAACTTGTATTTCTTCCTTCACCCAAAGGTGCATAGGAACATCCTGGTCAAGCAACATTGCTTTTGCTACTCCCATTATGGTTCAGTTATTTCATTCCACAACCCCATTTTTCCAAGGATTGTATGGAGTGCTCAACTCCCTCTTAATCCCAGATTGTCTACAAATTTCCTTGAATTATTCCGAAGTGAACACGCCGCCATTATCTGACCGTAGAATCTTAATCTTTCTATCCCTCTAGTTTTCAACCAAGGCTTTAGATTCCTTGAACTTACTGAAAACTTCACTTTTCTCTTTCAATAAATATATCCAAGTTTTACATGAGAAGTCATCTATAAAGGAAACATAGTACACATACCTGCTTAATGAGATAGAATACATGGGTCCACATACATCTGAGTGTACTATCTCTAATATTCCTTTAGCCTTTCTCTCACTTCTGGGAAATGTCTTCTTCACATTCTCTCCTTTTGCACATCCTTTGCAAATTCCCTCATGCTTTGCCTAGATCTTTGGAAATCATAAAATTTCTTTGCTTTCCATCGGTAGTGCTCTGTAGTGCACATGTGCAAGCCTTCAATGCCACAGTTCATTTGGTTCAATTGACTCATGAACCAATGCTTGTTTAGGTTGTCCATTTAATTTGTACAAGCCTCCATCTTCTTCTCCAATTACTGTTGCATCCTCTATTGTCTTTCCTATAGTCCACATTAGGACTTGGCCATTGACAAATTCAACCCTAATTCCTTTTTCATCTAGTGCAGATATGGAGAGAAGTTTCTTCTTCAATCCTAGAACATATAGCACATCCTTCATCTTTAAGGGTTTCTTGGAGTCAATATTGTATGAAGCTTCGCCACTCCCTTTTATGGGGTATTGATAATCATCCCCAAGTTTCACCTTGTGAGGTGACTCATGTTCAGACATATTAACGAATGATTCCTTGTATCCCATCATGTGTTTGGAATCTCCACTATCCACGATTCAATCATTGCTTCCAGGTGTGATAGTGCTAGTAAGTACTGATATTAGCACATACTCTTCATTTGAATCATTCTTCTCTCATTTGAATATTTTGTTTGATGGTTCATCATCTTCGGCAAGATGAGCATGGTGTCTCATTTTCTGGATGGGACAATCCCTTGCCAAGTGTCCCTTTTTATTGCAAGAATAACATCGAACATTTGAAATATCTATTTTGGTCTTCTTCGATTTCTTCTCTTTCTTCTTGTTGTGATGAAATTTATCCTTCTTTTCTTTCTTCTTGAAATTATTCCTAGTGTAGAATGCAAGAGGTTGATCATCAGTTTCTCCCATCTTTTCTTCTCTTGTCACAAGTCTAGCTTATTCTTGTGCACATTCTTCTCGAATTCTGCTGAAAGAGATCAGCTTCCTTCTTGCACAAATCCCTTGAATGAATGAGTCCCATGATCTAGGAGACCATTCAGAGTAGTCATCACAATTTCTCCTTCTTCGGCATTTTTTTCAACTTCTTCAAGTAGTTCTTTGATTTGAGAAACCCTAGTGAAGTAATACTATATCATCTCGCAGTTCTGTATCTTCACTTTTTTCAGTTGGTTCCTCAAAGTCATTTTCTAATTGATGTTCTTTCCTCCGAACATCTTTGTCAAATCACCATATACTTCCTTTGGTGTCTTGAGTGCAGACACATGGGGGATTAGGTGATCTTTAATATAATATGCAATGATTCTCTTAGCCTTATCCATGCTTCTCTTATGAGCAGCCTTAGCCTCATCTCCCTCTGGTTCTGGAACATCTCTAGTAATAAACTTATCCAAGTCATTTTCTTCAAGGATCAAGGAGATCTTGTACTTCCATGCTCAGAAGTTATCAACCCCTCCAAGCTCATCCTCAAGCTGAGTATGGTGAATCATGTTTTCAAAATGAGAACCTCAAATGGAAATAGCAAATATTTGGATCTTACTAACTTGAGGTGTCTGACGAGGTTCCAGAGCAAGCTTACTTAGGTTTTGTCAGAGAAACCATAATTTTCCAAACTTGGAGTTTATTTATTTTGTTTGGATAGAAATATGTGCCTCCTTGAGGTGATTTTCTCAGCTAGGTCACTTTCTGAAAACTAAGGTGGGAATCCTTTGATACTTGATTCCCTAGTTCCTCCTGGTAGTAGTTGCAGCTAAAAATTGAAACTTATAGGATTCAGAAACTACTACCACCAAAATATGCACCCTAGTGAGGCGAGTTAGTCTATCGCTCTTTGCTTGATGATATGTGGAGAGAACACCTTCAACTAGGAATCCCTAGTTCCCATAGCTACATTGTGCCTTCTTTCAGAGAGGCTCTGATACCATGTTAGTTTTTCTTAAGATCTGATTAGATTGTCTAGGATCTTTATCTGAAAGAATAACAAGTACAAAAAGATGCACAAGATGTAAAATATACACACAACAAAAATATTTTCACCGGGGAAACCATAAAGGATAAAACCCCGCAAACTTCTTCAAAATAGTAAGATGATCAAAAGCAGTAATAAGAAATGTTGAGCAACTATCTTTCACTCTTCCTCTGACTGTATTTCTCTCTTATGCGCCTTAGAGAGTGTGTGAGGGGTGTATAAATGAGGAAGAGAACCTCCCTATTTATACCCTTTAATTCACTAAACAAGTATAAGACTCGATCCTACATGTCATCTCACATGGAGCCCACTTATCCTAGAGAGACCACAATTACATATTACATGATGTTATACTGAGGACTATTATTTCACCGACTTACAATGAAGGTTGTACCTCAAGGTCTAGACACAATTTAGACATCCCGTAAAGGGGTAAAACACATCCACAATGGGGGTACAACAACATACAATGCTAATATACATCGGAATATCTTCCGAAGTTACATAAATCAACACTTGGGGCCTTTCATTCAGTCATTTGGAAGACTTATTCCTTCACCTGAGTGAAGGGGATAAGCTTCATTGACATTTCATTTTGTTCCCGGGTAATGAAAGAAGGGATGTGCCTTGTTATTTTATCAATGTCCCCACTTTTGTCATGTCTGAGCTCCATCATTATGTCCTTAAAGTGTTGGTTCAAGGTTGTTTCAATTTCCTCCCCTATTTCCACCTTCCCCCCTGTAATTTTTAATTGAGAATATTTTGTTATGTAATCTATCTTGAATAACTGGTCGTTGGAAGAATTTTGTATTTCTTTCCCCCTCTTTTAGCCATCGAATCCTTTATTTTTGGCACTAGAGTATTTCCTCTTTCCTTTCCCTCTCCTCAATTTTTGAGCAGAGACTAGCTTCTTCCATCTATAGATTGGTTTTGTACCCGTTATTCATCCCTATAGTCTAGATCTCCAGCAGTCAAGTTTCTAGAATTTTCTTATTGACAAATATGTTTCCAAAATACTCCTTGTTCCATTTATTTACCCTCTCTTTCATCCCTTTTAACTTATGTTGGAGCTTGTACATACTCAGGACAACTCCTACACTCAATTCCTCCCACCATGTATAAACCTTTTCTGCAGAATCTGGATGATGTAGCCAATTAATTATATTGGTCAATGATCCGACCTTGCTACTAGAATAATTGTTGAGTGGATTTCACTACCTAAGTCCATTATCGATTCTGAAACCAAGAATATGTCCAAGAGAGAAGCTATGTGTATGTTCCCCTTCCTCTTGTTATTCCATGTGAACCTTCCCTCCCCTTGGGTGATGTCTACTAATCTTAACTCTTCAATAGTGTCTCTGAAAATATCACATTCTTCTTCTAGTCAATGCCTAGCTCCTTTATTCCCCTCCAAAGAGGTTATGAGATTGAAATCTCCCCCTAACACCCAGTGTCTCCCCTCTCTCTCTTCATGGATTTTTCAAAGGGTATTGATAAAACTCCTTTTTCTACCCGCGTTATGATGCCCATAAACATTTTTTTACCACTCTCACTACCTAAAAACCAGTTACCTTAAAATCTGTTGAGATGAAGCATTGGTTGGCATGGAATCTCTCTAATTCCACTATGTTGGGATCCCATAATATTACCAGGCCTCTCACATAACCTCTTGTGTCTATGCCTATTCCTTCACTACCTTTCTATATCTTCTTGCTAATTTCCTGGAGCTGAGTCGAAGGGCACTTAGTTTCTTGAAGAAACACAATGGTTGTATTTTCCCTCTTTATCTTCTTTCTTAGGATCATTGTTTTGTCGAGAACTGTTTAAGCCCCGAATATTCGAAGATATGATCTTCATTAAAACAGATTACAAACCTAGATCTTCCTTTATGGTAGGATACGGACATGATTCTACCAATCATTGGCCTACTTTTGATACTCTCTATTTGTTCAATTTCCTTCTTGTCTTCTTACTTGGATCCTCGAACTTCTGTTTATTCTCCTTGTGAGAGCCTATACTAATCCCCAGTTGATTTATCACCCTTGCCTTGAGAATGGATTCCTTTAACAATACCACTTGTGCTTGCAGGACATGTCCTTTCTCAACATATGCACAAGCTTTCTCAATTCCATCGAGATCCAGATCTCCTATTTCCATGTCCTTTGCTTCATCCCATGTTTCTCGATCCATAACGTCTTGGTGTCTATCTTCTACATCCTCTTCCCCAATCTTGGTAGGAAGCTTCATTGTCTCCTAGTGGGGTTGATCCTCCTGTTGTCCTTCTAGATGCTCAGTGGGGGTTTCCTTTGATTGGTATTCAAGTGCACAAAACTTATTGGACACTCGGATCTTTTTTTTCACCTCCTCGTTATCCTCCTTTCTCCCTCCTCGCTTCCGTGAGGAAACTTGAGTAAGCCCTTGATCCTTATTTTCCTCCTCCTTCCTAAGTGTTGGATTTGGATTATTCACTGGGAATTTCCTAAACAGGTGACCATATTCATGGAACCTTCGGCACCGAAAAGGGATATGTTCATAATCCAAGGTTTGCAACCAATCCTCATCTTCCCATGGCATTCTAATAGCTTCTAGTAGTTATTTGGTGAGATATATGTAGACACAAATCCTCGCATATGCTGTGTATCTTTGAACCCCGGTTTGTTCTATGATTTTGATTAATTCCCCCACTGTATTCTCCAAATCCTCTAAAATTTCGATATCCCAGTATTCGCACAAGAAGGAATACATCCTGATCCATACTAGCGCTACTTTCATGTATTCCTTATTCAGGAAAAACGTTTTCTTCCAGGGGCTCAGGAATAATTCTGCCAAATAAAATAAATAGGGACCCCCTTCTAGGAATTTGTTTCTATCTTCCATGTTAAAAAATGATATGGTAAAGAAACCCTTGGAACCAAAATGTAGATAATTCTCGTAGGTTTCTAGGAAGAGTTTATCCACCAGAATAGGGATTCCTATGAAGGCTGCATTCCCACAAACTTCACAATTAAAGCATGATCTTGCATATACTGAATGCCATCCCTGATATTCAATGCTATGACATGTTTAGAAGGAATTAGGGCCTCTTTAGGAATGCATTTCTCTGGTTTTCATTCTATCACTCTTCCTTTCATGTTTTGGTATTGATCTTGTGATATCAGGATGCCCCCAATCTGCAACCCTATTGAGGTCATCTCTGGGGAGGCTTGCATGCCTCCCCCTTTTCCTTCCTCCATACTTTCATCGGCCCCCCCACCTTCGTTGTTCTTCGAATTCCCCCC
>LPNX010330717.1:74879-132895 GCA_001517045.1 Pseudotsuga menziesii
GATTCTCCACTTTACACGTGTTACACTCGAGTTAATCTTGTTTATCCCCTTAAGTAAGTCCAAAATATGAGATAATATCTAAACACATATCGGTCTAATAATGATCTCCAGAAATTTTGCATTATTTGTTTCATTTTGAATTTCTTAGATTCCTTAACAAGTGGAAACCATGAGTTAACCAAGAGTTCTCTAGTGTTTAGGTTTAGGGTTAGGTTTAAGTTATCAAGTCCTACCATTCTTAAAACTTTCTATCTAAATTCTTAACCACTTCCTCAAATTTTCTTTAAAAGGAAGAATCCAATGACTATGAAAGGTTTCAGAATTCATATTCGTGCCCAGCTCCGACGAGGGTAAAACGTAGCGAGAGTTTTCTTATTGTTTCGTTTTCTTCCATCTTTCATGCATTCTTCTACTCTCAAGGTCTATCATGGTTTTTTGAAAGCATGCTAGTTCATCAAATATTGCAGGGGCTAATATGGTTTGTTAAAAACGGGATAGTTCATCAAAGCTTGCAGGGGAAGGAAAAGGACAGAGTCTTGGAGTATAATGCATTGGATGAAGTTATTTCTTTTTTTCATGGATAGTTTCCCTTGACTTTTATCGTTTCTTTGACATTGATTGGTGATATTGTGTGCAAGAAAATGATCCTAATGTCACCTATATAATTTCTTCAAGCTTGTCTCTTCACTAATTTCTTGGATTATGTTGTATGATCGTGAAAATGCTCTCAGTAATGTTTTAATGTAAACATAGCATGGATCTTCACATAGATTCAAAAATCCATGTCAACTGAGCATTTTTTTATGAAGTATATTTTATATTGAAGCAATAAAATCATTCTGGTTGGTCTTTCTTCACAAGTTTCAACATTAATTTGTTCATTTTTGTCTTTTAAACACTACTCTCTTTTATATTATTTCAATTTAAAGTATGCCATTTGTTTTATATATTCTTTTAATCCCTGCGTTAAATCATTTTGTAAATCTTTGTACATAAATCTTATTGTCCGAAGATCTCTTTTATGTTGATTTTATTCCCTGCTCTTTTTATATTTCCAGAAGTAGTTAAATAGCAATTGTTTCATGTTCAAACTATTTTGAATCTCTATGAATATTTTTCTAACTATAATGTTTTGGTAAATCATTTATATTAAATATAATTTTTTTAAATAAAAATTAATTTTCAAATTTTTATAAATTTATATTTTTGTATTTTTTCATTAGTTGAAATATGTGAAATGGCCATTTTTATCTTGTTTATAATAGAATTTGTTAAAAAAATGAAATTATTTTTAAAGTAAAAATTCTCAAAATTAATATAAAACACCATATGTTTGGAAGTTGAATTTAATGCAAGAGATGATGTATTTTTGTGGAGACATTAAGTTTAGTATGGTCGCCTAAGACTAGCTGCAAGCAAGACAATGTATTGTACTTCCACAATAGTAGGTACAACGTAAACTAATTAGCTCAAACAATTGTGGTTCATATTATGAGATAATAACTAATTTTATATTCATGAAAGTTTAAATCAAAATATTTTAACTAATTTTGTATTAACATTATGTAATGTCTTTACTTGAACTTTCGAGAAAATTACAAGGTGGGAAATTTCTAGTTTAACTAGTCATGACTCTAGAGGGTTACAACTTTTAACTAGTCATGACTCTAGAGGGTTCTAACATTCAAAAAATGGTCCTTATTACAGCTTATTCTACCACAATTGGTAGATCATGGTTTTATGGTCTTCCTTGTCCCTATGCAGACTCTTTGGGGCCCCCTTTGCTCAATATACCTTTAATGCTCCAAAAATACCTTAAATGATCCATATTTATTGGTATATGTGGGTCACAAGCTTATAGACCACATGTACATCCATCTTTCTCCACTATGACCCACGTATATCGGGAAATGTGCCCAAAATAAAATATTCGGGGTTTTTCTCATCAAGTAATGAATGACTTGACTATTGGCCTTCCATATGCTTGGAAATCCTCTGACTCGACCCTTCACTTCCTATGGAAGGGATATATATTAAGACTTTTGGATGCATTAGAGGAGGAGAACTTGTGAGAACAAAGAAAATATAGTGGATTTGTCCCCCATTCTTGCATACTTGAGTTTGCATCCCTTTCTCCTTTGAGTAGTCATTGATTCTCTTCCCAAGCTTGCCATTGTCTTGTGATCTTTATATTGATATGGGGGATTGAAGTGGTGGAGGCCTAGGTGGAGGAATCAATTTCGTGATTTCGATAAGGTGTTGACAAAGTTTGTCACTTATATCTATATTTACAATTAATACAAATATCCATTTCTTGTCCATTGTATGTGTGTAGCTATGAATGTTCTTGTCCATGGATGTAGTTACTTTAATTTATACATATTGGATTTATATATTCTATAGTAGGTATAACACTTGATATATATCATTCTTGTATGTTTCAATGTTGTTGAGAATGAGATGTAGGTGCAAGTGTGCTTGAAAGCTCAACGGGGATCTACTACAACTATCTGAAATAAGGTACGCATTGTATCCCTTAGTGTTATCCTTGTTTATCTCTATTGCATATGGAAATGGATTGATTTATGGTGTCGTACTCTCTGTTGTGGTCCACCCCAAGCAATAGGAATTTTTCTCCATAACAGAATTGACAACTCTGCTGGGGATTTTCCTTTTTGGTGGGGTTATGGGTGCACTTTTCCACTCGATTTGTTCTCTGTTTCTCCTCGTTTCTATGTCACATTTGTAGAATGTTCATCCATTGACACTTCCCTATAGTGGTTTGACCCTTGGTCTTATTTTTATCACTTTCTTCTCTATATATGTGGGCCAAATTATGTACAGTCACATATATACGCAGGTTTTCCTCTACCTAGTCATGTACATCCTCCCTTTTGGTTGTGTTTTTTATTTGGGAAGTTGTTCGGTGGGTTGTGAGTGTGGCTAGGTATTCTTGGGTTCCTATGTTGTATGTTGACTACTACATTTGTGACCAGAGACCCCTTTTTCATTGATTTTTCTTTGAAAATAGTTCTAGTCATTTATCCCCTATATTCTTTTTCCATTAGTGAAATAGTCTTCTTAGTCTCAGTGTCTTGCTTGGCTTGTGTTTGATGCTTGTTGCAAGATATGAGAGTTCGTAATGACTTTTATTGCATTTTCATGCTTTTATAATGAAAATACAGAATAATTATACAGTTGCGTCTCACATAAGGATTCAAGGACGTACTTACATTGCATTGTTTGGATAAGATTTTTGTTTATACTTTCATATAGGAAGGATTGCATTGTCATTTGAAACGAAATGGAGAGATTTGTGCATTTCATGTAGTGGCATAGCCCCTTTTCATATTTAAAGACACATTGCACTTGGCATTGCCATTGTAGGTGTGCATATTTATTTCACTACTGAGTCATAATACCGCTAGTCGCACACTCATTACCCTTGAGTAATTACAACCCTTAAAATTAACACTTAACTTAAAATTTATTACACATTTTTATTTGATAGAGATGCACCAACAAGATTAGGTTGTAGATTCTTGGAATAGGGTGTCGTGAGTAAATTTTTCCAAGACTATGAAACAAAACATTTAGGTGAGAAGAGAAATACTTGGTATAATTAGTGTTCTTGGGAGGCTCCTCTTACACAAGAGTTAAGCATGAGGCAGTGTACACGTTTGTGGTGGGGATAGCCCCTTTCCACTCTATGTGCAATGCCGAATATATTTCCAGGATCTTATTCATATCTGGTGTCTTTTGAGGTACCTTTGGTCCTTTCAAGCTTCGGGCTTTGTTACCCTACCCATATGGTAGGTCTCGCCTACGACTATCTGCCTAAGCATTGATTATATTGGGGTGACCTTCGTTTCCTTACCTAGATATTGTAGGGGGTACTTGCAGAGGTTATTCTATGGGTTTCCTAGATAGGTAGGGATTAGACATCACATTCATTATATGCATTGAAGATGAGGGCCACTATAATTGGTTACACACCTCTGCTTGTAGTGTATGGGACTTTTAGGCCTTTCCTAGGCAAGACATACCTGCTGTATTTGGGAGCTCACTTATCCTCCCTCTTTCCTTGTTTGCATATGAATTATATTTACTTAGGGGTTTGCTCTTTGTGCACTAGTTGGCTTTAGGGATCACGGTTACTTGAGTATCTTTATGTTCTCTTGAGTTTGGGTCCTTTTATGTCCAACATGCTTGATATCACTACTAGTATTTCGTCACTCGTCCTTGGCTCTAGTGCAGATCCTAGTGTTGGATTCAGGGGCACTCCAACCCCTTACCTTACTAATAGATTTGGGAGTGGTCATATTCCACCCTCTACTCCATTTGTGGGATGATTTTCACTCACTTCATCCAATATTAACACCAGTGTTCATTCCCACAAGGGTGGTAGTGGATATGTGAACGTTGGGTCTACACCTTACACTCCTTCTCATGTCCCATCATCCACCGCATTGTTTCCTTTGAATGTAGTTGGCATGATCAATCCTCCCTATATCCTATATTTTGGACTATTTACTGATTGTTTACATCTATTTTGGACTAATATTGTTGTCATGTAGGATCCATATTTTGCACACTCTCACCGAGAATTTGACCCATTCGTTCCCATGACAGGGATAAATTTGAACTGGCACATAGGATAGGGTCACTTTTTCGCACACATCATGCATCGTCCTATGACCATATCACCTTAACTATAGGTAAGAACCCACTTCGTAATTTTACAGAACCTTCACACTGCTACTAGAAGTGGAATTACATAAGTGGTAGAGCCTTCCTACTCAGGGGTGCCCTAGATAGATCCCACTTTTTCATTTTTCACCCATGCTGAGAGTCCTCCCTTAGGTCTAGGATTTCCTTGTAGTTGCGCCATGTCTTTGAGTAAGAACCTCATACTCTTTCTTAAAACTCATGTTGTCCATTTCCCATAGGAACTCCCATTTATATCAAGTTGTAATAGCATTTCATGCATTCGCTTATCATATTGAGATTTATGTTGATTCCCTCCTTCATTTTTATGATCCATATAGCCCGAGCTTCCCTTAATCCTATCCAAGAAGATACTTTCATATATATTTTGCAGCTTGATAACCCCATACCCGGAAGAGACATCCCCCCAAGTATCTGTATCCAGCATGTGCTTCCTTGTATTGAGAATAGGTATGTTCCACTACTTGAAACTAGTTTTCTTGCCCATGACACTCGTTTCATCCTATTTTGTACTATAATCATTTTTATTCTTTTTCAAGCTTTCCAATATGAAAAAGACCAAAAAAAAAAAACATAAAACATAAAAAGCCAAACAAGAAATGATATTACTTTGAAAGTTGTCATGTCGTGTCTCCTTTGAACAAAGAAATGTATATTCCATCAATTGGTTGGGTTATTAGCATGAATTTAGGATATGTACTCATTATTATGATATTTCTCCACTCACTAGTTATGCTTGCAGTCCCTATGGAGCATCTGTTGATTCCTCCTGTTTCACATAGTAATCCCAATTTTCATGTTGAGTCTATGTTTCCTATGAGTCTCCATCTTCCTTAGGCTCTTGTTTGAAGGAATATTTAGCTTGAGTCAGCCATTCATCAGTTATATTATCTTTGCATGTCAGCCATTCCCGATACCATTACTAGTTGATGCACATCTTGTTCGTCCAAGTTATTACAAATTCACCAATGTTGCTGAGTACCTCGTGTTGGTTGATGGGGGGTGCCTTAATTCCCTTCTTCCAGCAGATTCCATTCCATCAAATTTAGATAATTTGTTCTAGAATAGGTATCTAGATTCCATTGAGTTCCTTGAGACTTTCATTCATTAGTGGCAGGTTCTATCGCCATCAATAGTTTTGGGAATACATCAATGTCCCCTGATCGATAGATTTTCTCAAGTTTTTGACCTCAACACATATATTCACACTTTTTTTTATTGCACTCTATACCTTGATTCCCATTATCATTATCGACGGGATATCTCGTGTATGTTAACAATATACATCAATGACTAGTATCAGATGATGATCCATCATGTTTGAACTCGACACCTTTATTTGCATGATGGGACACATACGAGTAGTGGTTTGTGTAGAAGACCTATAAGCTTGGTGGCATTCCATATATGCTTCCTCCTTGATCGTGTTAGTATCTATGAGATATCAGTTCACATTTCCATATTCCAGTGTACCATCAAATATATTCATTTAGTATGAAGATATTTTTTATTATATATTTCACATGGTGATGACCACATGTCACATATGTATGATTGTGCCTATTCATGTCCATTGTACTATTTTGTATCTGGGGACTACTGCACTTCATATTTGTAGTCACATGCTGGGATGTATCATTGTATTGTACTGATGAGTGGCTATTTTTTCCACCTGGGTCTTCCTTACTCCACTTCTGGGATTGGTATAATGTATTCCGGTCATCATGTTACCCCTATGACCTCAAAAATTAGGAGGAATCTATTACAACTGATTTTACCACACTTGGTCGATCATGGTTTTATGGACTTCACTGTCCCTATGAAAACTCTTTGGACCCCCCTTTTCTCAATATAACTTTAATGATCCAAAAATCCCTTAAAAAAACCTTATTTATTGGTATACATGGGTCACAAGATTATAGACCGCTTGTACATGAAGCTTACTCCACTATGACCCGCATACATCAGGAAATGTGCCCCAAAAAATATATGTTCGGGGTTTTTCTCATAAAGTAACAAATGACTTGACTATTGGCCTTCCATATGCTTGGAAACGCTCTGAAATGACCCTTTACCTCCTATTGAAAGGCTATAAATTAATCCACTTAGATGCATTAGAGGAGGAGAACTTGTGAGAGAGAAGAAGCTATATTGGATTTGTGCCCCATTCTTGCATACTTGAGTTTGCATCCCTTTGTCCTTTAAGTAGTCATTGATGCTCTTCCCAAGATTTACATTGATATAGAGGATTGAAGTGGTGGAGGCCATGGTGGAGGATTTGGTTTCTCGATTTCGATGAGGTGCTAATAGAGTTTGTCACTTATATCTCTGGTTACAATTAATAGAAATATCAATTTCTCATCCATTGTATGTGTGTAACTATTGTTAACACAAAAAAAATGTTCACCTAGATCTATATGGTCTAAACCATATACATACATCATATTCCTACCATATGTCCCTTACTTTTGACCTTCACAATTGTATTTCCACAAAAAATGTTCCAAAACGTCATTATTTACTATGGTTTACCCTCGCTCTCTCCCAAAAAAGGGTAAAAAACCCTCAAAAAAAGAACGGCCCAAAAAACCACAAGAAAATACCATGGGTCGCCATATTGGGTCAAAAAACCCTAGGACCATAACATAAATACATTATGAAGGTCTCTCCCAAAACACCTTTTTTCTCATTTCCATTTGTGGGTATACTGTGATACTTTTGCTCTCAAGTATTCACATACTCCCTTGTCACCATTCCCGTCACCATACCATTCCCACGGTGTATGTTGAGACATTCTCCATACCCATCTTGGATCCATTCCCCGTTTGACAACTATCCGTGGAGACCATTGGAGAACCAACCTGTAGAGCTACGGAACCATTTCCAAGGACGGCTACAATGGCCCATTCTACAGGAAAAGGGGTATATTTATTTATTTACAATTAGTTTAGTTTAGTCATTATATGTTGAAAAATGTTAAAAAATATTTGCTTTCTGTTATTAGTTTATCTTGTTTTATTTTCCATTTAACTGTTCATTATGATCACAATGGTCTAAGTTTGGTGCTTTTGCATGTAACAGGGGAGAAATTCCCATTACATCTTTAATGACTCCACTCGGTCGATCCCTTCGGATCCCTATTTTTGCAGGTTTGCTACAAGTTTCTCTTCAGTTTCTTCCTTTAACCATCACAGATCTGGCCCCCTCATGGCCAATCTGAATATTTACTCCATCGGTGCCTTCCCCCCGACCCTATTCAACTCTGTTTTAAAAAAAATAAATCTTGTTCGGTCCAAGTCACACTTATCTGGCCAAAAGCTACGACCTAGTCTCTCCTTTCACCCGATAAGTGCGACCTAGGTCATTCCTTTATCCTTGATAAGCGTGACCTGGCTCAAAAATCCATATCGCTTCTATCCCGACTTCCAGAGTAACCCTAGTCACTACTGTGACCCTGTTTCGAGCGACTCAATCACATATTACCCTTTGTTTTGTGCGACCTGATTGTTTTCTGCCCAAATTGCGACTATCCCTCTATTCTGTGTGACCCAGATCACATATGTTCCTATTGTAGGCATGACTGACATTTTTCAGTCTATTTTATGTTCCTCAAATCCTTGTATTAGATCCTCTGTCTATCCCAAACCAAGTCCTGACCTATTTTTCTTTTGAAATCTAACCCCCTTGGTGTGTTTGAGGTCTCCCTTGCTTGGTTTATGAGTTTCCATAGTTTAGATCTGCAGTTGAAACCCCACACTTGTTTCCTGCGTTTAATTAAAAGTTCCATTATCACTCATTTGCTTCAAGAATAATTTCATTATTGGAAGAAAAAAAATTTACTCTTCATTACTGTTGCACACAATTCACACCACTAAGTGAAACACTTGGTTCATGACCCCAAGCAGAGCCTTAAAAAATTAATTAACTTAATATCATTTGGATCAGGGTATAAACCCCATCTTCTTAACCGTGGGAAGTACTTGGGAATAGCCCTCAAACACATTGTGAGGAGTACCATAGGAACCCCGAAGTAGCTTGCCATTGAGAGGACCTACCAAGCGAAAAAGGAAACGACCCCTACCTGATTGACTAGTTGCCACCCATGAGGTAAACCAAGAGCTGTCATTTGTGGAAAAGTGGTTATTGGTTTTACTTGATCTGTGGAGTGAGGGGTACTTCCCCAATACACAAGCCATTAGATAGCATTGGTAGCCAAGTGAATCCCTTGAACCATTAGGAATCTGAAAAAACTTAGGGTCCATATTCATTTCCAGTCAATAAATCCCAACAATTCAACATGTCATCATAGCTCCACCACGCTACTTGTATAGGCTTAGGGGGCACACCCCCAATTCGGCTCTTTGAACCACCACCATCAAAGCCATATTCGACGTCACTCACTGTTACAGCTGATTTTACCACACATGGTGGATCACACCTTTATGGCCTTCCCTGTCCCTCTGGAGACTCTTTAGACCCCATGGACCATTTTTGTACCTTTGATGTTTCCAAGATCATCCCTAAAAACATGCATTATTTGCTATACGCGACTTTTGGCCAAAAACCTGCATATACAGAGAAGACAGTGGTAAAAAGCAGTCCAAGGGTCAAACCAATAAAGGGGAGTGTCAATGGATGAACATACTATAAAATGCAACATAGAAACAAGGAGAAACAAAGAGCAAGTCAATAATATCAAGCACATTGTGCCCCCAAACCCCAAAGAAAAACAAGGAACATCCCGAGTATGGTCGTCAATTCTGTTACGAAGAAAACTTCATATGGCTTGGGGTACCACAACAGACAGAGTAACTGTAGAAATCAATCCTTTCCTATATTCAATAGAAACCAAATATCTAATACTAAAGGATCTCGCTACATACCTTATTCCAGACGGTTGATGTAGATCCCTGTTGAGCTTTTCCACTCTCACTTGTATAAGTAATTTGCTATCTCAAAATTCAGCAAACAAGACAAGCATGCTATATATAATTGTGTTATACCTACTCTAGCATATATAATCAATAACATATAAGCATTTAAAAGTATCCATGGATTCAATACTCATTTAAATACACATTATTGGACAGGAAAATATATTTCTATTAATATAAAACAGAGATTACGATAGTGACAACCTCTGTCGGCATGTCTGCGAATCGGAGAAACTGAGTCCTCCACCTGGGCCTCCACCACTTCAATCCTCCATCTCTCGATAGCAAGCTCACAAGCAAAGGCAAGCTTGTGAAGAACACAAAGTGCTCCAAGTGACAAAGGGATGCAGACTCAAGTATAAGCTTCGGCAACAATGGACTATAGTTCTCTTGCTCTTCAATTCCTCCCCCTTCAATGTACCCAAAGGGTTCCTTATATAGTGCTTCAATGGGGTAATGGAAGGTCAAATCCGAGCGATCTGAAGGAAAATAGAAGGCCAAGAGACAAGTAACTCAGATCCACATCAAGGAAAACTCCAAAACTATTTGGCCTTTTGTACATATCCCAATGTACGCGGGTTTGAGGGTCAAATCTGCGTATCTACACGAGAACAGGTTTAAAAGTCACGTATAGAAAATAATGCATGTTTTTAGGGATGATATTGGAAGCATCAAAGGTACAAAAATGGTCCATGGGGTCTAAAGAGTTTGTAGAGGGACAGGGAAGGCCATAAATGTGTGATCCACCATGTGTGGTAAAATTAGCTGTAACACTCACCACCTTCAGAGCCACACATGACCTCTTAGTTTGATTCAGATTCCTACCACTCTGAACCTACCTTGTTCACTACCCCATCTATCCCCATGATTGGTGCACATCCATATCCATTCCATGAAGGGATATTTGGCGGTGGACTTATGTCCTTGCCACCCATCATCACAGGTATCCATTCTGGCAGGCCCATTGCCACTGCACACACTGCTACTGGTACGCTACCCACTAGTGGTGGCCCCATGCCAACCACCACAGTTCCTACCATCCCACCCTTTATACCTAGGGGCAGTGGCCCTTCCACGTCCATTACAACTATTCCTACTATGGGAAGTCAACCTCATTCACCCCTAGTCATGCATGGGAACTATGTTCGTGCAGCCACTAGCACCATTGCTAGTCCTTCTCGAGCCAACCTCAGCTCTAGACTACCTTTTATGGCTAGTCTCAACCTTCCATATTTGGCATAGTTAACCAATGACCCCATTCGTCACCACTCACAATGGCCTCCTATGCCTACAAATATTCCCTCAAACATCCCTAAGTTTGAGGGAAATGTAGCAAGGACCCTCAGAACCACATCATGTCTTTCCACTTGTGGTGTTCATCGAACAACATTGTGGATGACTATGTTTGATTGAGGTTGTTCCAACGCACACTTACGATTATTGTAGCCAAGTGGTACATCGAGCTGCCTCATGCTCCTTACCCCGACTTCTCCTCACTCACTTCAATGTTCCTCCAATACTTTTAGCTACCCGTCCGTTATGATGAGGGACTGGAGATATTATTATCCTGTTGTCCCACCACTACCCACATCATGGATCATATCCATGAGTGGAAACGTCGACGTAGCTTGTGCAATATCCAATTGGATGATAGGATCTTCCTTGACTAGTTTCTCAAAACCTTACTCCCCCCCATAGCCAATTACTTTGCATATGAATGACCCCAAACCGAGGAGGAATCCATCCTTAAAACTCAGTAGTTCGATTTGATCTATGGCGAGTGTGGTTACTCATACACCTTCATACCCAGTGCTCCTCAAGCCATCACGTATCCCCATGATACACCGAGGGTGTCTCATGCTATTGATGGAGTTATCATCTCTATTAGCCAGTACCCCCAGGATTTCATGGCTTCTCCCATGATGCCACCCCATCCAGGTAACACCCATAGTGTCTCCCAACCAAGTTATTTCCCCGATTACTCACGTGTGATGGCTCACTCTGGAGCTACTTCATATTATGCTCCCCCCAAGTATGCCCCTAATTACTCATGAGTGATGGCTCAGTCTAGAGCCACCCGATCATACACGCCTCCCACACCAACTCCTCACGTTCATGGACTGACTTGTTTGACACATTCACGTTCTAGCCATACAACAGGAGTTGCAGTCCCTCCATCTCCTCCGGTCTATTATGCACTGCCTGCACAACCCACTTCTGCTCCAGCCCGACTCCTCTGATTTCTACAGGACAGGTTTATGCTCAACAAAATCTCCCTAACCAACCTTCCCCCAATAACCAACAAGGGAAAGGAAAGAACAAGAGAGGTATAAACCGGGGCAATAACTAGCCCCAAGGAGGCGGCCAACAGGCCACCCCTCCAAACAACAATGACACCAAACCTCCTGCAAAATCCATAGCATCCTAATTGACCCAAAAAGAACCCACAGTTACGGACCAACCATATTTGTGTTATCTGCAACACCTATGGTCATTACACTCATCAGTGTCCTCACATGGCTCGCGTCCAACAACTCCTTCAAATGACAATCAACGTGATCCGAATGCGGCTGCTCTAGCTCATCCCAAACCTACGCCACTAGGTCCTCCACCTATGGTGCTCCAAAACCCCCTACCACACCAAGGAATGGTTGCAACACAACCCTTAGCCTTGCCTTCTCCCACAACTCCTGCTGTGACTCCACCTGCTGAGGTTGGTGTCCATAACCTCATGATGTTATCGTCCGAAGTCAACCTCCAGACTCGATGAAACTAGTATGGATACACCATAGAAAATGCTGACCCATCAACACCATCTACCTCTACCAGTTCTGATATGTCTCTCCACTTACCGATACCACCCACAGATGGGGCGGCCAGAGTCCCATGGTTTCCTATGCGTCGCATTGCAAACAATGCTACTGCCAGAGATTCCCTCACCTATAGTATAGTTGATGACTTGGCCCAATCTCCTATAGCCATGTCCTCTTTGTAAGTGCTTAAAACTTGCACATCACAACATAAAGCATTGTTTTCTGCGCTAGGTGTCATTGATCCCTCTTATTCCAGGTTGATCACCTTCGAATTGGATTAAGGAGAGCCCAACATGTCATCTACCGTCACCTTCCAAGTTATGGTATCAATTCAGAATTTGGTCGTACATAGATGAATTATTGATGAGGGGGCAGCCACCTACATTATGTCATCCTTCTTTTGGAAGAAACTTGGGTCCCCTACCCTCCAACCTTCCACCACCACTCTCTGTACCTATGATGGTCAATCTACTCAACCCCAGGGGATTCTCAAGAATGTTCCTGTTGAGTTAGCTGGTAAAACACTGTTGGTTGACATTGAGGTTTTCAATTCCCAACTTGATTACAACCTCCTCCTAGGATGTAGCTATATGTATTCCATGCAAGATGTAGCCTCTACCATCTCTCGACTCCTGATGTTCCCTCATGATGGGAAGATTGTGACTGTCGACCAGTTAACATACTATGATCCTAAGGGGTCGGCCACACCAGAACATGTCCTTCTGACTATTGACACCACCATCGATAGCATTTCCATTCCATATTTATTTGCTATTAGCCTAGGCTTTCTCGCCAACACTCCTATGACGAACACCTTTTTATCCTTACCTCCCCCTCCTTGGCCAACTGACGTATCGGATTTATGCACCATAACGTCTGGTACCATTCCAACCACATTGCAACCTCAGTCGCAACCCCACCCACAATCACCAGGGAACTATTGGGGTTCCTTCCTGGTACACACGATTCCCTTCCTTTTTTCCACCATATAGCATCGTGAGCAAGCTTGTCATGGCTACTCTCAACTTACCTAATTTCATATTGGGAATTCGTGTATGGTACCTCGATCCACCCACCCCACCCCCGAATCCCCAGGTTGTGTTGACTCCCGTCAAACCCATTGAGATAGTGTCACAACCACCTCTTGTTCCATTGAAGATGCCTTCCATCTCCAAGCCTACCCCTCCTCCCCCAAAGAAGGCTGGGGGCAAGGCCACCAAAGCAATGACCCAACTACGTCCGACCCCTATTTGTGCTTTGCACGATGTTCAAGGCCATGCAAGACAAAAATGTCCCGAGTTTCCTATCCTTTGCACCCACATGGACTCTATGGTTGAGTCCGATGGTGCTCCAGTAGCCACAATCTAAGATCCACCAATGGTTAAGAACAAGTCATTGTGAACCAACCATCCTTGTGCAGTTTGTGGCTTGTATGGTCATTAGTCTCACCATTTCCCAGATATGCTTGAGTATCACTTAGTCATTCACGACCTTTGGAAGCACTCTCATGAGTCTGACATCACCGTCCTCGAGGAATTCCACCCTCTGGATTCTTCCTCGAACACAGCCAACACCATATACATGATCTCCATTTCCACTAGTCCTCCTTTCTCCTCAGTTGTAGAGGATCCCTCTAATCTATCCACGCATTGTTTCAACAATGATGAGGATATTCTTGAAGATATTGACTACCAATGGGATGATATGCACCATCACTCATTCTTTATTCCCGATGAACCCCTCTCATCCCCAGATCAGTACTCAGTTGAATCCAAAGACTTCAACCATGGCCAAGTCGACTAGTTCAAGAACCCCATTCCAGCACCTGACGCCTTTGAAGAGGTAAACATGGCTAACATTTCACCAACTATCAAGGTCAATATATCAACCAACTCTAAGGTAGTTGAAGATATTTTATTGGGAACGTCTTGCTCCCCTGAAGAAGTTGCTTCATACAAAGCACTTTTTCAAGAGTTCCATGATATTTTCGCTTGGTCCTATACCAATATACCTGGGCTTAATCCATCTATCGTCAAACATCGTATCGGTACCTTTCCTAACATTGCGTCAGTACACAAAAATAAAAGACCTATTCACCCCACAAAGGATCCTGCTGTCAAATCCGAGATCGAGAAAATTCATAAAGAAGGTTTTATATACCCCATCGCATATACCACTTGGGTTTCCAATCTTGTTCCCATTAAAAAAAAGAAGGTACCATTCGCATTCATACTGAATTCCATGACTTGAATTTGGCATGTCCCAAAGACAAATTCCCCACTCTATTCATTGACCATATCATTGATGTGTGTGCCAGCCATGAAGTCTTTTCTTTCATGGATGGTTTTTCCAGGTATAACCAAATTCAGATCCTGAAAGAGGACCAGTACAAGATTTCTTTCACAACCCCCTAGGGCATGTTTGCGTATCGAGTTATGCCATTTGGCCTTAAAAATGTTGGAGCCACTTTTCAGTGTGCCATGATGTTCTACTTCCATGAACTTATCCATATTATATTGGTCTACCTAGATGACCTCAGCGCTCGCTCTCGGAAGCGTTCAAAACATCTAGAAGACTTGCATTAGGTCTTCTTGCGATGTCGCAAGTACAATGTGCACTTGAAACCTCTCAAGTGTGTGTTATGTGTCCTAATTGGGCGTTTGCTCAGGTTTATCATCTCCCATAAATGGATTGCGGTTGATCCTATGAAGGTTCAAGCCATTTTGAATATTCCATCCCCACGTACTTTGCATCAACTACAAAGTCTCCAAGGTAAGGACAACTTCCTTCACTGGTTCATCCCAGACTATGCGATAAAAGTCCACGTCTTATTACATCTGATCCATACCAACATACCTTTTGTTTGGGAGCAACATGCACAAGACACTTTTGACGCATTAAAACAATCTCTAAATTCCGATCCATTGTTGTCTCCACCCGACTTCACTAAGGAGTTCATCCTCTATGTGTTAGCATCCAAAAATTCCATCAATGGAGTTCTGGTCCAAGAAGACGATGCTTTCCAAGAGTATGTGATTTATTATTAAGTTAGAAGCTTTCTAGAACCCCCCTACATTATCCACATGAACGAAAGATGGGCCTTGCCATCATATTTTCTATTCAGAAGCTACGCCATTACATCGTTTTGAGTCACACTCATGTCGTGGACGATTCCAACCACATGAGGTATCTCTTGAGCCGCCGCCTTATTCAAGGTCATGCTTCCAAGTGGATTTTCATTCTCTAGGAGTATGATTTGGAATTTGTTACCCATAAGAGCACCAAAACGTTGGCGTTAGATTCCTTGATGAAAGACTTCCCTCCATTGTCTGCTTCATCACCTATCACAGTCACCCTTCCGGACAATTTTCTATTTGTCATCTCTATAGAAGACCCCTAGTATGGGGCAATTCTCCTGTACCTATGCACTCAACTATTCGAGGCACATTTAAGCCATGAAGATCGACGACGTGTTTGACACCAAGATGCTCGTTATCTCCTCATTGGGGATGTCCTGTACCGCCACGGTGTCGATACCATTTTATGTTGTTTCCTCACCCATGATGAGGGTGAGAAAGTCCTGAATGACTGTCACAGTAAAGCCTATGGTGACCACCTCTCCAGTTTGTCCACTACCCACAAGATCCTCTGTGTTGGTTATTTTTGTCCCGCCATCTTTTTCGATTGCATCCATATAGTCAAACAATTCCACAATTGCCAGCTCTTTTCCCCAAAAGCAAGGACACCTCCCATGCCATTACATCATGTTTCCACAGTTGGCCCCTTCTATAAGTGGGAGATTGACTTCATGACCTATAATACCACCTCGGTTGGTGGTCATAAGCACATCATTATGGATATTGATTATCTCACTAAATGGACTAGGGCCATGCCGACATTCAATTGTTAGGTTGCTACCACGGCATAGTTCTTTTTCAACCACGTTATCGCACATTTCGGTGTCACCCAACAGATAGTGTCATACCATGGTTTTCATTTTGAGGATGCTATCTGGACAAAGATGTCTACCATGTTGAAGTTCGAACACCAGTACTCTTGTGCATATTATTCTCAGGGCAATGGACAAGTTGAGGCTGTCAAAACCATGCTCCAATGAATGGTGGAAAAACATAAATCCAAATGGAATCACTTTCTCTTTTCCTCTTTCTAGGCCTACTGGACATCAACGAATAACACTAGTGGATTAACCCTGATTCACTTGGTCCATGGTGTCAAGTCGGTACTTCCCATAAAGTTTCAGATTACAGTGCTCCTCCTTTCCGTTGAACTTTTACCTAATACCTCCCCATTATAACAATGCCTAATTATGCTCGAAAAAACTAATGAGGATCATCGTGCTGCTCTCCAAATGATTGAAGCAACTAAGAATAGGTCAAAGTACCATTTTGACTCCCATGTCCACCATCTCACCTTTTGTGAAGGCGATATGGTCCTCATATACGATCACGCCAATGATAAGTTAGGAAAAGGAAAGTTTGATTCCATGTGGTATGGCCCATATGTTTTCCACCAGTTCCTTGAAAAGGGGGCATACATACTCATTGAGTCTGATGGAAATCTCTTGAAGAATCCCCACAACAAGATCTACCTCAAGAGGTTCTATGCCTAAAGTCACCCAACATGAGTACACTTGTGTCATATTTTTTTTTTGGTTTACACCGTTCTTGTCATGAGTCTTACAGTTTGTTTCCTTTTCTTTTTCTAGATGGATCCTACCTTGAATCACTATGTTCCTTTCGTTGACGGAGCAAGTAGATGGTCTCCTAATCTTGCCTTGAATGCATGGGTCATTTATTCCCCATCACATGAGTTGATCCATATCGATGGAATGTGTGCTGGAATTTCTAGCAACAACCAGGATGAAGAGGACGGTGTCATTGATCTATTGACAGCTTCCCTCCACTTGGGTATTCATCACCTTGATGTCTTCCTAGACTCCCAGCTACTTGTATCCCAGTTGAATAACTGTTATCGGGTACGAGATCCTTGTCTATTTAGAAAGTTCCTGTGCACTAGACAATTGGTTATAAATTTTGAATCCATTACATTCATGCATGTTCCCAGAAGTCCCAATAGTGTAGTAGACCAAATGGCTAATGGCGTTCTAGAGTGGAACATCAATCATCGCATATAGGAAATAACACTACATCATGCATAATCATAAAGTCATGCATACATATGTCATATACATCATATAGGAATCATCATAAAAAAGACTCATAAAAAACACATAAAAAAGTGCATACACGTGCATATATATATATATATATATATATATATATATCATGTCATAATGTTTAGTACAAAATGAGAATCTCTACAATCTTTCTTTGCTGTGAATAAATATCATACAAAAAATCTGGGTGCACCATTGCACTAGGGGCAACATCACTAGCTGCTAGTCAGAGTCAGAGTCATCCTCATGGTACTTTGGGTCTGTTTCCTCCTCTATGTCCTCCTCCTCCTCTATCGGAACATCACCTTGTGTCATTGCTATGACATACTCAACAGTGAATGCGATCCTCCTCATCAAGGGGATCCACTCTAGAGGAGCATGGTAGCATGCGGTGATTAGATCATCGTCAAGATACTTCCAGCCGTCATTAGTGACCCCATCTAGTAAGCACTCTATATCAAGATGAAGTGAGTCCAGTGTACTTTGGTGATCCTGTTCATGTGAGAGGATGGATCTAACCCCTCCACTCTGCCCCTCTGCCTCTAATAGCCTGCTGGAGGGCATGGTTCGATGTCTACACATACACACAGTATGTCATCGATATCTATCACACAAAAATACTGGCTACCACTAAGCTAGTAAACTATATGAGTGCAACCACATAAAAGTATCATGTATACATACTGTCAGGTCCCTAGGCTTGGCCTGGAGGTCGAGACATGTCAGGATCTCCCCATTAATCCATGCTAGCATATGGATAGTCCCCTATAAGGATTGGTAGCTTCCACCACTATGCAAAAAGCTCTCAAGGGAAGAACTACCCCATTAGGCCGTCTCCATCCCTGATCATCATCTCAGTCCAACTCCTCATGTGAGGCTTACAAGGTCCCCCCTCCCACACTGCCAGATGTGGTCGTACTGTCAGAAGTTGCTCAAAGAAGAATGAGCATAAGAATGATGGGAAACCAAATTCCCCTCCTACTAAACTGGCATGGTTCGAAGCATGCTGAACCTGTGTCAGGTAAATCTGGGCCCACCCAAAGTAGGTGCCCCTTAGCACATGCTCCACAATCTGGAGCTGACCGCCTGAGATCTTGTGATGTCCCAATGACCCCAGTATCCACAGCACCATTGCTGCCACAGCCTGAGTCACAAGAATTTTGATGTCACACACCAGTATGTACGATGAGTTCACCATCACAGAGGCATAGCAATTCCTCTCGTAGAGGTCATCCAGTGACACCTTGTGTTTGAATTTTGGTGTAGTGTCTCCGATCACACCTAACATAGGGAGTCCAGTCAAAAAATAGATATAGAGGAGTGTGATCTTGATCTGCTCATCCTAGATGATAAAACACCCAACCTCCTGATCCCAGAAGCTCACCATCATGTCCAGCAACAACTTGGTTGAACGCATGAGAGGGATTTAGAAGTGTATCAGTAGCCCACATAGGGCTAGTGTGTCCACCACCACCCCATCCTCGTATACCTGCTCTTGAAGGGCACCAATATCCCGCTCTCGCCATGTCACACGTGGCATACTACACATACACATAGTCCCTGTTAGGTCTAGTCATGCACAAAAACTCATCCTGGGATGATTCACCCCTCTTCGGTCTTTTTGTGCAACCTAAGTCGCTTGAAAAACTTGAATGGGAGTGATGGGGTCACTCATACCTACTTAACAGGTGTGACCCAGGTCACGCCTGCCTCATCAACAGGTTCAATCAGGTCACGTCTGTTAGCTCAATATGAGCGCCCTAGGTCATGTCTTTTCCCTCAAAAAGTGTGACCCAGCCTCGTGAGCCCTTTGAGCTCGGCATAAGCCCTAGGAGGAGAAAAATCACAAACTAAACCAGTGAAAAAGACGAGTTCCATGAGAGCTCTTATTTGAAAGTCACAAATCGAAAAACCATCGATTGGTATGAAAGAAATCAGCAGTTGAGATCTTGGGTCCTCCACTCCAACTCAGCACTGAACAGTAACAATGACAGATGTCATGTGGTCCACCCCTATTTACAGGCCTCCATTGGGTCTAGTTGTCTTTCGAGCGCCACATAGTCATTCGAAGTCCGTTTGAGACACCGTTCACACCACCGAGTTTGGTTTTCTACCCTCTGTCTTTTGATGAGGCCCTTGTCTCACACTCTAACTATGATTTTCTAGACCATTTACTAAAAGTCATCTATATTTACACACCAGCATGTGAATCTCCCTTTGTATGTATTGGCATCTTCACAAGCCATCCGCTCCATGGCATACTGCACAGTTTGCCATATTTTACCACCATCCATCGTCCTGCAAGGGAGCTCCATAAATGTTATGCATTTATTCCTCTCAGGCATGTTCACAACATAGCCTATTTACATATATCGAACACTTCCCCCTTGCTTGATTGACCATTATGGAGTTTCTGTTAAGCTCTTTTCTCACTCCTAAAAGAATGAAAATATTGTCGAGCACGCTTGCTTCCTTTCAAGCTCATTAAATTATTAAAAAGGGTGTCTATGTGGCCTTGTTTATTTCCTTTTTTGGAATATATCGGCTATCATAATAAAAGGATCACTGTAGCACCTTCCATCCAGGAATGTTTCCCATTGTATACTTTTACGCTTTCTCGGACATTGGGACCGTACTTTATGAAAAATATCATTATAGGTTTTATTTAAGCTCTTTTCTAGCCTTCTCATCAAGAAAATATTACCGATCAAACTTGGTTTCATTCATGCTCATAAAAGTATTTGAACGACCGTTCAGTCAGTATAGGTTTAACCTTTCCTGGCCTTGTTTGAGTACCAAGGGTAAAGAAGTATTCATTCCTGAAAGGTTGGGAGAGATCTCCTTTGTATACTTTTATCCTTTTTTAGGCTTAAGAGACTATCAATGACAAAGAGACCACACTGGAGTCTTTTTCATGTTTTCAGACTCTCTAAAAATGAAAACACCATCGAGCATTTACTTTCTCGGGATCACTAAAAAACCATGAGATCGTGTCATAATGGTTTCTTTAGGCGCTACCACATATATCACAGTATGGAAGCTTCCCCCCATAGGGTTTCCTTTGTTCAGAGTATTCTGTGATGAGTCTTCCTTGGATCCCCTGGATACCACTAGTCTAGTTACCTCCTTCGGGGTTTCCCATTTGCAGTTATCTTCCCTGTATTACATCTATGATCCCTCTCCCATGAGTAAGTTTCATTTGCTGCCAGGTTATCCCTGTCGTCGTACTCTGAACAAAGGAAGTTTGAGTCCCCTATAATCCCCTACCCCTATTCCCCTATTTAGTGTGTCGGTCCCCATATTGCTCCACATCTTTGGTTACCCCCCTCATGCTTCTAGTCAAGGATACATCATTTCCTTGATTAGTTTCAGGTCTCCCTGTGTTGACGCTAGCACATCTATTCTAGAGGATAGATCCAAAGGTCCCTGTATCCTAATTTCATCCACCTCATTGATGAGTTCCTTGTACCACTTGAGTGGAGTCATTAGTGCCTCTCGAGATGTTTGTGTCTCAACTTCGGCTACATCATCGCGTCGTTGAGATTCGTACAGGGTATTGGTCTATTCATTATTTGGTCAAAGACCACTGTTGTCACTTGAATATAGCACATTGGTGAGTCTACTATGGGACCCATACAGTTTCTTGTCCCTTGTGATATCTGATTTGTGTTGGCAAGAGTGTTCAGAAGCCCCTGTGTTGTGCTTCCATCTATCTCCAGTACTTTATGATGCACATTGTACCACAGAGATTCTGACTCTCAGTCATTCAGGTCCATATTTCTGCACACCTCCAGATTCAGCAGAGCATAAGTTGTGATGATATCGCGTTCCATGAGTATGCCATTGTTCCTATGTATCGGTTCTTTAGATCAGCATTGTATTCATCCTCCCACTGAGGCCACCATTATGTATCATCATTTGTATATGTATTGATCAACTCCCATTTTTTGAGCCTTGATCCTATTATTTATTCTTTTGACATTGTTACGAGCATGGGGATTCCTGCATCGTCCATATACATGTCACGCATTTGTATCTCATCCATTTTTGAGTACTCATAATAAAAATAAAAAAGACACCATAGTTTGAATGAGGAAGCTCCACTTCTCCGCAGGTCTTTCCAGTCTCTCCATTGTTCTCACCATTATTCCCATGATCCTATGATTTCCATCGGCCATACGATGAGCTCCTGCCCTCACACATTAGGGGGCAATCTGTTAACAAAAAAAAGTGTTCACCTAGCTCTACATGGTCTAAACCATATACATACATCATATTCCTACGATATTTCCCTTACTTTTGACCTTCGCAATTGTATTTCCACAAAAATGGTCCAAAACATCATTATTTACTATGGCTTACCCTCATGCTCTCCCAAAAAAAGGTCAAAAACCCTAAAAAAAAGTTCAAAACCATAAAAAAGAGAAAGGGCTTGAAAACCATAGGAAAATACCATGGGTCACAAACTTGGGTCAAAAAACCCTAGGACCATACTATAAATACATTATGAAGGGCTCTCCTGAAACACCTTTTTTCTCATTTCCATTTCTGGGTACGTTGTGACACTTTCGCTCTTAGGTATTCACATACTCCGTTGTCACCATTCCCGTCACCATACCATTCCCACGATGTATGTTAATACATTCTCTTCTTGGATCCATTCCCCATTTGACAACTATCCCTAGAGACCATTAGAGAACCAACCCATGGATCCGCGAAACCATTTTCGAGGACGGCAATGGTGGCCCATTCTACAGGAAAAGGGGTATATTTTATTTATTTGTAATTAGTTTAGTTTATCCATTATATGTTGAAAAATGTTAAAAAATATTTTCTTTTCGTTATTATTTTAGCTTATTGTTTTATTTTCCATTGAACTCTTCCTTACAATCACAATGATCTAAGGTCAGTGCTTCTACACGTAACAAGGGAGAAATCCCCATTACAACTATGAATATTCTTCTCCATGAATGTAGTTTCTTTAATTTATACATATTGGATTTGTATATGCTAGAGTAGGTCTAACAGTTAATATCTATCATGCTTGTATGTTTTGTTGTTGTTGAGAATCAGATGCGGGTGCAAGTGTGGTTGAAAGATCAATGGGGATCAAGTATAACCATCCGGAATAAGGTACACCTTTTATTCCTTAGTGTTATCCGTGTCTATCTTTATTGCATATGGAAATGGATTGATTTCTGGTGTCGTACTGTCTGCTGTGGTCCACCCTAAGCCATATGAAGTTTTCTTCGTAACAGTCCTAATTTTGGAAGGAAATGGTATGGTAAGTCTTAAAACATCCCAAGTGTTTTTATGGATACTTCGTATATGAATTTATACCTCTGTAACCTTATTTGTGGTTAAGGAGAAACAATGCAAATTTACTAGGAAAATGTGGTCAACCAAGCCTTCTTGGTTTGGTTCGAAACATCACTAAAATTTTCCAAAATTATTATGGAGGTATCCTATGGGATTTAAAACAAACTAACAGACCTCATACACTCAATGGTCGAATCATAAATTCATTTTTAGATGTAACTCAAGTTTCACAACTTTGGCCAATTTCTAGCTTTAGACTAGTGAAACCCAAGTTGACCCAAATGCACCCAAATGACTTCAAATTCTGTATGGAAGAGCTTATGTGGTATTAGGACATACTAATGCATAATATGAATTCTCATACACTTTCCAATTGCTTCTGTAACTTGATTTTTTACATAGGTAAAGAAGGACAAAAACGCTAGGAAATTGATGTTAAAACCCTCAAGGGTAGATGACACTTTTGGCTCTCCAAATGCAGTACGACCCTCCAAAGTTTGAGAACAAGGTATGGGTATGAATATCATACATGAGGGTTAGTAATTAATCATGGGTATTATCTCTTTAAGCTGATTAGAAAGTGCAACATTCACATGACCACTTTCAGGAAAATTGCTTATGGGGAAATTGCATAACTAGTTCGATTTTGACATATGAAAGGTAGAGTTAAAGGTTCATATTAGGATGTGACATATAGAGACAATATACAACATGGAAATTGGTTCCCCAATAGTATTAAACATCAAATAAATCCCTTCATACAAGTCTGGTATACAACTCATTCAATGTGGGAGTCAAATACATGAAAACTAGTGATTTAATAGCATGCAAGCGTTTCACATATGGATTTCTTGGATTTTGAGCCACAGAACATAGGGACATGAAATCAAAGGGAAATACATCATATATGGCTGTTAAAAAATCATCAAAATTGGAGAATATCCCTCATACAAATCTGATATAAAAGTACTTCAAGATTGAATCCAAATCCTTCAAAATTAGTTATTCAAGATCATGGGAATGCAATCCTTTCGTACATGTATTTCTGATATTTCGACTTACAGAGAATATAGATGTTATATAACAGATCCATACATCATATATCAAATATTGTTCATCAAATATACTCAACAAAGCACAATAACCACTCCAACAAGTGCGCCCTCAACATGAATGTAGGGTAACGAAAAATAAGGAACGAGAGAATAGAGGGATAGATGAGAATTCGAAACATATGGACCTTCAACCTACATATAAAACTCCTACATTAAGCTCCAATGAGAGGTATGAATAGCCTCTCCATAAATAAACTTGGAAATGAATCCAACTCCCTCGAAATTGGTTCACAAGCAGGGAGAGTGAACACTCACTGTGCAATGGACAAGCAAAAGCTCTCCAAAATTCCAAAGGCCAATTAACAAATGATAAAAATGTATTTTCCTTCCTCATGAAATCCTTTTATTAACTTCATGAGGCCTCCTAAGGCCGTATTTCCTTCCATGGTATTCTTCCAACTCATCTAAGTCATTTGGTAACTCCTATGACACTTGTCTTCCTCTTCATGTTCCAATTCTTTCCCCAATTCAAATGGCTTCCTCTAACTCCCAAATTCCACCTCTTGGTGGTTATTTTTAGCCTTGTCATGTCATATTTGTTATATGTCTACAATTAGGTATGAATTTGTCATACTTTTCATATAATCTTTCATCATTTGTTGTCATATAGTGCATGGAATCTCCTTTCAAGTGGCACACATTGTCGTCTAGTCTCTTCCTCTTCCATGGGAGTTAATATCCTTTACTAATTCGAATTCCCTGGATCATTATATGCTATTTGACACCACTTCACCCTCCAATAGCGTTACATTACCCATGCGTTCAAATTTGGATCATGATCATGCCAAGTGTGTGGGGAATCTAGTCACCCAAAGGCTCCACAAGCTTCCAAGTGTCTTCATGAACCCATGCCACCTTTTTTTCTTAGAATTTATGATTTATGTGACCTATTTAGATGTGAATATGGAAAACTAAAGTCATTTTGGGTCCCATAGTCCCTTATTAAATTTTTTATGTCTCCATCTCAACCTAAAAAATTAGTAAATTGATGAAACATTATTTACAAGTAACCTTATTTGAATGTTATTTAATTAAGAACATAACACATTAACTTAACATAAAAAATTTACTAAATATTATGCACCAAAAAGTTTATTTAAATACAGAGCAAAATTCAATTATTATTATTATTATTGGCTTAACATCCAACTTGTAACTTCACCTTTTTAATTTAATTTCAATGTTTGAGTCGAGTGTGAAAACCCTCGTAGGGCATTATTTAATAATAAGATAATAATAAATAAGATGTCGTTTCAATGGAGTTTTTTCTTCTAATATTTTGGGTTACATTATGTTTTTTTAATGTATTTTACAAGTAAAATTGTAAAGTAGATTTTTTATGATTCATTTTAGTCGCATCGTTTTTTAGTTAGTTTATTTTTATAAAAATATTAATAAATTTAATTACAAATAAAATTATTTATTTATTATAAAATACACACATTAATATAAAGGTGAACTAAACATTATAGATACATATATATAAATAAAAGGTAAAATAAATACAATTTAAAAATATATATATAAATAAAAGTTAAAATAAATAAATTAGGTATATGCCAATGCCAAAATTATAAATATTGTATAGTTTAAAATTTGATCCCACACATTAGGTGTGTTTTTTTTTGTTTTTTTTAAACACATAATATGTATTTTTGAAATTCAATAAATATTTCATTATCAATAATGGCTAAGATTTTAACTTGTCACTAACAACTTGTCTCCACTCACAAATCTTCCCATTGTGACTTGTCAATAACAAGTTGTTTCCAATAAAAAAAATGTTACGAGTAACTTTTCATACTTTTTTTTTTCCAAAGAAAAAAATTCGTAAATATTTTATTCACATTCAACAGATGGCCCTCAAGGTCCATTATACAAAACCAACTAAGAAGTTGTCATTACAATTAGTTACTTGCCTCAGGAAGAGCACAATAACCATAATCATGTCATAAAGTTATACTTATCAGCATAAAAGAGTTCAAATATGAACAACCATACACCAAAAATAAGTCTGATCTTAGCAGACTTTTTTCATCATTCCTGATCACTTAGGTCAGATAAACTGTGAATCGAAAGGTGATCACAAGCAAAAGCATACCAGAGCATAACTAGCTGGCTAAAAAAGCCTCAATAAGTATGAAAAAATCATAGCTGATCAAATAATCAGCAGCTAATAAACTGGCCAAAAGGGTATGTCTTTAGAAAGATTCGTGATTGGAAATAGCACTTACATATTCTTTTCTCAATTACATATGACAAGTTGTTTCCAATAAAGAAAATGGTACGAGTAACTTTTCATACCTATATGTCTTTAGAAAGATTCGTGATTGGAAATAGCACTTACATATTATTTTCTCAATTCTTTTCTCAATTACATATGACAAGTTGTTTCCAATAAAAATAATGTTACGAGTAACTTTTCATACCTATATGTCTTTAGAAAGATTCGTGATTGGAAATAGCACTTACATATTCTTTTCTCAATTAAATATGAGCATGAGAAAAAGAAATGTATAAATATTAAATTAGTATGGAAAGAGCAAGGACAATGATCTATTAAACTTTTGCACACTTTTAGGAGAATTGATACTACATCTTTGAAAATTTCACATTGATAATAGTGCTAATATTTATTTTCTCTGTTAATTTGTTATTAACGTGACAAAATAAGATTACAACTTGTTTCGTCAAATAGATGATAAAATGTAATCTTATGGTAGGAACTACGACTTGCTCTCGCTCAACGGAATATCGCCTGGAACATCATACTGCAGGAGGTTGATTTGCTTACTAATCCATGAACCTCTTTGATACATAATCCATTACCACTTAAATCATAAACCCAAAATAACCTCAATCACTAATTTAGTAACCTTCTCAGCTTTGGCCCACTAAAAACATTCCCTTTAAGCATTGATACACAAACTCATAGCTTCTTGATCAACCAACCTGCTAAAATTCCCTAACCATTATTTTATTAACTCCCTAATTGTCTCTAACTACTATGGTTGACTTTAATGATTATAGTTGAACATAAAAGATTACATACATCTTTATATATTAACTTATTAACGTTTTTCGAAATTTGAGGAGCCAAGTACTCAACAACTTTGCTTCTTATTCCACTTGTTTGAAAGTTCTAGTCTTTTAAGTTCACAATTTATTTTTTTGTGTTTTTTGAAGTTGTATATTTTTATTATAAAACATGGATATAAAGAAAATGCACATAATTTTTTCTCCTTATAAATACCATTTCAAAAACTTGTTTGGTTTCTTATTAATGTTAACACCCTTCAATAAATTTCACCATAAAGTCAGAAGTTTCGCTTTTCTTTTTTCTTTTTTGTAACTAGGGGAATCGGCAACTGGAGTTGAGCTAGTACTCGCATGACACGGGTCCAGGGATCCATTCCCGCTACCACTATACCCCTAGGTGCCCCACTCCCGCCGCAAGACATGGTACATAGGTAAACCTGGGTGGGATTTGATCTCATGACCTCCAATTTACAACAAGTGACTTCATAAAAATTGAACCGCCAATGAGCCACACCTGTGCGGGCTGATGTTTCGCTATTGTTACTATATTGTACATAGAGTAATTTAATACATGTCTTTCATATTTATATATATTTCAAGACTATATATCTGGCATTGAGCGCCATATATAAATGGTCGCAAGGATGGATCCTGGGTGGAGATGGCCCCAACCGACTTTCCTAACCACCCTCCCTACTTGAGTTCATCCTATATATATATATATATATATTCCAAATAAAATAATCATTTTATTCATAGAATAAAACATGAACTGCTTTGTCGAGCTTACATCATGAAGAACCATTTGTGTTCTTGAGACAACATGAAGCCAACCCTTATATAAGCGTTGACCTTTCGAGCTTAATAACTCATAGTTACACAACATATCTAAAGTCTTTACTGTTCACATAGACTGTAGTCCCACATACATTGCCAAAAAAAACTTCTATATATTTTATATCATTTCATTACGGATGGTTGATATGCCTTCTACCACTTCTTCTGTCTCCATTAAACCTAGCTGATATGCTAATGCCTGCTTTGAGAGTGAATTAGCTTCTGCATTCAATTCTCAATAAATATGAGAAAATGAAATCCTCCCGAACATGTCTTTCAATGTTTGAATTTCAGCAAGAAGGTGTTGTAAATGTGGAGCCCGTATGATGTTCTTCCCATTTTCCCAATCAACCACTACTTTGGAGTCACCAAAAATCTGAATATCCTGAATCTGGGTACTTCTGGCCACTTTTAAAGTTGCCCATAAAGCTGACAGTTCAGCCTTGTTATTAGTAGCTTGACCCATGGCATATTTTATCATCATCTTCCTGTTTGTTGAAAAATATACAACTGCACCAACTCCTCCTACTGGAGGCTCACCCTGACTAGCTCTGTTGAAATATGCCTATGGCATTTCACTGTTTATTACCGGAGCTCTAATAATTCGTGTTCTGGAGATGACATTGTCCATCTTGTGTTCCTGAATCTTGCTCATTAACAGTGATATGGTAATGTCAGGAGGGACCCATGAGTTGTTGAAAATGGATTTATTCCTTGCTTCCCAAATATTGTAAACAAACAAAATCGGAAATGCTTCATAAAGACCTACCCTTTCGTCAAGCCACCATGATTTGGTTCTTTCCTCTAAACTAGCTCTTGCTTCATGTGCTCTATCAGTTGCTAGCTTTCCTACTACACCTATCCATACGCTACCTGCATATGGACAGAAGGAAAATAAATGTGAATTTGTTTCATCACTTGATCTGCATAAGGAACATAATCACGGTCCTTCAAAGCCTCGTTTCTGTAACATTTCCCATGCTAGTAGTTTATTGGAGAGAGCTAACCACATTGTGATTATAGTTTTTAAAGGGCTTTGTATCTGCCAGAGCTTTTTCCACCACCACTGTTTCTCTCCATCTACTTGCTCTTTGAAAGTTTCTTGATAACCTAATTTGGCTGTGTATTGCCCTGATTTAGATTTTTTTTGTCCAAACCAGCTTTTCTGGATCGTTCCCCAGATGAATATAACTTGTGACTAATAGGTTGAAAAATCTATTCCATTCTTCCGCTTGATCTCCTACCAGTCCCAAATCATGGGAATTTTTCCACTGACTCCGGCCTCTAGAAGTCGGATCTCTACAGGCTTCAACTAGACTGCATATTCGTAATGATCTTAAATGTTGTATTAGACATGGAGATAGTTTGAAATTTTCCCCTTCACCCATCCAAGGGTTTTATCCTACTCTAACCTGCCTTCCATATCCTATCTTCCACATTGTCCATTGTCCGACTAAGGTGTAAGCCAGTACCATTTCCTTCCACCTTATGGAGCCATTCTTATATGTTTTGTCTGGGTTTCTTAACCAATATGTGAGGTTGTTGTCTATACAGTATTTGGCCTGAATGACCCTGCCCCATAGTGTTTCATGGTTTTGTATGAATCTCCACATAGTTTTTGCAACTAAAGCTTTCCTGAACAATTCTAAATTTTTTATGCCCCACCTAGTTCCTTTGGCCTTGCTAAAGTCTATTTTGCCAATGCAATTCCTTCTGATTGCTTGCTTGCTATCCATAAGAAAGAGAAGCACACATTTCTTATTTTTGTTAAAATTCCTTTAGGAATGTAAGCTATTGAGGCCCAATAAACTGGAATGCTCTGAAGCACTGCCTTTAGCAAAACTAATCTGCCCCCTCTAGACAATGACCAGTTTTCCCATATGTTTATCCTGCTTTCAATATTTTTGTAGAGCCATACCTAATCTTGAAAGGAATAACAATTAGGTTTTAAAGTAAAACCCAGGTATTTAAAACCTTCCCCAACAGGGGTAGTTTGGTATTGAATAAGCTCCCTTGTCCTCTGTATCATGTCTTCAGGGAACTCATCATGAATGAGATTGGATTTTTCCACATTTACCACCATTCATGTGGGTCTTCTATACTTGTCTATTATTGGTAGAAAAGTCTCAAGGTTGCTGATAGATCCTTCTCCAAACAAAAGGACATCATCTACAAATAGGGTATGGGTTACCTCCTCTATAGCTGAGACTTTGATGCCTTTTACTACACCATCTACTTTGGATTTGTGAATGATCCTGCTTAGGGCCTCTGCCACGAGTAAAAAGATAAAGGGAGAGAGGGGGCATCCCTGTCTTAACCCTCTTGTTGGTCTGAAAAAATTGGAAGGATATCCATTAATTATTACTGTGAATGAGGTGGATTGTAAACATCCCATTATCCACTCCACCACCTCTAAAGCTACTCCAATTTTTATCAATAACAATCTTACAAAAGTCCATCCCACTCTATCACAGGCCTTTGATAAATCTAGCTTCAGGGCAAAGGCTCTTTTTTTTTTCCTTTTTTATGGTATGGAATATCTCTTGAGCTAGAGACACGACATCATGAGTCTACCTGTTATTTAAGAAACCAAATTGTTCTTCGGTTATGATGTCACTGAGAAATGGTTTGAGTCTTAGCGCTAGGACTTTAGCAATGATTTTATATATCATGTTACAACAAGATATAGGTATGAATTCATCAAAGGTTTGGGGTTTCTGTTTTTTTGGTATCAGAGTCAAAAAGGTTGAGTTTATGCTCCCCAGAACTTTCCCTGATTCCTGTGATTCTCTTACCACCTCTAGTATGTCCTTTTTTAACAAGTCATAGAACCCTAGGTAGAATTCCACAGTAAACCCATCAAGCCCGGGGATTTTTCCTTTTTGGAAGGAGTGTAGAGTATGTTTGATTTCTTCCTCTGAGACCTCCTTGGTAAGCTCGTCATTCATTTCCTCATATACTATTCTTGGAAAGAACGCCAAAACTTCCAGGATTTCCTGTATAGGGCATCCTTCTGGCTCTTTAAAAATATTCTGAAAAAAACTGACTGCTGCTGCTGCTTTTTCCTCAAAGGTTCACACTAGACTTCCCTCCTGATTTTTTATCTCATTGATGGTGTTAATGTTCCTTCTATGTGTTGCATAGTTGTGAAAAAAATGGAATTTTAATCTCCTGCTTCCATCCATAAGGCTCTGTTTTTGAGCCTTGGATATTTTTCTTCAATGTCCAAGAGTTTTTCTTTCTTTTTCTCCAAAGCCTTCATTATTTTATTTTATTTCTTGCTGAAAACCCCACCCTCATTTCCTTTGAAAAATGCCTCTATTTTCTCTTCTGTTTCCTTTAGATCTTTTTGCATTGGGGCCTTGTGTGTTTTTCCCCACTCTTTTGAAATCTTTTTTTCCCTTACTAAGTTGTCAGCAAACTGCTGCATTGTGCTACAATTCAGACTTCTTATTATAGGCTTCCAAGCACTAATAATTTGATCTCTGTACTGCTCAACTTCGAAGCATTGGGGATTGAATTTGAAGGGGGCTGGGGATTTTTTTTCAGGTGTTGAGATTATTAAAGAAATTGGTCTATGATCAAAACTTCCTCCTGTCTCAACTGAAGATTTTATAACTAGGTTCTCATTTAACAAGTTATCTTTGATCAGGAAATGATCCAACCTTTTAGATATGGCCTGTGAGCCTCCCCTATTATTTCTCCAAGTCGGATCTAGTTTTAGGGGTGCCACATCCATGAGATGTTCCTTTTCAAAGAGGTTCAGAAAGAAAGGTGCCAGAGAGTCTTTCCTGGCATTATCTCCCCAGATTTCTCCTACTACTAAAGTTAAATTCAAGTCTCCACCTAATATAATGTTTGGTTGATTCATTGCTCCTTGTTGGTTACTTTGGGCAGACCCGGGTTTACTTATAATGTACCAACAACACCCCTAACTCACTGGCCCTTTCGACAATAGACCGCAGAGCGGCTTGAATTCTCACCCGAAGTGATCTTAGATGGGTTGGCTAAAGACTCAAGTGTCTTTAACCAGGTTCTATAGCATCCTAGTGTCTCGCGGATCTTCTTAGCCATCGAGATCTTTTTGCGAGTCACAGTTCTCTCTTACTCGCAGACTCTGATAGGGGGAGGACTCCTATGGCATTGCAGTGACTAGGACGATGCGCAAACTCTCCCTTCTGCGTTTCTCACCATCTGCGATATCCCACACCACAGCTCCTATGTCGGTGTGATATCACCTTTTGTCAATGCGATATCTCCTATAGTACGGCCCAATGCGACTCTCAAGGTCCAAAGGGTTTCTCACTGGGAGGAATAACTCAGCTAACCTCCAACAGGGTGTTAAACAACCTTACATGCACTTCGCGGTTCAACACACTCACATCGCTATACTTAACTTGCTGAATAAGTATACTGGAAACACTTAACAGAGTGACTATTACTGTGTGAAACAAGCACTGATAAACTCATAAGCAGACACTTGATACATTTAAACTCGTCTTTCACCTTCTATAATGCTATAACCAAATGAGAACATACAGACATTTACTAACTGATATACGACATTCATGTAACAGATAACAGATAGCAACTAAGTAAACACAATCACATGAAGCAATCACATAACACACTGATTTTACGTGGTTCACTTCCAGGGTAGAAGCTACATCCACGGGAACTGGTTTATATATTATAACTTGGGAGAGTAAAAACAGTTCTGCTGCAACCTCATATGCAGCTGAGATCTTTTGGGTAACTCCGCGCACACCGCTAGGAGCCCTTCTCTCTTAGATCTCTTCTCTTCTTATATTGCTTCTCTTACAATATACTCTTCCTCTCTCTCTCTCTCTCTCTCTCTCTCTATCCCTGTGGATTATTACATACATAATCTAGGAGTCAGCTACTGGTTACAGTAAGATACTACAGACTGAATAACAGAACCAGAGCTCAGCTCTTCTATAATACAAAAGATCTATGAGCTAATAGATCATCGACTGACTAGCTGAATAGCTAATTAGTTAACAGACCGTCTGACTAGCTGAATAGCTAATTAGCTAACCTTTTACAATACAAAATACATCCCTTTATAGGTGGCTTGAAGGTCTCGCCATTACAACACTGTGGGCCTCTCCCAACAGTAACCCAAAACCCTAACTGTGACAGTCGACGTATCTGTACTTGAACTGCCTCTTTCCGTCACACCACAACTTCTTGCAATCTTCCATGCTTCCCGACGCTGACCATGGGTACCGGTGCCGCTTCCTTTTATGTTCTTCGTCTTCAATACCTCGGCCTCGTTGCTCCTTTTCCTTTATGAGGGTAGCTGAGCCCTCCTGTCTATGCCACTGCCTTAAATATAGTGGTTGAGCTTTCTCCTCTCTGCCGTTGCCTTAAGTGCAGTGGTTGAGCTCTCTCTTATCGGCCGCTCAGGTACTGTTACCTTTGACTTACTCGTTCCAAAACAACATCTTTTCCTGTAGCTGCAGGACCCTACTCCAACACTCCTTCTATCCTGAATTTTTCCCAAAAAGCCTTTCTTTCGAAAAAGGGTCCATAAACGTTTAGCAGCGTGAAAATTATCCCTGTCTCTTGATCGATAAGCTTTGTTTCTATGGCTGAATCTAATTTCCTTGAGTCAGTTTTGAGCATAGATGGCCTCCAAGCTGTTATTAAGCCTCCCGAATGTCCTTTTGCATCTAGGCTCTCCACTTCCCAATTTTTTAGAGTTTCTTTGATAATGGCTTCTGCGTTGGGCCCTTCTAGCATGGTTTCTTTTCATCATTATAACAAAGGGTTTGTTGTTGTTAAAAAACCTTTTTAGGGAAGTTTTTTTAGAGGTCTCCCCCATCCCTCTTGATTTGTAGGATAATATCAGCATCAAGAGCCCCCTTCTGGGGCCAACACTCTAAAATCCCTTTTGAGAGTAGATTGTTTTCCTTGTTTAACATCTAACACTGCTTGCATCTGTGCTTTGGACAATAAGGTTTTTCTTCCCAATCTAGGTTTCTCAAAAGGATTGAGGGCCAAACCACTGGTGGAGGTCCCTTCACCTAAGGGTTCTAAAGAAGTGCTTCGTGGTCAGAGCTCGAAATTTCTCTTGAAATCAACTTTTTTTGGTTTTGAAAGTACAGAGTGTTTTTTTTCGGGTGGAGTTTTTAAAGAGGAATCCTGCTTGAGGGAGTAAAAAAGAGTACCTTTGTCCTGACGCGATGGTCCCGCTTCTTAGTCTGTTGAAATGCAGTGTTGACTTTCCTCGTCACCTTTAATAGCATGATTTTCTTCTAATTTCTTCGCCTCTGCCGCTTTCTCTTTTTTTCCACCCTGCATGTCTTCTACAACGTCCTTCTTCCTGTCTACAATATTTTTCCCTTTATCAATCGTACTTTGAGGTACTTCCTGTCCATCCTGTTTTCTATCCTCCTACTCCTTGATTGCACAAGTCTCTTTGTCCTTTTTGGCTGGTTTTTCCTTTCTTATCCACGTCTTCTTGTATATTGGATTCATGGAAACTTTTGGACAATACCTCTGCATGTGTCCCACCTCCCTGTATTTGAAACACCTAAAAGGGATCTTCCAATAATCCAATCATTGCAACCAGGAGTTTCCATGCATAACTATTCAGAGTTCTTCTAAAAGGCCATTCCTTAAGTCTATTTCTACCAAGATTCTGAAACACCTCCTATCCAATTTGCTTTCCCAATTCTCCTCCATTGCTATAAACTTTCCTAGCATGTTTCCAATGGCCTCGAATATCTTTGGCTACCAAAACACCACTGGTAGCCCTGGAAGAATGACCCAAACCTTATGCATGTTATGGGGTTATTTATATGCGTTGAAATCAATTGTCCATTTCCCGAGTATCAGTGAGGATGGACCCCATTGTCATTTTTTATTTAGGAGTTTGGAATTGTCTTCGATACTTCGCAATTCTATTAGAAAATACCCCCGAGAAAATGTGTAAAAAAATGGAACATACCCCAAAAGTCCTCCCCAGTTTGTTGATATCCATTACTGTAATGAAAATCTTGAGACTTTCTTTCCATAGAAATGGCCTACCAGTGCCCGTGTTAGGAAAACATGGATTTGTTCGAACGTGATATCCTTTCCCATGATTAATTCCAGGTTGTCTTCACAAGCCTTCATCCCTCGCCATTTTTTGATTACCCCTTTCGTCGTCTTTGTACTGTCCTGTGCAATCCTTCCGTCATCCGAATTATGATCTTGCGAGGTTCTGAGTGGTGAAGTTTTTCCCAGTGTGTTTTCCTCCTTTTCCTCCTCTAGCGAGTGTGCTGAAAGCAACTCTTCCTGGGAGCAGAAGATCAGGTCATCCTCCCTGTCCTCTCTGTAGTCCACCATTCCAAAATACATGGTTTAAGTTTCTTTTTGCTTTCCTTTGTACTATTGTTATTCATCTTCCGTCCTTTCAAAAAAATGAACTGCTCCTCGCTTCTTCGCCTCTGGTCTTGCTTCCGCTGCGGAACTCCATCGCGCTCCCACATATATATATATATATATATATATATATGTGTATGTATGTATGTATGTATGTGTGTAATATATTTTAGAGTAAATATGTATTATATATATGTTAATAGATAAAACAAACAAAATAAATAAAATGGCAACTAACATAAAAAAGCAAGGAAATTATAACATTAACTTGTAGTCCAATCTAATTTCAACATGGAATCCAAGTTAGACATATTTTAGGATGTGCATGAATATAGTCCTTTTTTCCTTGCTATCAAGAAGTAGCTTCATTGTGTATTTTCTTGAGGTAGTGTAGTTTTAATCTGTTTACCTTTTCCTCCTCATTCTTTTGAATGTGTAAGGTGTAATACTTTATGGACACCTAAGCACGCTTGTAAATAGTTTAATTGTTTATTTTATTTTTTATTTACATTAGAAATGTAAGTGGCATGATTTTTCCTCGTGCTATGCATCTTCCTTGAATTTGGTTGGAGGTTTGAGTTATGTGACTTTTCATGTGGACTCAATTACGTTTTGGTAGCTTTAAACTCAGGGTGATCATTCCTTCCTCTTCCCAAATAGCTAGGTGGGAGGTTGAAGTGTTGTTGTCGATGGAATCCATATGGGATTTTGATCAACAGTTTAAAAATTTGATGGCCAAAGTTAGTTTCCAGGTGTCAGATGTGCAACATAAAGAGTTGTTTATTACTGCACTATTACCACACATTTGAGCTCCTTTGATGTAATAGAAGATTGTGTCGCAAACAGAAGCACTAGAACTAGCAATGAAGCTGGAATCCTTGCCGATCGTAGATGGTGGTGCATGAATAATGCAGATTCAGTCACATTTGGCTAATCTGACAGTAAATATTCAGGACATCAACAAGGGAAAAGAAGCCAAACTTGTACTTGTGGTGGATAAGATGTTGAATGGATGGACACACTAAGGATAATTATCCGTCGTACATGAACTATATCTTGTTGGGTGCACCAAATCCATTGAGTACCCATGGACTACCTTGGTGCTAAATATTCCAAACTAGAGGGCATTATGACAAGGATTGTCCATACATGAAAAATATTGTAAGTACCCCAGCCATCCTTTTCTGTAAATTTTAAAGTCAGGAGGGCATGATGAGAAGTATTACAGAGCATATCATCTCTTGAAAGAGAATATAGTAGACACCTATTTGATGAAGAACAATGGCCAGGTTCAGGATGAACAAGCGCAAGCGCACTACCAGCCTACGCCTTTCCCACAAAACTAGTATCAAAATCAATATCAGCCTCAATATGCGCCGTAGAATTAGTACCCACCTCAGCAACCACACCCTTAGGGAAGGGTGGGTGGAAAATTTGAAGGTAGAGGAGGAGGAGGAGGATTTGAAAAGGAATAGGTCAATTCATATGCTCTAACTGTGGACAACCAGGCCACTATGTCAGAGATTTCCAAGAGACTGCAAAGACATGTTCATACTGCAAAGTGAAATACCATAATGTGGAGTAGTGTCCCTAGTTGATTGTGAAGTGGAAAGCTCGAACCATCATAGGTCCTAACCCTATGTAGAATCCCAATCCCAATCCTAACCCTAATGTTCATATGATTGATGCTAATCCCAGAGATCCAAGCATTATTGTCGTAACATGAGGAGGTGCTGTGACCGGATTTGCTCAGAATATACTGCATGAACAACCGCATGCGCAACCGTAGGTGCGACTCATGACGCAAAATAAAGTACCATTCAACATTCAAAAACATAAGAACGTATTTTTGTATGTACGAACAGAGTTCATAGATCCATAACAACTGTTGACCTCAATTGAAGTCAAGGAGATGCTTGAACGTTTACAATAGCTATTCCAGAAGCAGATTCTGAAAAAGGTTAGTAAGCTCAAGTCGTTTTTTTCAAGTTTCTTAGTTCTAATTCAAGATAAAGATGTCATTGCAGAACTACAAGCACTGATAGAAGAAACCCCAGTAGATTCACAACTTGGAAGGAAGGTTAACCATGTCAAAAGAAATTCAAAATGGGGCGCGAGTTAAGAATGACTGTGTATATAGGGGATTATGATATGGATTACATTATTCTAGATCTGGGGTCGAACGTCAATATTCTGATGCGACAATCTTGGGATAGCATGGGAAATTCACGCTTAGACTGGTCCCCTATCGAGTTGAGGCTTGCAAATCAAGTGAAGGTCCTACCAATTGGTAGGATAAGTCAAGCCCCTGTCGACATTGAGGGGCTGTGGACATTCCCAGACTTTGAATTCATCAACATTGTCGACGACATGAACCCATACCCCGCACTTCTAGGGATAGATTAGGCAATTGGTAATCAGACCATTATAAATTTTAAGAAAAGAATCCTCTCATTTGAGGATGATGAGATGAGGGTAGTGTTTCCCATTGATCAACTGGAGGGACAGAGGTATGTTGAACCAGTTAATAGTGAAGGACAGGGTGACTATGTAGACCATATCCATAATGTTAGCACCTTAAAATATGATTATGTAAACCCAACATCGGATGGAAACCTGATTTGGAGGAGTGTTAGTTCTTGCACGTCATATTCAGGAGAGGCGCTAAAGAACTAACAGAATAGATTGCATAAAGTCTCCATGAGGAGATGCGGTAGGATTACCAGGTCTATGCGATGAGTGGATAATTATTCAAGGGAGCTACCCACATATGAGGGATTACCTAATATTGTGACCTTCCTCAGTGAGTTTGAAGGACTGGTAACAGAATCGCAGCGCTTGTACGCATTAGACTATGTACTGACGCCCACTAGATGGTGGGGTACACATAAGCAATCCATATCAAAATCGACACAGTGTAGAAAGTTGCTAGAAGTTAGATTTAGCAAGGAAGTCACAATCATGAGTCAGAAGTACACAAGGCTGTCGAACCCTGTCGAGCACCTTAATCAGTGTTGCATGACATTTGTAGAATACCCACGACAAGAATGGGTCCATCATTTCATACACACATTGGAAATGACACCCAGAAGCTAGTATACATCCATGGATTTGCGAGAAGGAACTCAAGACTGAGACGATGTGGGTAAACAATTTGTGCACACCTTTTCATTTGTTGATGAGAAATCGATAGTTGATGTTGCACTTCAAGTAATCAATGAAAAGATATTTGCTGAAATCTCTGTCGAAGCAACAAGTTCCCACCAGTATGGCGCGAACATCCAAAAATGGATGGCTTGTTACAATATGGCCAGAGAACCAGATGATGATCTGAATAACATAAACATACCAGAGTGAGAGGGCATGCACAAATTCGAAGGAAGTGGTATGTTGAGTGACCAGTTCCTCGAGCCGCTAAAAATAAATAAAGCGAACATTGGCTCGCTAGAGAACCTGAAGTTCGCCAATATAGGAGATTATTGGGACGATGAGATGGTATCAAAGATGGCAAACTTGCTGCATGAGTTTCTGGACCTATTCCCTACCAAATTCTCAGAGATGAAGGGAATAGTAGGAGATCAGGGGGAGATGAAAATACCCCTGAAACTAGATGCTAAACTAGTTAAGCAGCGACCTTATAGGTTGAATCCAAGGTATAAAGAGAAGGTAAAAGAAAAATTGGATCACATGCTCGACGCAGGAATCATTGAACCTATTGAGGAATCAGAATGGATTGAACTTATAGTGATCTAGGATAAGAAGACAGCAAGAGAAGTTAGGATATGTGTCGACCTGAGGAAGTTGAATGATGCATTCTTGCTTGATACTTTCCCAAGACCATTCATGGATGAAGTACTTGAAAGCGTAGGAGGACAAGAGATGTATTCATTTACCGAAGGATTTTCTGGCTACCATCAAGTAAGAATCGCAAAGGAAGATCGACATAAAACGACCTTCGTCATAGAATGGGGATGCTATCAGTATACAGTAATGCCCTTTGGACTCAAGAATGCACCTTATGTTTTTTCTAGAATAGTAGTTTCTGCTTTTAAATATTTCATACATAAATTTCTTGAGGTCTACTTTGTTGATTGGACTGTGTTTGGTCTAGTAAGAGACCACATTCAGAGTCTGAGCATGATGTTGGGCCACTGTCGCCAGTATTAGATCGCTCTTAATTCAAAGAAATGTATTTTTTTGCACACCAATTGGTGTGTTGTTGGGACATGTCACGTGTCGCGATGGAATTTTGGTCGACCCAGCGAAAGTTGTGATTATCCTTGACTTTCCACCACCTACATTAGTCATGCAACTCAGATCAGTGTTAGGATACACATGTTATTATAGAAATTTCATCAGAGGGTATGCATAGATAACTGCACCTATGGAGAAACTGTTGAGGAAAGATGCGAATTTCCAATGGACATAAGATTGTCAGGAAAGATTAGACAAATTACAGAACAAAATGGCCACTGTGCCAATACTGGTATTTCCCGACTAGAAGAAGCAGTTCCATGTCCATGTTGACGCATCGTTTGTTGCGCTCGACATAGTCTTGACACAACCAGGTGAGAGTGCGCTTGATCACCCTATTTCTTTTGCTTGCAGAAAACTATCAACGACAGAGAAATATTACATGACGACAGAGAGAGTAGGCCTCGCCATGGTCTATGCACCGTAAAAAATTTTACACTACTTGTTGGGAAGACATTTTAAAATATACACTGATCATTCGACATTAAAATACCTGGTCAACAAGCCAGTGTAGTGGGGGAAGATCTGTCGATGGCTTCTCCTATTTCAAGAATTTGACTTTGAAGTCAATGTTAAAGCTGGTCGACTGAATGTGGACCTGATCACCTGTCGAGGATAGAAAATGGTGAAGAACCAAACAATATGGAGGATAACTTTCCTGATGGGAAAATATTTGTGGTAACCATGGTTGATAAAATGTTTGAATCTATCATTCACCTCCTGACTATAGGCTATGCGCCTGAAGGGTTCACTACTGCACAGAAGAAACATTTGATCGTCAAAGTCGCTGATTATACGTTGATTGCGAGACACCTATACAAGATGGGCCTTGATGAAATATTGCGATGGTGTGTCTTTGACCATGAACAACATTGGGTAATGAGTGAAGCACATGCCTGTGTCGCAGGAGGACACTACGCTGGAAAGGAAACCATGCACAAGATATTGCAAGTTGGATTATGGTGGCTAACCATACATACGGACACTAAGAGCTTCTGTCGACACTGCGATGTTTTCTAGAGGACAAGAAAACCATCGAGACATGACAAGATTCCACTTGCACCATTGATAACCCTTCAAGCATTCGATAACTGGGTCGTTGATTTTATGGGTCCTATCAGTCCGCCAGGGAAAAGGACTAGCATGCGCTACATTATCAATGCAACAGACTACTTAACAAGATGGGCTAAAGCCGCACTTATTAAGGATTGTACTGCTATGACTGCGACGAAGTTTTTATTTGAAAATGTGGTGACCAGATTCGACTGCCCAAAAATTATTCTAAGCGACCAAGGTACACATTTTGTTAACAAAATGATTGATGAGCCTACTACAGAGTTACAGATTCATCATAGAAATATGACACCCTATCATCCTTAGGAGAATGGAACGGTTGAATCATTCAACATGATTATGGAAAATGAATTAACTAAAGTATGCAATGTGTGCAAAGATTATTGGGATCAGAAAGTTTCAGCTGTGTTATGGGCATACTGAACAACTTGCAAGCGACTGACAGGGAACACTCCATTCAAATTGGTGTATGGACAAGAAGTTGTTGTGCCAATGGAATATATTGTGCCGAGCTTAAGAATTGTTGCGCTAACAGAAATGACAGATGTAGATGCCGTCGAGCAAAGGTTTTCACATCTCGTCCAAATGGAAGAGGAATGCTTTGTCATAGGATTCCATCAAAACATAGAGAAGCAAAGGCAGAAAGCATGGCATGATCGCCATATCAGAACTAAGCAATTCAAAGTTGGGGGACTTGTTTTGTTGTACGACATCAAATTTTTGAATCATCTAGGGAAATTGAAGATTCATTAGCTAGGACCTTATGTGGTCGCACACATCACTGACGCAGGTGCAGTGAAATTACACAAGCTAGATGGAACGCCAGTCGCAAGAATGATAAATGGAAACCACCTAAAAACTTACTATGATGGCTGCGACATGCCTAGGTAAGGTAGGAAAAAAAAAGAGAAAAGAGGAAAGGAAACTGTTATGTCACACATTTGCAACAGGAGCATGCAAATTGCAATAAGAGTGGGAATGATAGCTGGATTTCATTAAAGCCTGGATACCCAAAAATATTTAGGCGGTTATGACAGTGAGGTGTCATTAATTCAATGAGTATGGGGAGAATGGTAGCATGATTTTTGGTCCCATCTGTCATGCTCACCATAAATTCCCTAATCTTCCATCGAATGATCACATGCAGGACAAGCGCATCCCTATAAATATGATCCTTCATCGACAAGAATCCCTTTACTTGCACAGAGAGAAGAAGAGCAAACAGAGTTTGTGGCTGTGAGAGCCGAAGCTAATGGTCATTTCCATTTCCAGTATGATTGAGCAGTCTAACGCTATGAGAGCGTCACCTTGCTCAATAGAAGAAGAATTTATGTTGCCATAGGTATAGTAGTGAGAAGAAGAACCATAAATGATGGTGCAACAAAACTCACAGATAGTTCCTATGGCCGGTTTGACCCCTGCTTTGGCCTCTGGTTCGTCCTCTGAATCAGCCCCAGTTCAGAATCCACTAGTTGATATACTAGTTACAGGTCCGTGTCCATTTGTGTCAGAGAGGGACATCCCAAAAACATCAGCGCCTTGGTTCAGGGTACCAAAGTTATCAATGAAGCGTAAGGCCACCAAGGACGTACCAGCTTAGCCACTATGAAGAGATGCAAATGCCACTATAGAGGAATGAAACCTGCTACTGCCATATGTTCATCCAAGGATAATAGAGGCTACTGAAGTGAAGCTTCCGATGAAAGTGTGCTCCTCCTTGGTCGCACCCCAGATCCCCAAGGGAATGCCGCTCCTAATGAACATAATCCCGAAACTGGTTAAGTTTAAATTTGAAGATATTGATACAAGGAAGAAAGAAAACCTAGAGAGAAAGAACTACATGATCATGCTGCCGTCTATCCCTCCTGAGCTGCAATTGGTAGTTCCAATGCAATAGGTTCGAGGTATAGAAAGTGCGGGCCTACTTAACTTACTACTCATGCCACACTTTGGTAGAAGCAAGGAGGTGAGAACATATGTAAAATAGTTCCTTTTCTACTTCCATGGAGGTTATTTATGGATCCATGGACCCTATCATGTCGATGTAGAGCTCATTTAGACAATAACGGGTCTCCTACACCATGGACACGACCCTGCGCCATATCTGCATGTAAACAGGGATGTGACAAAGATAAAGGAGAAGTATGACCACAAATAGAGGATTCCTAATTTCCTTATAACTAACAACATAGCGAGTTTCACCACAAAGATTCTATCTTGAAAGATGTTGCGCAAGATGTGGCCCACTGAGTGCACCGCCGGGACGGTGGAACTTGCATAATAGTACACAGAAGGACTAATGTTCAATTGGTCGCAGTATCTATTAAATGAGCTTCTAGAGGATGTCGAGCAAGTGCAGGAGGAGATTAAGTCCAAATTCCACTACTCCTGGTTGCTCGTTTTAATTTATTTTGTTGTTTGATCAAACCCACTCGACTACCAGCCCTTGGATGTACTAGTACTTTTCCATGGCGCAAAATATCAAAATCTATGGGAGGATATGGAAGACAAGACCCGATAGAAGGACAATAACATAGAGTTATTTCTGTACAGGAAGGAACTGGGCAAAGTAATAAACTACCAGCATAGACTGCGGGCTGCGACAGTCCAAAAGTATCATCTTTTATAATTTTCCAGGATGGTGTCCACAACATTATTCTGGAGCCACGATAGGACCCGGAGAAACAAGTGCAGCCGACGCTTTTCATGATTACTGAATCGGATGTGGAAGCGACCTTCTAGGATTGGCCTGAGGAATGGCGCATCCCGGTCGACGTGCAAATGGACCAGGGAGATAACCAAAGGAGGAAACCAAGGAAACGACCAAGGAAATGGTCAAGGAAATGGCCAAGATGATGGCCAAGCCAATGATGGGGGTGACGAGAAAGGAAACCATTCACATGACACAGATGATTATGATGATGATAGTGATCAGGGCTCTGATCAGGATGATGGAGTATACACACTTGCTGACGAGGATGTGCAAAACCTCCACCAAGAATAGGAGAAGGAACAACCTCAACCACAACATAAGAAGTGCAAAGACGATAAAATGGCTAACACAGTCAGCTTAGCTGAAGAAGACATGAGCTTGCTTTCCAAAATAATCGCAGAGGTTGCAAAGTCGAGTTTGAAAGGAATAAGTCAAAAGTAGTTGCAACTGGCCGATATACTGGTGGAGCATATCAATACACTCACTGAGGCCATCAATGAAGAGCGGAACACAGTCGAAGCCGAGACTTATGGCATGAATCCTAATGACGCATCAGTAAGACCACTGTTATTGCCGCCGGTGAAAATAGAAGTCCAATCGCGAGCAATAGAGACAGTGACACAAGAGTATGATGATGTTGTCCATGAGTTTGGGACACTATCTCTAGATTTCTCTAAACTCGCAATGGACAAGGTCTATTCTATTCAACATGCGACCGCCACTGAAATAAATATCCAGGAGAATGCTCTTGCATACCAAGCTACAAAGCAAGAAAGGAAGCTGAAAATTCACAAGAAAATCCTTTGCAAAAAATATTAAGAGATCAAAGCATGCAGATAGAGTATACTTGCACTAGCTGAAGCCATTAAAGATGTAGTCGCAAAGTTCCCTTTGGAAGAAGGCCAAGAAGATATAGATACGACCCCAAAGGTAGCACAACTGTCCAGAATTGCCACAGACCTGAGGAAATAGGTCGAAGAGTTTAAGGCCCAGCAGATACCAAGTACATCTCCTGAGGGGGTTGAAGAGCGCAGGAAAAGAACGTTTGAGGCTGTTGAGCGAATCAAGCAAGGAGAAAAGCTATGTGCATAAACAGTTGACACCGTCTCTCCGATGTGGGAATTGCTTCTGGAAGATGAAGAGGTGGAGAAAATCAAGGAGGATGCACACCAAATTGATTTAAAGATAAGAGCGGTTAAGGAAGACATGAAGAAGCTGTCGATCAAGGAGAATATTTCAAAGGTCGTTGAGCTGAAGCAGCTACAACAGGAAGTAAAAACTCTCTACGACTAAGAGCAGAAAAGAATGAGGAAGTTATGGCATAGCAGACAGAGGCTGAAAGAGTTATAGGGCTCATTCATCCTGTACAACAAAAGCTCCAGCTTATGAATTAGTTGCTCGAAGAAGAACTGTCAGAACATATTAGTTTTGTTCGTGTCAAACATTTGGGAAAGAAAGAAAAGGAAGTAGGGAAAGAGGTTTTTTAAGTAGAAGGAATTTTCAAGGAATTTCAGGGCAAGGTTGGTCCCATGGTGCAACTAGTTCCAGAACCATGAGAACCATCGACTTTCTCAGTGGCTCGAGACGAGCCACATGTGAGTGTTGGGGGCATGTTGGGCCAGGATAGAGCATAAGGAGGAAACTGAAGCACAAGCGCAAGAGTAAAAGCAGGCGCGCGATAGAGGACAAGTAGGTAAAGGGAGAAAAGGAAGAGCAGAATGGAGAAAGCTGCAATGAAGAATGGTGGGATGAAGAAAAACACACCCAGAGTCAGTGGAAGATTGGTAGGTAGAATATTTAAGTTTGGAAGGAGACACGTCAAGAAGGACTAAAGGTGCTCGAATTGGTGGAAAACTAAAGGACAGTTTTTGCGGCTAGTTATGGCATGTGTTAAATGTATTGAAGGACATTTTGTGGCTAGGCATGGCCTACCATAAGTGTAATACAAGTTGTTTTTGTGGCTACGTATTACTGTAATAACTAAGCTGTACTCAGTCGACCCTGCATGGTATGGTAGAAACTATAAATAGGAAATACCCATTTTGTGGAAGGGTTACTAAATAGTTGGTTATTCTATTGCTGATAAGAGAGAATTCTAATAGTATCGTAGGATGTTGAGCCACAGATCTACAGCTGAGCGCGTAGACCATTTTGTAAGAATCATTCTGCAGCTAAGTGTGCAGATAGTATAGTAGAAGAGTCGATCCAGGATGTGTGTGGATTAGTAGGAGTAGTTAGAAGAAAAGCATAAGACAAAGAGCATGAGAGAAAGAAAGAGTTTGATCTAATTAGACATATCTTAAAACAGTCTGTAAGTCGCAAACTACAAGGTGCCATATATTTCTCATGCCAGATAAAGAGCACCTTGGTGGTTTTTACCCAGATGTGTTTCCACATTATTTCTTGTGTCACATGAATGTTGAATGTTGAATGGTTAATGTCGAATGTTTGATTACATTGCATTGTTTATGGTTGTTTCTTGAATGAATGTCGCAATATTGATAAAAGAAATGAATGAATGAATGACTAAAGCATTATCGAGCATCTGGTATTGTTTCATGTTAAAATACTGTTAAGATTATAATACAGTTGCATCACTGTCATTTACATTTAAGGAATTAGCTACATCGCATAGTTGCACGAGTTGTTAAGTTGACAAGGATAGGGTTGTGTTGCACGCCAGCTGTGTCGCACTGTTGCGCCACTGTTGAGTAGTAAAAGACTCCATCCTTTTGACTTTGTCAAGTGCCTTGGTCATGCGCCAAGGGACTCTAATACCTCGCCAACTGCATAAACATGGTTCTAGCAGTTGCACATTGATATATCGGGTGAGACTGCACCTGCCTCGCAGGTGTTGTCGGCTAAGCTTTCTCCATCGATCCGATGTCTTTGGGTGTTTTGTTGGTATTGTATTGTTGTTGAACATGGGTCGTGAGAGTGAGGAAAAGTAGGCCAACATAATCCATGATACTTTAAATATGAATGGTTATTCATTACATATATAGTAGTTAGGTGTTGGTGTTTACAACCTAGTATGGAGGATAAGTTGTCACATTACGTAACATAATGTTCCCATGTTGGCTCATAAAGTAATTAAAAAAATTCATGCCGGCTCATTAAGAAAATTAAAACCACCATAGATCCAAATTAAATCTAGATAGATCAAGCATCAAGAGAGATATAATTTCTTGAAGTGTACATTTTTCTTATATATATATAAAAGTTATATGCTTAAAAAACATATATCTATATATATTATAGTGTTTATATATATTATATTATCGTGGATTCCTATGAAGCATTTAATTAAAAGGCATATATCTATCTATATGAAAAAAGTACCTCAAAAGTATGTATAAGAGGAAAAATTATCATCGAAAGAGACATTTATGATGCACTTCTCAAAAATGGGTGAAAGGCCTTGAAAGGTCATGCAAAGATAATGATCCACCAGTAGTTGACAAGGGAGATCTCAAAGACATAGATCTTCTTATTACTACCTCGTGGCAACTGGTAAATGGATGAAATAAGTGACCAACAAAGAGCAGATGGTAACATTAAGAGGGGGTTTTTAGTTATACAACAAGTGAGGTGGGTCTCGAAGATCGAGAGGTGACTCTTCCATCAAATCGCTTAGGACTTATACTTAAACCCTGTTTCTTGCTTCTTCATGACTCCTAAGAAATTAAACATTGGTGGGTGGTATGACACACCCCTTCACTCCATTGCAAAACCAAAGCCCGAATGCAATAATTTTCTTAATTGCAATGCGAGTTTATTTCCAAATACAAGTTGGAATAATCCCCTTCCTAAAGTCTATTGGATTCCAACCAAAATGATCACCAAAAACATTTACAATGCTAGATATTGTTAATTACAAGTACTATTTTTCTTTCTTTTAGTCATGGAATAATTGTGGAAGATACAAGAAAATAGCATAACTTATGAGATACCAATTGTCTTCTCATTTTGGGCCTGTGAGATACCACTCGTCTTTTCATTTTTGGCCATTTGATAGAAATGTTGTCAGGGCCAAATTCTTAGATATAAGCGCTCTAAAAAAATGTTCCTTCATCCTTTGTTTCTCTTGTTATTTTCTTCCTTTTAAATTACTCTCTTTGAAGTGCACTTTCTAATGCATAACATAATATTTTTCTTCACATGTATCATCATTACTCTCTTTGAAGTGCACTTTCTAATGCATAGCATAATATTTTCCTTAAATTACTCTCTTTGTTATTTATATCCTTATGCTCTAAAAGTCACTTTTTTGGTATTCATGTAAAGCATTTTCTCACTCATTCTAAAGAATTCTCAAGCCACTATTTTAGAATCTTTCACTTTCAACCTAATGTAAGAGCGCAAACAATAAATGAAACCCAAGCATCATTGAAGTTTGTAAACTAGTGGAGGCATGACCACCACAATGTAAGCACCAAGTATTAAACTTGAGCATTCCAAGTGGCACCCCATTGCATGCATACTTTCCATTATTTAATATCACATATCTATAGAAAATGATCGAATATGATGAGAAAAGGAGGTTCATGAGAAATATAGATGTGCTTAGAGGAGCAGTTGTAAAAGGAAACACTTAAAGAGGAGTCGTGCATTGTAAATTCATTGATTTTCAATCTTGTGCCTTCCATGCCATTAGTAGAGTTTGTGTAGTAGTGTTGTGTCCATGCCAACACAATCATGCTCAATGGCATTTACTTCTGCCACCTTCTAAGTTATCCACCCACTATTAGTGTGCCTTCTTCCCTTTAATGGATGTTTTCCTCCTTCGAGCCCTATATCAAGTCTTCTTGGCAACTATATCTCTTGAGGTTTGATACATATAATATTTCTTGTATTGACTAAAGTTTTGTAAGTAGAAACTATGTAGTTCTGCAAATTCTATGTCATCAATACCAAATTTGGAAATCATTCTTTGTTGTGCACCAAATAAAGTTAAGTTGGAACCTTATAATTTATAATCTAATTTATATTTAAAGAATGCTGAATCCTTCCTTCATTTAAGGTGCTTCCATTTTTTAACTAATAAGCTTGAACCATAATATTTGCAACTTAGATTAGCTACCTATTATCAAATTGTTGGACATGGATTCTATTCAAAATACTATGCATCTGATTAGGCATATCCATTGAGGCAAGGACTTAGATATACATACATTCCTTTCACAACAACTCCACATAATTCTTCCTTCTTTTCAAAAAGTAATTCTTCTTTCTTTTCCAATTTCAGTTTCTTTTTCATCTATTTCACCCTCTAAGGTCAACCTATAAACTTATCATTACACCTTGTTGAGACAATTGCATTACACCTTCTTGGGACAATGGCTAGTCTTTAACTATGTGCTCATATGAAAGAGATTTTTGTCCATGGTTTCAGCTTGTCTGGGTGAACTAATCGCTAATAAGCCTTAATCTCTAAAAGATCTAATCATGCACTATGCTTTCTATGATTCTGTACTGTTTGGGCTGGTGTTTTGCTGGTCTGTAGATCTCAAAGTGCTATTTAGCATGAGAATTCAACAAAGCAAAAACAGAGAATTGTCTTTGCTATCTAACGGGCATGATAATTCAACAAAGCAAAAGAGAAAGAGAAGAAAACTCAAATCGTAGTCCTTGCATGTCTGGGACGGTGCCAGATGGATTAAAGCAGCACGGACGCTCAAATCACGTGTCCCTGCCCTGCGAAAGTCATGGCAAAACGTCCTGCGATCCTGTCAATCTCAGTCACCCAACTAGATATCTGTCTGAATTAAACTCTTAGTTCAGAATCCAGATGCCCTGGCAAGAGGTCCTGTTTCTCCCCACGTTTGCATAGCTTTGAAATGATGAGCGCTGAAGCAAGCCTTCTAATCAAGATCGCATCAATGCACTTTAATTGAGAAATACACGTTATTCCCCGTGCAGAATGAAGTGGAAGCCGGGCTGGTCATAATAACAATGATGTGGTGGGGTAAGGAATGCAGCGTGTGCGGACATCTGTTTGGATCAAGTACAGTTCTTGGACTGACTGATGGCTTAAATTTTAATACACGGAACATAAGCCATATATTCTAATTCACCTTACTTACAACAAACAACAGCATATTACAAAAATCTAGGTTTTTGCAGAGGGCAACAGCATATTTCGAAAATCTAGGTTTTTGCAGTGTTGCTCTCAGGACTCAGGAGTCAGCAGATGAGCGTAAAACGGATCGATTAAATCTTCGGTTGTACAGAATGGAGAATGGCATTGGCGAGTAGCAAAATGCATTCATTCCATAGACTTTTTATTTTCTGTGCATATTTTCCCAACATGGTCCGCGTAATAAATAACTAATGGCACCGTATAATATCCGCAATGCCTAATGGTGATGGGCGATGTTCTGGTGACATAACCTGCAGCAAGGTCGGCCGAGGGAACAGTGCGCAGTGCGCACTGATAAGAATTATAACCTAAATAATACGAGTACTGTCGTAATGGAACGTGACGTTTTGGAACGAGCTCCAGTTTACTGAGGCAGTGGGAAATCAACAAAGCAGCTCGTGCAGAGGTGCAGACGAATTCTATGGAGTTCAAAGGTTAAAGATTGTGCACGATGCTTAACTAGTGGGGGAAAGCTTTTACAGGTAAGAATAATGGAGTTGTTAAAGAGGGGAAGGTGGCAGTCCAAAACCAACAAGTCAGCTTTTGAATTTTCTTTTTAAAATCTTAAATTAAGTAATCTCCTAAAAATATATCTAAAAGCCTTAAAACCAAATATATTGATAACTTAGAACATTGAAATTCTTGAATTGAATATACAACATACTAGACAAATTAATTTAAATGTTGAAAATGAAAATTTATATTAAAATAAATTATTGTAAAATTTTAATATATGTTAATATTCTTAAAAATTAACATGTTTGCAAATGTATATTGCATGCTTAAGGACTTCAAAATGTTGAAAATGAAAATTTATATTTAAACAAATTATTGTAAAATTTTAATATAGGTTAACATACTTAAAATTAACATGTTTATCTAGTATATTGTATGTTTAAGAACTTCAAAGTGAATTTGTATGCATTATGAATCACTTATAAATATGATAAGAAAATCCTAATTAACTTCTTTAGATTCTATTTCATACTTTGAGGATACCTTCAAAGTGAAATTTTATGCATTAAAATATTGTAAAAAAAAGAAATTTATATATTTTATATTTTGATGAAAGAGATAAAAATATTATATATACAAAGCTCAAATATAATTAAGTTTTAATAGTATGCTTCCAATAATTTAAACTTTTAATATAAATAATTTAATTAATTATTTTTTCTATAAAAAAAAGTTGAAATATATCCAATAGCCTTTAAATCAAATACATTGATAACTTAGAATTTTGAAATTCTTGCCTTCAAACCAAATATATTAATAACTTAGAATTTTGAAATTCTTCAGTATACAACATATTAAAGAAAAGTGTGACAAATTAATTTAAATGTTGAAAATGAAAATTTATATTAACAAAATTATTGTAAAATTTTATTATGATACTTACTTTAAATTATGTTAAAACTTTAAAATAACTTATTTTAATATTAAATTATTATTTCCACTTCCAACATTTAAATTAACATGACACATGTTTTCTTAGTATGTTGTACGCTCAAAGTAAATTCTTATGCATTATAAACATCATAAAACAAATCTTAATTAACATCTTTGTATTCTATTTCATACTTTGAGGAGAGATGTTTTTATATAAAAGATACCATGGTTTAGTTAAACCATTGGGAGATTGACGAAATTGCTGCATTGCAAAATATTAATAACATTAAAAATATTGTTACTTCTAAGTTTAAAGAGAAAAAGTGGTGTGAGAAAGATTTAGAGGTGTTACACCGAAATCTCGTCATGTTGAGCCATGTGTTAACCCTATGTCTCAAGCCCTAAAGTTCCCTTGGCTGAATGACATTGAATAGGAGGTTATTTTCTTACCTTTTTTCCCATGTAAGAAGGTCAACACTCTTTCTCCTTAGGCAAGGTGCGCTGGCACCTTTTCCCTTCATGCTAGAAGCGTCACAGGCACTCTTTCCCTTCATGCAAGGTGCCCCGACGCTCTTTCCCTTCATGAAAGGTGCGCCGAGGGAAAAAAATGAAGCTTTGAGGCCCTTCTCAAAGGTGGAAGAGGTGGAGGACTATCCCTAGGTTCTAGGTGAGGTGGCATTCAGTTCCCTAACATATGGGGAAGATCCCTTAGACCCCTCCTCGTAATCCTCAACCTACTCTATCCCTTTAGCCTTATAAATTGAACCCTCTCTCCATTGTAAAGGGAGGAAGGACAATGGTACTCTTATGCTGTTGGAATTTCTAGGTGATCCCTATCATCCTTTGGAAGGATACCATCATCTTTTGGAGGCTTGGCTTGGATTGTTGGATGGAAGGTTACAACGTTAAGTCTAGGTTGTGACATTCCTCTTTTATGTAATTCTATGTATCTCCTAGATTACATTAATACAAATCTCTTTCCATAAATATTGTTGTGTTGATGATGTTTAGAGATTTCTTCCTTAACCGTTAGCTTAGATCAATTCGTGTTTGGATATACATGTACTATTTGCTTGTTTCCACTTGTTCTATAGGGTTTTTCAGCTCAAGATCTGAAGGCTCTGAAGCTTGGATCAACAAAGAGAGAAGGGGATTTGCAGACCTCACGTAGGTGATCTATCTATTGGCTTGCATTTCTATTTGATATAGGAAAGTAGGTTGTATTATGTATTTATTTGTTCTAGATCCACTTGGACTAGGGAGATCTGGCTTGAGTCTGCTTGAGAAGATTTATCCGATAACAAATTTGGCGACCATACTAGGGATGTGCATAGATCTGATTTCTTTTGTTTTTTATTTCATATCTATTTATCAATCCTTTTGCTAGCCTCTAGAGACCCTCCCTCCTTTGGATTTTGTCTTTGAAGAGTGTCTTGCATTGTCTTGATGCTCTTTGGATCACTATCAGACCTTCTTCCCTTTCCCATAGGAGATCTAGATTTTACCCTGTTTGTTTCTCCATTGGTGCACCTGGGCTATGTAGACAAAGTGCTGGCGCACTCTTTTGGCAGTGCTGGAAGTGCACATGCCACCGACGCTCTTTTGTAGTGTTGTAAGTGCGCCTGCCCCTCACCGACACTCTTGTGCAGTGTTGTAAAGGTGCCTGCCCCTCCCAGGCACTCTGGTGCAGTGTAGGAAGGTGCACTCGCGCTCTTTTGCAGTGTTGTAAGTGTGTCTGTCACTCACCGACACTCTTGTGGAGTGTTGTAAGTGCACCTACCCCTCCTAGATGCTCTGGTGCAATATAGGAAGGTGCACCTGCCCTTTGAAACTTAGATATTAGCTCAGATTTCCTTCTTTTTTGGGTTTCGGTTTGATGGATTGTGGTTTTTAGGCTGCATATGATAGTCATACAGCCCCTAGAAGGAAAATTATCTCTATTTGGAGTTGTTTTTGTTGATTTTTGGATGCTTTACTAGTAAAGAGAATGACTTGGATGTGGTAGGCAATTTCAATCCTCCACCTATTAGTTCTTCCTTGCCATTCCTAATCACATTTCCAGACCTCCTCATATCTGTTTGGATAGTCAGATTTGATCTCCAAACCCTTCCCCCCCTCAATCATTGAGTTTTAGTTTCCTATTGGTTGTTTTCGAGCAATTCTTGACTGTTTGGAGTTGTTTGGGTGCTTGTCATATTCCTTTTGATTTCTGAATGAATGGAGTGATGTAGGCGTTCTCTCTTTTTCTTTTTGTATATCTAAAAAGAGTATAGTTATCAAGTTTCAATTTGATACATGCATTTGAAAATCGAAGTGGTTCTTTACTTTGTTTTGTGCATTGTTAAGATATGTTGTGTCTTTGATTTCATTTGCACTTTTTGGACTATTATTGCAGAAAGTTAGAATTAGTGCAATCTAGGAAGGAATATTTTCTTTTCCTTATTGTTCAGATTCATGTTTGTTTGAAGAGAAAACTCAATGTTCGCATAAGAATTCAGAAGAACTCAATGTTTTTCTTTTCCTTACTGTTCATATTCATGTTTTGGACCCTACTATGCTCACATAAGATTTCATAGGTCTTTTCAAGAATTGTGATTGATGTTGGTATTTAAAGCTTCATAGTTGGATTTGACTAGAACTTGGTTTTCTTAGATCTATGATTTTTGTCTTCTTTAACAGAAAACTCTTTCCCTAACTTAGGTAGTTTTCATCGAAAGAGAAATGTGCATTTTCATGTAGCTAGGATTTGCATTCTTTTTACATTTCCTGTCTACACCTCATGCATCCACTTAACCACTCAAGATAAAATTAATGCTAGCTTAGGTTTAAAATCATTTAGTAACAGTGTGTAAATTAGTGATGTCTTCCCGCGTTGTTAAGCATGGCAGTTGCCATTTATTTCTTGCACTGCATTTCGGGGACTGTGTGGTTCTTACACGTACCGTCGATATATCGAACGACCTTTCACGTAACCTTGATGTATATATAAAGGTACTTCACATACTCGAGTGTATATTGGAAGGCTCCTTTTGTTGTGCATTAGACATCACCACTGTGGAGTTGAGCTCCCCCGTACCTAGTGTATATTGGGGGAACCTCTTAGGATTCCTGTGACAAACCAAGTTAACCTTTTGGGTGTCTTGGCATCGCAATACACTGAGAACAACACTCAGGGAGATTACTACGCATGCACCATCTAGGTAGTCGGGTATTAAGGAAAGGGTATGGTCCCAATCCTTCTTGACGCGTTTTACTGTTGGACCCTATGGTATATAGCGAGTTGTGAAGCCTTGATAATCTCGTGAGGATCCTGACTTTTGATTTATTTCCATTCACACAGTTTGCTTTTTGCTTTTAGACTTGAGTAGTGTTTTATTTGTGTGGTACTTCAGAGATTGTTAGAGAGTTCAAATATGGGAGACTTTCCTGGTACCACCAGTCAAGAGATCCCTTTTCAGGGTATGTCTTTTGTTTCTCCCCCCTGTGGATTTGTTGGTCCTCCCTTTATGGACACTTTGAACCTTCTTGGATTGACTATAGGATTGCCTATATGGTTATTCTCCAATCCTATCATACCGAACACATCCTTTGTGTCAGATCCTGGTCCTTTGCCGCATGAGCATCAACCTCATGTTAATCCTTCTCCTTCTTCGTCAAATGTTGAATCAAGTTCCCTTTCTTCCTCTTCACCTATTGAAAACTCTAATGTTAGTAAACGGGCGGGTAAGATGAAGACGAAAAGGAAGGCTAAGAAGAAGAACATTAAGCAAAAGGTCATAGCTCCAACCTCTGACCGTTATATTGGAATCCCACTAGCCCCTGATCATCATGCTGGGAGTATTGATGTACCTGTTTCTGGCCAGTGTAAACCTAAGTTCCCTTGTAGACTTTGCAAGGGTGATCACCTTCTCAAGGATTGTCCTGGTATTTCCCATGTGTCAGAAGTGTGGTATAAATAGCTCGTGTCATCAGTCTATGGTCATCATGTTGATGATGCCTCATCAACTAGTGACTCTGTAGTTAAGAGTCATAGAGGAAAAACCAAGTATCATTGCTTGCTATGTAAGGATATACACCGTACTTACCTTTTTCCTCACATGGATGAAGCTTCCAAGTTGTTGGAAGATATTACTGTTCCTCAGCAATGGATTCCAACCAGCTATCGTAAGTTGTCGCTTGACATCCCGTTGGTTGACCAAGTGGTCGTTCCAATTCCATCCTTAGTTGATCCCACTCTCTCTTTAGAAAATGAAGAACATGTATTTCGTGTCACTCTTCCTTTAGAGAGTGAAGCTAAAGTGGTCAATTCAATTTCATCTCCATCCGATCCCAATCTTTCTTGGGACTCCATCCGATCCCAATCTTTCTTGGGAGAGTGTTAAGATTGAAGTAGTTTCTTCGCCACAGTCTTAGTCTTCTCTCTCTCTTCCAGTTGAGAGTGAACTGAAACCTGTTGAAGTATTCGTAGTTAGTTCCTATTGTTCTACACAAGAGGAAGTTTTGTCTCTTTTGACAGAATCCTCTCCAAGTAGTGAGGTTATTTCCTTTGACAAGAGTAACCTAACATAATCTCATCTTCATTCGAGTGTTCCTTTCTAGATAGTTGTCCAAGTTATCGCAAAGAGTATACTCCACACTATCATTGATGAAGGGGATTCTGTTAGTATTATATCCTCAATTGCTTGGAAATTCATAGGTTCTCCTCCCCTTGTGCTAGCTACTGATCAGATGCTGGATTTTAATCGAATACCTACTGCTCCTTTAGGGATCCTTCCTCATTTTCCTATCAATTTGGAAGGAAAAATTGTCTATATTGATATCATGGTAGTCCAAGGTCCCTTAGATTTTAATATGCTCCTTGGACATGATTATGTTTATGCTATGAAATTTGTAGTGTCCACACTCTTTTGAGTGATGCATTTTCCCCATGATGGGTAGATTGTGACCATTGATCAGCTTTCCTTCATTAAACTCAATCATCGTATGACTCCTAGTCATAAGACTTCCTTGAATGTACTGCATGTTCTTGCAGTTCCTTTCCCTTCTAGTTAGCTTCTTCCCATCATAGGTAAAATGGGGGGCATGGCTCTAGCCTCTAGACATTGTACTGGAGTTAAGTTGCTAGATGTTTATGTAAGTGGGAAACCCACCAACATATCATGTTGGCTTAGAACTATCTGCGAGCATAGTTCCTTTTCTCTGGGTCAAGCTCGCTAAAAAATGAAACAGATGTTAGCAAGCATAGTTCCCATTCTGTGTCAGGCTCATTAAAAAATGAAACAGACACCAATGATCATAGTTCCTTTTGTCCATGTCAAGCTCGTTAAAAAATGAAATAGATTCCTATGAGCAGAGTTCCTATTCTTTGTCAAGCTCGTTAAAAAATGAAATGGATGTCCTCAAGCATAGTTACTCTCTATTTCAAGCTTGCGTAAAAATGAAACATGTCCCCTCAAGCATAGTTATTTTATGTTTCAATATTGTGTAAAAATGAAACAGGTCCCCACAAACATAGTTATTTTATGTTTCAAGCTTGTCTAAAAATGAAACAGGTCACCTTGAGCAGTGTTTATTCTTGGTTTCAAGCTCGTTAAAAAATAAAACCGACCTTGAGCAAAGTTCCTTTTTCGTGTCAAGCTTGTTAAAAAATGAAAGGGATCCTTCCATTGTGTCAATAATCAATATTTGAACCTTCATTTCATGTGCTTGTAAAGCAAATGAAACGAATATTGGGGGGCATGTATCCCTGCCTCTTTATATTGAAGCTAAGCTACCTGACAATTTTACAGGGGGGTTGTACCAACCACTAGACATCATGTTGGGAAATCACCCATCAATGGGAGTAATTTTGAGCATACTTTCTCAGTTTCAAGCTCGTTAAACCATGAAATGACTCTTTGAGCATAATTATTTTTATGTTCCAAGCTCGTTAAAAAATGAACCAGATAACCTGATCATTCTTTCAACCAATCTTGGAGCCCGTTAAAAATAGTAAGATGGTGTTATGGAGAAAACTTCCTATGGCTTGGGGTGTACCACAATAGGTAGAGAAATCGCAAAAATCAATCCCTTTCCCATATGCAAGAGAAATACAACATCTAACACTAAAGGATCTTGAAACATACCTTTTTCCGGACAGTTGTAGTAGATCCCCGTTGAGATTTTTCCAATCTCACTTGCGTTAGCAATTCACTCTCAACAACAATAAACAAGGCAAGCATGCTATATAATATAGTGTTAGTCCTACTCTAGCATATATAATCAATGATACATATGCAATTAAACACATCCATGGATTCAATATTAATTTAAATGCACATCATTGGACAGGAAAATATATTTCTATTAAGTAAATAAGAGATTACATAAGTGACAACCTCTGTCGGCACGTCTGCAAACCGGAGAAACTGAGTCCTCCACCTGGGCCTCCACCACCTCAATCCTCCATCTCTCAATAGCAAGCTCATAAGCAAAGGCAAGCTTGGGAAGAACACAAAGTGCTCCAAGGGAAAAAGGGATGCAGACTCAAGTATAAGCAAGCTCCAACAACAATGGACTATAGTTTTCTTGCTCTTCAATTCCTCCTTTCTTCAATGTATCCAAAGGGTTCCTTATATAGTGCTTCAATGGGGTAATGGAAGGTCAAATCCAAGTGATATCGAGGCATATGGAAGGCCAAGAGACAAGTGACTCGGATCCACATCAAGAAAAACTCCAAAAATATTTGGCCCTTTGCACACATCCCGATGTACGCGGGTTTAGGGGTAATATCCGCGTATATACACGAGAAAGGGATTAAAATTCGCGTACAACAAATAATGAGTGTTTTTATGGATGATCTTGGAAACACCAAAGGTACAAAAATAGTCCATGGGGTCCAAAGAGTCTGCAAAGGGACAGGGAAGGCCATAAAAGTGTGCCCAACCATGTAAAACATATTTCATTAAATTTGGAAATATTCTATTACAAGGACTTCATCCACATTGAGGTTTTTTGGAAATCTCTAAATACATATTCTATTAAATCTAGAAAAATCAACTCAAAGAACTATTCCATTAAATTTGGAATAA
>LPNX010330717.1:135226-151771 GCA_001517045.1 Pseudotsuga menziesii
CTTAAATTTATATCAACTATAATAATGAATAATAGGGAAAACTCACTTCAAACCTTATTGCAAGTTCCTTACATTTACTTACAAAGAAAGTCTATAAAATGTTTTTAGGTGCATTCGCATAAAGTATCATCACATGAATTAACATGAAGTTGAACCAAAATTTTCATATATGTAGCAAATAATATAAAATTCCTCAAAAGGTAGCTTGAAGAGAAAATTTGATATACTACAAACAATGACATATTTTTCTTCATGTATATTAATTAGTCATTCAAAAAGCAAAATTACATTCATTAATCATCTCCACCTAATCTCCTTATATTTTCTCAAGCAGATCAAGTACAACTTGAGGGTGAAGATTTCCATAGTTAATCATAATGACAAAGAGAGTTTATGGAATTAAATTGTGTATTGAAACATCCCTACGTTTCGAGTGGACACTCCACCAATCATCAGGGGAACAAAATGAAAAGCTCAAAGTGGTATTGAAGAGAGTGAGCAAAAGCTAATAATAAATAAGGTAACGGTTTTGTACATGCATTAATGAATATAATTATGCACATTTGATATAGTGACATGTTGTGTTGATCTAAAAGACAAATTAAAAAGTTAAAATTTGAATGGTGTTATCTAGTTTGCATAAAGCATCATCACATGAATTAACATTGAAATTGAAGTGAAATTTTCATATATGCAGTAAATAATATAAAATTCCTCAAAAAGTAGCTTGAATAGTATTTATTATACTACAAACATTGAAAAATGTTTCTTCATGTATACTAAAATTCATTCAAAAAGAAAAATTACATTCATGAATCATGTCCACCTAATCTCTTTATATCTGCTCAAGCAGATCAAGTACAGCTTGTACACCACATTTATTTATCTTGGTATTCCTGCAATCTTCTTTCTTTGGCATCCATGCCCAAACTATGGTATTAATTGGAATAGATCCAATTTTTGTGTCATCAGGATTTGGTACCCAATATTGTTCTAAAATATTTCCCTTGTATTTCCCTAAACTAGGCTGCCACCAATCAATCTTTACATGAAGGGTCTCACTGTCGTCATCCTGGAAGATATATGAGGTGGATTTTTCCATCCAAATCATTTCTCCTTCATCCTCATTTCCTGCTCTAACAAGAAACAACTTCCTTTTCTCTACATCAGTTCTAGGATCGAATGTTGGCTTTGGCTTGTTGCACTTGGGTCCAACATATACCGGTTCATCTGTCACATTATCGAAATCTACATCCATAATACTTGATATTGCATGGAGTGCATTACCATCAATGTTAACATTTTTCCTCATCTTGGGCCAAAAATCATCAGAAGAAGAATCACTTTCATCCAAGGGTGTATGATCATTATAGATTCCATCTAATGCATCAAGAACTCTTTTCCAATAATCTAGTTCTTTATTCCATTCCTCTGTAACAATTGGTGAATTCTCATTGCCAATAGTCTCTTTCCACATTTTTACGTATGATGTTATTCCTTCCTTTAGTTCTTTTAAATAAACATAATTGTCTTTGGGACGTAAGAAAGATGGCTTCCCTGTGGGCAATATAGGTCGACCTTCATCATCTATATTCCACAACTCAACTGGTTCTGACCACTTAATGTCTCTGATGGATTCTTTATACCTCATAACTAGAACATCATTGAGTACAAGAAATTGGAAGTACTAGACATTAAGATGTCCAAATAGTGCATTTTTCCCGTCCTTGATGTACCCATTAAGAAATTTTTTGAAGTCATACACTTTGCCAATAAGTTTAGGTGGAAACAACAGTTTTTCTTCTATTGTGCAATATGTATCCATCATCTCAAATAAAAAATATATATCTGTACTTTTCAAGTTGGAAGACTTTCTTCCCTAGGTTCCATCTATGTCTTCATGGGTGTGCCCCACAAGCAAGAACCCAACCTCAATAGTGATGAAGATACCAAGTGCAGTTAATAGTGATAGAAACATGAAAATATAACGATTCTTATTATCACCAGCTACATTGTTTAATTGTAACAATAAATGTGGAGGAAGAGGTTTAAAATCAAGATTTTGATTTTTTGAGCTTCCATTTAAAGATAGGAAAGCATCCTTGTACACTCTGCATTTTGAGTAAATAGAGTTTTGAAGTAATGCATTTGAAAGTGGGTTTCTTGAACTTCCACTCTCATAAAGAAAATCACCATACATATCAAGGTGTGGGTCTTCAAGGTCCCTCAAGAACTTTGCAAGAGATGTACTGGTAAATTGTGATCCCATGTGTACAAATGGTAGGGATAAATGACCAAAACCTCATGTGTTATGCCCATGTTTTAGCACACCTGAAAACGACAAACCCAATTTTGTTCCTGCAACAGATTTTGATTTGATATGTAATCTTAGGATTGAAGTTTTTGTTTTGTCCATTTTATCATGGATAATGCCCAAGTATTCCTTTGGATACCGCTCTGACATAATTCTATGGGCATAGTAGCAATATCTTCCACACATAACAATCTTGTTATGTTTCTTCAGTCTAGCTCATGCCTTTTCTTCCAGCTCTTTTGTAGTCGTTGTCTTCATCTGTGCTTTCAACACGATACATTCACTACATTTATTGAAGTTAGTGTTCTTTGAGAATGAAACATATGGAAAATGAGTATTCCAAATCTTGCTCGTTGTTTATTGTGATATTGATGGAAAATTGAGCTCTTGAAGAGCCTCATTGATCTCTTTTAACAAAGAACTTTGGGTGTACGTTGATGGCAGCAGTATTAAAGGATCAGACATTCCATCTTCTTCAACTTGTTGTTTTTGGTTCAGTGAAAAATCTGAATTATCCATGACAATTTTGTGCAACATTTCTATGGTTTCCATAGTATGTGCACGTGGTTTGCATTTGTTGGTGTTACCATGAATTCCTTTGACATGTCCTTATTGGAAGTTATGTTGGTAAGTATAGAAGGTGCTTTGAGGAATATTATGTATCTTGTACCATGCTTTCTTACAAATAATATCTCCATTAAACCTCATGTCCTTTACTTTCCTAATAGTAGGAGGTAGGCCATGGCCATGGCTCTTTGACATGATTGTGTTGGAAAGGAGTGAATTCAAGGCAAATTTCCTAATGTCATTTTTTTAAGAGTTCCATATCCCTTCTAGTAGCTGCAGTGGCTTTCCTATCCACATGTTGAAGACAATCTTGTTAGAAACATTCATCCGCTGCCAAAAGTCGGTTTCTTTCTCTTCATCTCTCTGTATTTGAAATTTTCCAACTTTTTTTGTAGCCACAACTCATTTAATCCTTTTATATGGCCTCGTCACGTGCATAGCAATTCATTCTGGATATTTTTCATTATAAAGATCACCATCCCATGTGTTTAAGGGACTTGCGTCCTCTATAAGATCACATACCACCATTTCATTGGGTGCCTCCTTGAAATTTTCATTCACCCTTGTAATCTCACCTTCATTGTCCACCAACTCATTTATTGACCATCTAACCAAACAATGTATAGACTTATCTCCAATCCTACATCTTTCACAATTTCTTTCTATGTCTTCCACAAAAACACCGAATTCCTTTTCACCTAACCTTTCACCCTCAACCATGTCATCCTCACAGACATTAACTATGATCCCTTTGGCAATGCACGTGCTTGTTCCTGTGCACTCATGTGTAAGAGAAAACTTTTTGCATGTGAATGTAAGCCTATCTCGGGGAGCATTTACTTGATGATCATTGTTGTACAGGATTATGCACCTAATAATCGTAGGTCGGGGGTTACCAACATACTCAAACACTTGCAGACAATTGAATTCTAAAGTGTAGAATAGGAAATAGGAGGGTTAGAAGAATGAACTTGTTAAACGAAGTTCGATCCTTGCTAGTCCTCTTCCAATCTGCTCCACTTCCAAAGTCTTCAAGGCTCACTCCTCTTTCACCTATTCAGAGACAATCTTCCAGATATAGAGTGGTTCATATATATATATAAGCAGGTTAGATAAATCAGATATGAAATACAGAAACACAAACAATTATCAAACCAAGATATATGAGACACATATGGAAGAAGTAATCTCTTTATTATCAATAATGAGAAAGTTCAGAATACAACCAAACGTCTGAGACAAGGACTCCTCTGTCACCAAAGGATTCTGAGTTTCACTGCTCCAAAGACTTCTGTAAACAATCCACTAGCATAACTTTGCTCTCCAAGTATCTATATCTACACCCTCCCCAAGGCCTATATTTATATGGGTGAAATAAGGCAGTTCTCGAAGGTTGGGGAAGTTGTAGCAGTTAGGAGAATTAAGTAAAATGCCTTAACTAATCTCCCATTAGCGCGTGTTTTTATGTTTTCATGTTAAGAGGCACATTCGCGGGTATGTAGCAAAGCAACCCGCAAATGACTCGCGACTATGAATAAGCACAACCCACAAATACATGGATTCGCTACTTGCTGTACAGGAGACTCGCGAGTGATACACGAGTTGTATAAAATGATAGTCGTGAATACATCTGAACATGGAAAAATGGCAAAGTAACTACCTGGATGAAGGTAAAATGTATTTCATGACAAGCCAAGCTATAGTGTTATGGGAAAACTTCTATCCATAAGTGTCCTTTTGTGTGCCGACATGAGGGATATCAGCACTTGGACGGAGAGGTGCCACTCAGGTGTATAACAATCATGACAATGAGGTTCCAAATCTGATTCTGGAAAAATCTCATAAGATCCCAATGCACCCCTAGTGTATTTTCAAATCATGTTGGAAGTGGCAAAAGAGCATCATGTTTAATACCTTCTCAATGTTAACCACTATGGATTCTTTATTTACCATACTTCCATGCACCTTATGACCAATCTTTGTATTGAATATGGAGCCTTCACCCACCGTCACTCCACATTGCAAAAGATATACCTTGTCTCCAATAGAAAATGCAGAAAAGACATTTGCACATATACAACAAATTAGACAAACTTAGTATTTGCTAAAAAATAATAAGCAATGTACTATCAAAAACACTTAACATGTGCTTCAAGATTTTGATTTACCTTTGTTATGCCTCAAATCTATGATCTTCCATGGATGTAAGTCCCCTTCATGAATATCTTCCACAATCAAATGTGGTTCAATAACATCAATTATCAAAACCATAACATATCCTACATTAAGCCTTTCTCCACCATAATGAGTTGTAGTATCTGTAGATTCAACCCTTCCTAGTCCAATAACTTGACCATTAATTAGGAGGTTAACATAGTCCCTCTTATCAAAATTATATTTTCCATTGTAACTCCTCCCAATTTCTGTAAGACATTAGAATTGTAGTTTGTAATTAAGGTTAAACCATATGAAGTGTATGTTCAAAAAGGTAATATAGTTGCAATAATTCAAAACATTAGGGTAGCCATTTTGTATGCCACAAAACATTGTTCCCCTACATCTTGTGCACGCTAGCAAAAGGGAATTTACATATAAATTACATAAAATATATATGAAGAGATAAAAATAAGAGATCCAAGAAGTATTAGAGAATGACAGATATCAACTTAGATAAAACCACCAAATTCCTATTTGACTTTGAACATGGCATTTATATTATTGATGTATGTGTATGAATGTAATGGAAATCTATCTAGAGCTAGCTTCCATTCTTAAAATGTTGCACGATGAATGAAATTTAATGTGTGTTAGTTTTCCATCTAATAGAACCACATTGTCATCAATCACATTACATCATGATGGAAATCTAGTTGGAGTTAGTTTCCATTCATAAAACATTGCATGGTGACTAAAAGCTAATCTATGTTAGTTTTCACAAGGTAGTTTGTCATCTAACACACCCACATTGTCATCAAATACATTACACCATAATGGAAATCTAGTGGAGTTAGCTTCCTTCTAACAACATGGCACGGTGAGTGAAACCTAACCTGTGATAGCTTTCATAAGGAAGTTTTCCATCTAACACAACTACATTCTCATCAATCACATTGCACCATGATGGAAATCTAGATGGAGTTAGTTTTCATTCTTAAAACGTTGCACAGTTAGTGAAAGATAAAGTGTGTTAAGGTAGTTTTTCATCTGACACAACCACATTGTCATCAATCACATTGCACCATGATGAAAATCTAGCTTGAGTTGGCTTTCGTTCTTAAAACATTGCACTGTGAGTGAAAGGTGATGTGTGTTAGTTTTCATAAGGTAGCTTTCTATATAAAACAACCACATTGTCATCAAATATATCACACCATGATGGAAATCTAGCTGGAGTTAGTTTTACTTTTAACAACATGGCACGATGAGATAAAGTTAATGTGTGTTATCTTTCATAAGGTAGTTTTTCATCTACCACAACCACATTTTCATCAATCACATTGCACTGCAATGGAGATCTAGTTGGAGTTAGCTTTCGTCCTTAAATCATTGCATGGTGAGTGAAATTTAATGTGTGTTAGCTTTCATAATGTAGTTTTCCATTTAGCACAACCACATTGTCATCAATCACAATTCACTATGATGGAAATCTATTTGGAGTTACCTTTCATTCTTAAGACATTGCACGGTGAGCAAAAGCTAATGTGTTAGCTATCATAAGTTAGTTTTCCATCTAACACAGCCACATTGTCCTACATTATACCATGATGGAAATTTAGCTAGAATCAGCTTTCCTTCTAACAACATGTCATGATGAGTGAAAGCTAATGTGTGTTAGTTCATTGCACCACGATGGAAAGTTAGCTGGAGTTAGATTTTGTTCTTAAAACATTGCACGTTGAGTGAAAGTTAATGTGTGTTAGTTTTCATAAGGTAGTTTTCTATCTAAAACAAACACATTGTTATCAAATACATAACAAAATGATGGAAATCTAGCTATAATTAGCTTAACTTTTAACAACATGTTAGTTGTTGTTCTTAAAGCATTGTACGATGAGTGAAAGAAAATGTGTGTTAGCTCATTACACCAAGATGGAAATCTAGTTGAAGTTAGCTTTTGTTTTTAAAACATTGCACGGTGAGTGAAAGTAAATGTGTGTTAAAATTCATAAGGTAGTTTTATATTTAAAAGAGTCACATTCTCATCAAATACATAACACCATGATGGACATCTAGTTGAAGTTATCTTTAGTCCTTAAATTATTGCACGATGAGTGAAATCTAATGTGTTAGCTTTCGTAATGTAGTTTCCATCTAACACAACCACGTTGTCATCAATCACAATGCACCATGATGGAAATGTAGTTGGATTTAGATTTCATAAGATAGTTTTCTATCTAACACAACCAAATTGTTATCAAATACATTACAGCATGATGGAAATCTAGTTGGAGTTAGTTTTCTTCCTAACAACATGGCACAATGAGTGAAAGCTTATGTGTGTCAGCTCATTACACCATGATGAAAATCTAGCTCGAATTAGTTTTCTATCTAACACAACCACATTGTCACATTGCACCGTGATGGAAATATAGTTGGAGTTATATTTCGACCTTGAATCGTTGCACGGTGAGTGAAATCTAATGTATGTTATCTTTCATAATGTAGTTTTCCATTTATCAAAACCACATTGTCATCAATCAACATGAACTATGCTGGAAATCTAGCTAGAGTTAGCTTTCGTTCTTAAAACGTTGCACAATGAGTAATAGCTAATATGTGTTAGCTTTCGTAAGGTAGTTTTTCATCTAACATAGCCATATTGTCATCAAATACATTACACCATGATTCAAATCTAGCTGGAGTTAGTTTTCCTTCTAACAACATGGCACAATGAGTGAAAGCTAATGTGTGTTAGCTTTCATAAGGTATTTTTTCATCTAACACAACCACATTGTCATCGATCACATTGCTCTGTGATGGAAATATAACTGGAGTTAGCTTTCATCCTTAAATCATTGCACAATGAATGAAATATAATGTGTGTTAGCTTTCATAATGTAGTTTTCCATCTAGAACAACCACATTGTCATCAATCACAATGCACCATGATGGAAATCTAGCTAGAGTTATCTTTCGCTCTTAAAACATTGCACGGTGAGTAAAGCTAATGTATGTTAACTTTCATGAGGTAGTTTTTCATCTAAAATGGTCACATTGTTATCAAATACATTACACCATGATGAAAATCTAGTTGGAGTTAGCTTTCCTTCTAACAACATGGCACTATAAGGGAAAGCTTATGTGTGTTACCTCATTACACCATGATAGAAATCTAGCCGGAATTAGTTTTCTTTTCAACAACATGGCACGATGAGTGAAAGTTAATGTGTGTAAGCTTTCATAAGGTATCTTTCCATGGAACATAACCACATTGTCATCAATCACATTTCATCGTGTTGGAAATCTAGTTGGAATTAGCTTTTATACTTAAATCATTGCACGATGAGTAAAATCTAATGTGTGTAAGATTTCATAGTGTGGCTATCCATCTAGCACAACCACATTGTCATCAATCACAATACACCATGATGGAAATCTAGTTGGAGTTAGCTTTCGTTCTTAAAACATTTCACGATGAGTAAAGCTAATGTCTGTTAGCTTTCATAAGGTAGTTTTTCATCAAACACAGCCACATTGTCATCAAATACATTACACCATAATGAAAATCTAGTTGGAGTTAACTTTCCTTCTCACAAAATGGCACTATAAGGGAAAACTTATGTATGTTAGCTCATTACACCATGATAGAAATCTAGTTAGAGTTAGCTTTCCTTTTAACAACATGGCACAATGAGTGAAAGCGAATGTGTGTTAGCTTTCATAAAGTAGTTTTTCATGTAACACAACCACATTGTCATTAATCACATTGTGCCATGTTGAAAATATAGCTGAAGTTAGATTTCATCCTTAAATTGTTGCATGATGAGTGAAATCTAATGTGTCTAAGCTTTCATAGTGTAGTTTTCCATCTAGCACAACCACATTATCATCAATCACAATGCACCATGATGGAAATCTAGCTAGAGTTAGATTTCATTCTTAAAACATTGCATGGTCAGTAAAACTAATGTCTATTAGCTTTCATAAGGTAGTTTTCCATCTAACACAACCACATTGTTATCAAACACATTATACCATGATGAAAATCTAGCTTGAGTTAGCTTTTCTTCTAACAACATGGCACTATAAGGGAAAACTTATGTGTGTTAGCTCATTACACCATGATGGAAATCTAGCTGGAGTTATCTTTCCTTTTAACAACTTGGCATGATGAGTGAAAGCTACCGTGTGTTAGCTTTCATCAGGTAGTTTTCCATGTAACACAACCACATTTTCATCAAGCACATTGCACCATGTTGGAAATCTAGTTGGAGTAAGTTTTCATCCTTAAATCATTGCACGGTGAGTGAAATCTAATGTGTGTAAGTTTTCATAGTATATTTTTTCATCTAGCACAACCACATTGTCATCAATCACAATGCACCATGATGGAAATCTAGCTGGAGTTAGCTTTCATTCTTAAAACATTGCATGGTGAGTAAAGCTAATCTCTGTTAGCCTTCATAAAGTAGTTTTCCATCTAAGACAATGACATTGTCATCAAATACATTACACCATGATGGAAATCTAGCTGGAGTTAGATTTCCTTCTAACAACATGGCACTATAAGGGAAAGCTTATGTGTGTTAGCTCATTACACCATGATGGAAATCTAGCTGGAGTTGGCTTTCCTTTTAACAACATGGCACGATGAGTGAAAGCTAATGTGTGTTAGCTTTCATAAGGTAGTTTTCCATGTAACACAACCACATTGTCATCAATCACATTGTGCAGTGTTGGGAATTTAGCTGAAGTTAGCTTTCATCCTTAAATCGTTGCACGATAAGTGAAATATAATGTGTGTAAGCTTTCATAGTGTAGTTTTTTATCTAACATAGCCACATTGTCATCAATCACAATGTACCATGATGAAAATCTATCTGGAGTTAGTTTTCATTCTTAAAACATTGCATGATGAGTAAAATCTAATGTGTGTTAGATTTTGTAAGGTAGCTTTCCATCTAACACTGCCACATTGTTATCAAATACATTACACCATGATGAAAATCTAGCTAGAGTTAGCTTTCCTTCTAACATGGCACTATGAGTGAAAACTTATATGTGTTAGCTCATTACACCATTATGAAAATCTAGCGGGAGTTAGCTTTCTTTTTAACAACATGGCACGATGAGTGAAAGCTAATTTGTGTTATCTTTCATAAGGTAGTTTTTTATTTAACACAACATCATTGTCACATTGCAACATCATGGAAATCTAGCTGGAGTTAGCTTTAAACCTTAAATCGTTGCACGGTGAGTGTGATATAATGTGTGTTAGCTTTCATAATGTAGTTTTTCATTTAGCACAACCACATTGTCATCAATCAAAATGCACCATGTTGGAAATCTAGCTAGAGTTAGCTTTCGTTCTTTAAATGTTGCGCGATGAGTAATAGCTAATGTGTGTTAGCTTTCATAAGGTAGCTTTCCGTCTAACATAGCCACATTATCATCAAATACATTACACCATGATACAAATATAGTGGAGTTAGCTTTCATTCTAACAACATGGCATGATTAGTGAAAGATAATGTGTGTTAGCTTTCATAAGGTAGTTTTCCATCAACACAACCACATTGTCATTGATCACATAGCACCGTGATAGAAATCTAGTTAGAGTTAGCTTTCGTCCTTGAATCATTGCAAAGTGAGTGAATTATAATGTGTGTTAGCTTTCATAATTTAGTTTTTCATTTAGCACAACCACATTGTCATCAATCACAATGCACCATGATGGAAATCTAGCTACAGTTAGCTTTCGTCCTTAAAACATTGCACGATCAATAAAGTTAATGTCAGTTAGCTTTCATAAGGTAGTTTTCCATCTAACACAACCACATTTTTATCAAATACATTACATCATGATTGAAATCTAGCTGGAGTTAGATTTCCTTCTAACAACATGGCACTATAAGGGAAAGCTTTTGTTTGTTAGCTCATTACACCATGATGGAAATCTAGCTGGAGTTAGCTTTCCTTTTAACAACATGGCACGATGAGTGACAGCTAATGTGTGTTAGATTTCATAAGGTAGTTTTCCATTTAACACAATCACATTGTCATCAAGAACATTTCACCGTGTTGGAAATCTAGCTGGAGTTAGCTTTCATCCTTAAATCGTTGCATGGTGAGTGAAATCTAATGTGTGTAAGCTTTTATAGTGTATTTTTCCATCTAGCACAACCACATTGTTATCAATCACAATGCACCATGATGGAAATCTAGCTAGAGTTGGTTTCCATTCTTAAAACATTGCACGGTGAGTAAAGCTAATGTATGTTAATCTTCATAAAGTATTTTTCCATCTAACACACCCACATTGTCATCAAATACATTACACCATGATGGAAATCTATCTGGAGTTAACTTTCCTTCTAACAACATGGCACTATAAGGGAAAGCTTATGTGTGTTAGGTCATTACACCATGATGGAAATCTAGCTGGAGTTAGTTTTCATTTTAACAACATGGCACGATGAGTGAAAACTAATGTGTATTAGTTTTCATAAGGTAGTTTTCCATGTAACACAACCACATTGTCATCAATCACATTGGATTGTGTTGGAAATCTAGCTGAAGTTAGATCTCATCCTTAAATCATTGCACAGTGAGTGAAATCTAATGTGTGTAAGCTTTCATAGTGTATTTTTTCATCTAGCACAACCACATTGTCGTCAATCACAATGCACCATGATGGAAATCTAGCTGGAGTTAGCTTTCATTCTTAAAACATTGCACGGTGAGTAAAAGCTAATGTGTGTTAGTTTTCATAAAGTAGTTTTCCATCTAACACTGCCACATTGTCATCAAATACATGACACCATGATGAAAATCTAGTTAGAGTTAGCTTTCCTTCTAACATGGCACTATGAGTGAAATATTATGTGTTAGCTCATTACACCATTATGAAAATCTAGGTGGAGTTATCTTTCTTTTTAACAACATGGCACGATGAGTGAACTTATCATTACCAAGTGGTTTTGTCATTATGTCAATATTTGCTCTGTTGTAGGATAATAATAAAGGCAAATGTCATGATTGTCAACCAACTATCTGATGTAATTGTGATGAACTTCAATATGCTTAGTTATGGCATGATAGACTAATTTTTTTTCCATTTTGAGAGCACTCTAATTGTCGCAGAAAAGTGAGGTTATCACTGCTTGGTCAAGTTCAAGATTGACCAATATTCTTCATAACCACATTGCCTCACAACCTGTACTGAAGTCTGCCTTGCATTTTTGTCAATGGAGGATAAGGCAACTGTAGGTTGTAGATTTCTTTGCATGAAAATACCTTCCTAAATCAAGAGTGAACACATAACCTGTTTCTGACTTCCTTGTATCAACTAATCCAGCCTAATTGAAATCAATATGCTCTGCTAGCATGGATTCAATAGATCTCTGATATAGAATGCCAAAGTCAAGGGTCCCTTTGAATATTGACGGACTCATTTTGCAACTTGCCAATGTAACTCTTCGGGATTAGACATGAATTGAGAAAGAGACAGGACTAAAAAACATATATCTGATTGAGTGGTAGTAAGATAAATCAAACTACCAACCAATTTCCAATACAATGACTCAGTGACTAGTGGTGAGTCCGTGTAAGTTGAGAGTTTTATGCCAAGTTCCATAGGTGTAGATGTAGGATTACATTCAGTCATTTTGAATTTTTTGAAGAGTACTTTGGCATACTTGACTTGTGATAAAAAGATAGCATGCTTAGATTGCGAAAATTATACACCTAAACAATAATGAAGTAGGCTTTATTTAGTAATTTCAAAAATAGATCAAATATCAAATTTCACCTATTGAATCTTGTTGGCACTGCTTTTGGTGATGGGAAGACCATCAACATAGACAAAATAAGATCAATATATCATCGTCACTATTTTTGACTTATCAAGTGGGTTCATAATAGGTTTTTATAACTCTAGAATCTCTAAGGTATTGATCAAGTTTGAAATACCAGGCTTGAGGAGCCTGCTTGAGTCCATACAAGGACTTTACCATCCATACAAGGACTTTACCAACCAACAAACTAGATGTTTCTTTCCAAAAAATGAAACCCTTGCGGTTACATCAAGGCACTTTTAACATCCATCTGTATATCTTCCATCCAAAATGAGCAGAAATGGAGATAACTAGTCGAAAAGTTACCATTTTGGCTGTGGGGGCAAAGGTTTCTTCACAGTACACCCCTTCATCTTGTGCATATCCTTTGGCGACAAGAAAAGCTTTGTATTTGTCTAAAGAACCATCTAGTTTATATTTGACTTTAAAAATCCATTTACAACCAAGTGCTTTCTTCCCTAGAGGCAATGTTGACAACACCCAAGTCTTGCTTTCATCTATGCAACATATTTCACTTTCATGGCAGCCTCTAATTCAAGTTTTCCTTTGGATTCTTCAAATGTGCTAGGTTCAAATACCTGACACAAAAACAACATAAGTTAGAGGAAAATTTACCAGCTCACTGCCTTGCACAATTTGTTTCCTCAATCGTGTAGTCTTTCCTTCCAATGTCTTTGGCAACTCATCTTCTCAATATCCTTCCATCATGGTATAATGCCACTTCCATTTCCTTTGTTGGTGTTAGAATATAATCCGTTAGGGATTATTGTAAATAAATAAAGAAAACTAAATAGTCAGGAAGCCGAAAAGGCTAGGCGGAAGGTGAAACACAACCGTCCCATGAAATTGTATAAATATATGCATTTGGCTATGTAATATATTGAATCGAGAGTTATTACCAACAAGTGGTATCAGAGCGGGTTCCTGCCATAACTCCTGCTGTTAAATTTCAGTCCTGGCAGCCTATATGCTTGCCAGTGCATTGCCACACCTCCAGTCTACCCTCTGCTCTTCCCTCCTACCAATGCATTCATTGTATGCGTTATTCTCATTCTCATGAGACTACTGCTGCGTTGAAGACTCTGGAAGTGTAACCCTAATCCCTTGAATGTAGTGAATGAGTATTCTTCTGTGTGAGACCATATTATTCTGCGATCTCCTCCTTCTGCTGCGTGAGTTTGAGTATATCAGAGCTGTGATTATCCTTTCACCATTTCCACCAGATATTGGTGAATCTGGTCTGTAGTGTCTCAGAAATAAATCCACCACATCTTCAGAGATGGAACTACGAGAGAGTCGTTCGGTTCTCTCACGATCCTTGGACGAGGTGGACGTAAGCGAGGCACGTCCCTAAACCTCATCTTATGAGGTACTGCAGTTTTTGGACAGAGGCTCGTAAACCTCCTTGTCGGAGGTGGAGTTTTGTAAGAGTCGACGGTCATCAATATGGGAACCTCGGTGTTTTTATCATCGACTAGCAATTGTGGTGAAGTTGACGCTATGTTTATATCATCGACTATGAATTGGTAATTGGTATTTTGTCAGAGAGGCGTGAGATGTTCATGGCCCTCGGCTTATATTTTGTTTATATTCTTTTTTGTATTTGTCTTCTCGGGTGATCTAGTCTTGTTAAATAACCTATCACTAGTCCATGATCTGAAGTTTGAACCTTCAAAGGTGCCAAAGTTGTGAATAAATACTAAAACATTGAGTATATATTGAATCTACGAGCTGCTGAGTTTACGCCTCCGCGAACCCTAATTGCTCTACTGATCTTCCCGTGGCGAGTTACATTTATTCATTTATATTGTTATAAGTATATATATATATGAGGAGAGAGGAGCCCTATTTTATGGTTATTGAGAATTCAAGGTAAACTAACAATAGCAGCGTTGCGTCATTTCTACCTTTCTGGGAATGCTCGAGTGGTACGTGTTGCATAGCAAGGACTAAATCGTAATCGATTCAGTTGGACTATAGAGACCGTGTAGATAAACATTGAGCTCAACATGAGAGCTGTGTGAAAGCTGTGCATTGAAGACTGAATAGTGAAGCTGTGCGTTGAAGACTGCCTGACTGATCTATGCATTGGAGACTTCTGAAAACCTATGCGTTGATCTATGGGTTGAGAAATAATACTGCGTGCCTGGTGCTGCGACTTGAAGACTGCATAATACCTATTAGTGGTATTGCTGCAACTTGAAGACTGCTGCGACTTGAACACTGCTCTAATATATATCTTTTATGCTGAATAATAATGTATGCTGTATATCATGCTGACTGATATATTGTGATTGATATGCTGACTGATATTATGCTGAATATTGAAGAATAATGTATGCTGACTGATATATCATACATTGAAGAATCTTGTGAAAGCTATACATTGTTTTGTTGATTGCATTGAGACTACTCGTGCAATTGGGAATATTGCCACTGAGCAATTTTTCTGCTGCTGCAAATTCTTGAAGCTGCCTGCGTGGAGTCTTTTGGGTGTGTTGACTAGAGAACTCATTTCTCTGGGTGCTTCTTGGTGAGAACTTATTGACAGCATATTTTCTCTGTAAATGAACTTATTGTAAATCACCTTGGCAAAGACTGTAGACCTGCAAGGTTATTGTTTTTCTCTTTGTCATATTAAGATCAATATTGTAAATTACACTAACAGTTGTAAAAGATGCAATCTATAGCATCTATTGTTGGTGATGTCCTCACTGGAAAGGAAACATATCCAAAATGGTCTAGAAAGATCAAGAAATCAAGCGAGCCTGTTGAAGAATCCCTTGACTTTGTTCAGAAAACAAAGAATCAGTCCAAAGACCCTTCCAAGGGAGATTGCAGCAAGAGAGGACGAGGAAGAAGAAAATTCAGAGGCAGAGGGGACAGAAACAAAATATCATATTTGCAGTGCAAGCGTTGTGGAAAGACTGGACACACATCAGATTAGTGTTGGGCTTCGTGGGACTCCATCAAAGACAAGCACAACCAAAAAAAAGATGATAATAAACATCAAGATGCTAGTAAATATTCTGATTCTGCTCATTGTATTGTTGCACATTGTAATCTTGGAATTAATGAAATAACTTCTCTTTCATCTTATAAAGATTGTTGGCTACTTGATACTGGTGCAACATCACACATGACATTTAGAAAAGACTGTTTTGAAGAACTGAATGAAACAATAGATGGCATAGTTTACTTTGCAGATAAGTCAAGTATTAAACCAAAGGGAATGGGCACCATTCGACTGAAGATGCCTGGATTCCCTGATTTCTTGTTGAAGAACGTTCTCTATCTTCCAGAGTTGCAGAGAAGCCTGTTGTCCTTGGTGGAGATTCGACAGCAAGGCCATTCCATCCAAATGTTTGATGGAATCATTGAAATAAGAAAGTCCTCTGACAACCAAGTCATCATGACTGGATATGAAGATGGGAAGCTGCTGAAGCTCAAGGGTTCATCCGCAAGATTTCAGAACCATGCCTACCTCTCTTAGCATGGAGAAGGTAATATGTCATCTAGCTCATTGTGGCATGCAAGATTTGGTCATGTAAATTATAACAGTCTTCGTTTGTTGAGAAAGAATGGTGTATTTGGTTTGCCCACCATTCCCAAAGAGAAGAACAAATGTGATGCTTGTATATTAGGGAA
>LPNX010330717.1:154483-203204 GCA_001517045.1 Pseudotsuga menziesii
TGCCATCTCCACAACTATCTTATCCCTCCTTTCCATGACTCCATTTTGTTGTGGAGTCTATGGAGTGTTATACCACCTATGTATACCTTCCCTTTTGCAATATTCTTTGAACTAAGTTGAAACAAACTCACCTCCATTATCATATCCTAAAGCTTTCAGTTGTTTACTTGTTTGTTTCTCTACCAAAGCTTTTCATGTTACAAAATTTAAACAACAATTTGACTTATTATTCATAAAACAAACCCTAATTTTCCTTGAATAGTCATCAACCAGTAACAGGAAATACTTATCACCATATATTGTAAGTGTTTTCATTGGACCATGCAAATCAACATGTACTAGGTCCAAAACTCATTTGGCTTGCCATGTTTTATTGTCAGTATCAAATGAAAGCCAATGTTTTTTACATAACTGATAGCCTACACATATCTCTAACAATCCTGCACATACCTCTAACAATCCTGAATGGATGGAAGACCATCCACCATATTAGTCTTATTAAGTACAAATAAATATTGATAACTTAGGTGTCCATAGCTTTCATGCCAAAGTACATTTGTATTCTCTACCACAGCTGGTGCATGTTCCTTTGTTGTTTTTAGAATCAATTAGTCTATACAACCTTTTTTCACCAATACAAACTATAGTCACCTTGTTATCACGAGAGTAGTGACCATATATTTTCTTCCTTGAAAATTTGCAGAAATATTAGGGTTCCTAGTTATCTCACTAATAGACAAGATTTTTGCTCATGTTAGGAACATATCGAACATTTTTGAAAGTATAACTTAAATTGTTGTTTAGTATGACATGAACAACCTCACATCCTCTAATATAGTGAGTCCATCCATCACCCAAAGCAATAGATTCACTATTACTCTTATCTTCAATGAAATTTACATACCAGTTTCTGTGACACTTGTAGTGGTGAGATGCACCTGAGTTGAATACCAGGCTATAGACTTAGTTGATTGATTATGTAATGCCACAAATGTGAAATCACCCACTGCTTCTTCTTCACCTCTTTCGGCAACATTTGCATGCCTTGATTTCATTTGACCACATGCCAAGTCATATTGTTTTTTTGGCAATATCTCTTGAAGTGTCTAGGCTTATTGCAGTAATAACATCTGAATTTGTTCTCTTTGATACATTGCTAGCATTTTTTTTGTCTTTACCTTTGAACTATGCTCTTAATGCACTCATTATAGTGGATGGAGTTGATGCTTCTATCTGATCTAGCCTCCTCTCCTTTTGTACAAAAAAGTGTTAATAACTTCTCAAATGTAAGTTGTTGGTTCTCCCCAAGTAGATGTAAGGACTCAACAAATGAATTAAAGGATGGCGAAAAACTTCGCATCAACAAATCAACCATATCCTCATCATCCACCGGCTTCTTAATAGCAAAAAATTGATCATTAAGATCCTTCAAGTGTAATAAATATTTAGAGACTAGTCCTCCATCCTGTAACTTGGTGGAAACGTTAAAACAAAAGATTTTTAAAATACAACGACCACCCAACTTATGATGCTTGATACTTATTTTGGAGATTTGTCCACAATATAGGTGCTATAATGGAATTTCTTACTTCTGGAACTAATGTGTCTTCCACTGACAGTTTGAGAAGCATAAGTGCCTCTTTATGTCTTTTATCATAGTTTTTGGGATAATTTGTTGGTATGTATTATTTACTTAAGATCATAGTGGAAAAAATAGCCGGTTTTTCAGCGATGTCCCAAAAAATTGCAATTTTTTCTAGCTGTCAATTTTTCAACCCGAAAAAATCCTGATTTTTCAAAAAATTAGACATTGGGAAAAACCGGAAAAAAATATAGGGAAAATCGGCAAAAATCGGCAAAAAATCAAGAAAATCGGGGGAAAAACCGGCAAAAAATCGAGAAAATCGGGGAAAAAAACGGGAAAGATCAGGAAAAAATGGGAAAATTTGTCAAATAGGGGTAAATCGATAAGCTAATTTTGACCCTATTGAAGTACAAAATTTGCATTTTTTAATGCTTGTCGCGGTTTGCCGATTTTTTCGCCGATGTTGCCGAGAAGATGTTTTCTAGACCCTCGCTGATTTTTTGCTGATGCCAATTTTTTCCACTATGCCTAAGATGGTTTGTTGAAGATCTCTAAATTCAATAATGGTTAGTATCTTATGACTCCATAAATTGTAATTCTCTCCAATCAATTTTTCACACTTCGGAAAGAGTAAATGATGCTAACTAGCCATTACTAATAGAAATCGAAGAGTGAAGACTACAATTTAGCACAGACTTACTACCATTGAGAGTACTCCATCCAATCAGTTTAGTAAACCTCTTTCATCTCGATAGTAGCTTTGAATTTCCATGCAGTGGCTGGGCAATACTTCCACTCTCCAATTCACAGCATGCCATCATTCCTTCACACAGTAGTTTCATGGTCAAGACCAAGGTGGTGGCTGATCCTCGATGAGATTACTTTTATCATGTGGATACACCACAAGATCACAGTTGTTGGCCCAATGAAAACTCCTCATTTTAGCAGCATATCAGGTCGCAACAGGTCTGAATTGATATTACAGTAATAAGATTTTGTAAAGTTCAAAGTCTACCATCAATAATAGAAATTCCAAAAAATGAAGAACATGGTCAAGATTTACCCATGCTTTCATAGCTTTTAATATGCACCATGAGAGTCATACACCAGCTGCATACATGCAATAAGATTTAACCATGGTTCCAGTGACTATAGGTGCCATGATCTCTTAGCATATCATGTAAATTGCATCACAGAGATGTAATCACATATAGAGACCATTAAAAAAGAGATAAAATTAATTTGATCTAAGAATGACTTTGGCAGGGTAGGCAGGTCTCGTTACAGTACTAAGGGGATTTTGAGAAAACAGATCTCACTGTATCTTGGCTTCTCGAGTTTATTTCTACATTGTCACTATAGACAAGCATAAAAGAAAGAAAGCCAAGAAATAGTACAGGTTCAACATCAAATTTTGTAAAAGGTACAAGGTTATGAGGGCAAGATAGCATTGTGAAAGGAAGGAAAACCAGATGGCATTGAATCTGCTAGGTGGTATTGTACAACAAGTTTAATATTTCTAGAATTAAATGGTGTTTTTGGGATAAATGATAATAAGCTAGGAAACATGAATGCCTCTAGAAAGTCTATGTTTCTTTGTGACACGTACCTGCGATTTTGAAGTTAGTATTTTTTGTTAGAGATGATCCTCTAGGAATAGAATGATTTTCAGAACAGAAGTATTTACTGAAACTTGATTAGCAAGTGATTGTGTGTGCGTCAGAAGTTGTTTTTGCTCTGAGGAATTTCAGAATAGTCAAATCTAGAGTGTGTTGTTGTTATTTAAATTGTTACAGCAGTAAGGTTGTTAATCACTAAGTCTTAGCAATAAGTAGTAAAATCAGATTCCCTTAAGCCCAAGATGACCATGGAAAACAATGCTCAAGAGATATAGCACAATGAATTGTTCAAACAAATAAATCATGCAAATGTCAGCCTCGACCACTGGAAAACCAACAGATAACCAACAATTCCACCTACTGTGCATTAATAGCTCATTGTCTGGACTCTAAGCCATGCAAAGGGCCGAGGGCTTAAACAACAACATCAAACCCTGCAAACAGACTGGCCAAAGAACAACTTGGCCCCATACATTAGTGACCGAACAAGTGAAAGCAACAATAACAAAACAATGATAGAGCTCAAATGTAACAAAGGGAAAGAAAAACACAAGGCAGAGTCACTCAACCAAACAACAATTCCTACCCATCAACCAAAAACAATGCACTAAGAAGGAAACATAGAGGAAGGTATGAGTCTACCTTTATCCAAACATAGCTGAACACACAATTTGGATGCAGTTCCAAACTTTTCAATAGCCAACAGTCAGTCAACAAAAACACTTACAACCCAGGCTAACAGTCATGGCCAAGAAAGCACTTAACTGAATGTGCAAATGGTTGAGCTCTCAACTCCTCAAAACTAGAATGCAAGAAGATGCTACAAGGGAGAGAGAAGCCTAGGTTATGAAAAGCACTTATAAAAAATCAACCATCAGATCTCTCACCAACGAACCTGATCAAACATAGTACACCCACAGCCCCCATGCAACATTAAATGCTATTCACTAGGGCCAGTACAAAGGTGGACAATTGGTAATCCCAAACACCAATAGCCAAACACCCAAATCCCAAGGATGGCTTGGCAAGGCTAATCATGTCCAAGATCAAACTTCCAAAACCTAGTTTCTCAAAGCCAGTCATTCCAATGATTTATATAACTTCCATGGGGTTAACACTAGTTAGGAACTTACAAGAGCACACACAAGACAATATATCAGCTAGCTACTGCAGATTTAAATGAGATGAGTGCCAATTTGACATTATTCACTATATATCTGAATTGTACTTGTCATCCTAAAGTATTTAATTGCAGAGCTCTGAACTGATTTTAAAGATTAGAGCAAGAATATCTTGCATATACAAGTGAACACAACAAACTGTATATAGATAGCAATGTTATTCATTCCTCAATCAGTGCTAGGTAAGCTACTACATAAAACTAACTTATTGTTACAAAAATTGCAGAAAATAGTCAACAACGCAGGGACTAGGGAAAATAGATGGAAATTTTACAGAAATAGAAATTTGTATAGCACACGAAGAAAACAAAAGTAGATATAGGCACCTACAGTAGTTCTCCAACATCCGGATTCTCCTTTAAACCATCGAGAATACAGATAGTTGTGACCTAAATCACCATATGGTACAAAAATATGTTGTGTGAAATTAGTTACAATTCAAAAATGAAGAATAATATTGCATTTTCAGAAGAAACATGAGCAAAATATGACATGTTATACTTCAGTGCAAATTTTTACTTCTATTTACAGTATGTCAATAATCTGTATTGGATGTTGCAGGTTATGGTAACAATGGCCTTATAGCTAGTTGTTACCGGGCAAACTAGCAGGGTAGCCCAGTAAGCATGTAAGAAGGATGTGACCCAAATTCCAATTTCACCTCGGTCACAATCCTTGTGACTTCTTTAGAGTGTCGTAACCTCCAAGGGGAGAGCCCTTTTGCAAGACACTTGGACAAGAGACTATGTCTTCTATGCAAAAATATTAGTGACCAAATAAGAGACCAGTGCCTTTATGAAGTTAAAAGAGGAATGAAGAAGACATACTATATAAAAATATGAATCTTGTAAATGCAAATCAGCATATCAATTTCATTCACTAATACTTTCATTCATGATAAGCAAGTGACCAATTCCAACTTTAGATCATGCCTATATCATTCAACAAATGTATGGTCTCATTCATTTAAGTGTAAGCACAAGTATAGCAGTAGCAAAATAGAGGACAATAAAGTGTATTAGCACAATAATACAATGTATTTGAAATATCCAAACTTGAGGTACTTATCTTCTAGAAAGTAGATCACTCATTCATGCCTGTCATGCATTTAATGTGGTATTAAATACTTGCAAAAATCAGTCCATTTATGATAGTGCGTATAGCAGTGTTCCATTAGCAAGCATTTCATCATTCATTCACACAAAATGGGCAACACATATCTATATTTGAAGTCTGAAAAATAGTATTTAAAGTATGTTAATAAAATGAGTACTTTGGCATGTATAATCAGTATTAATTTCAGACCTCAATCAGCTGGAGGTCATCATCACATGCTCATGTCTTCAAAGGTATGTCAGTCATCAAGCGTCTATTGTGCTTGTCATCATATTATAGCTTTGTCATGTCACATGTCTAAGTCAATTAATCACTAATGCCATTGTCCCAGTCACATCACTGTTATGTACAGACTATGTCAAGTCATCAAGAAGTCTTCCTAAGCATTCAAGTCATCTAAGTATGCTCAATACAATGCTACTCGTGAACTCATGCCCAATCATCCAAAAGATCTGTTGATGGAACCCAATCACATTTTCCCTAGGCATAGTCAATGAGTGCCCTCAAAACCCTGTCATAGGCTGTGACAGAATCAACCCTCAAGTCTACTCTAAAACTCACTAAAATATGACTTCAAGAAGAGCACAAAAGAGCGCAGTCAAATAAGATTTCCAAACTCATTCAATTGCAACTATTTTACAATCAATCATTGTAGCATTAAGAAAGTCAACTTCATGTTTAGGTTGTAACGTGTCAAATCCTAGGTTAATATCAAAACAACTCACTATTCCTATCTTCTTCACTTTGGCAGCTTCAGTATGTCTCAAGACAAATCTCAAAGTGGCTTGATTTATATAAATAGACCTGAGTTATATTGCACTTTACACATTTTCAAAACTTGTTACAAGAACTTTAACTTACTTGACTTCAATCCATTTGATTGACATATTTTGCTGCTACCTTTTATCTGGGTTACAAAGCTTCAATTCTTAGATGATCTTCAAATTCCAAAGATCTGACTTGTGTCTGAGTTTGGTCTGCTTCAAGGCTGAAAGAAGGCTTTTAGACTTAAATGGTACATTGGTTGTCTATTTAAATGCCTCCACATCAGATTGTTGTTGTTGTGAGTATGTTATTGCGGCTACCTCAGAGCTAATGCATACCCAAAATTTCAGAGTTGTATACACACTAAAAACGTCTAATAAATCAGGCCTGTGGCTGTCCTCTTCTCCACCCGAATTATGCCTCAGTAAATAGTCTGAAAATCAGAGCTAAAAACCAAATTTTGGATGAGTGATGAATGAGGATGATGGCCTCACATTTATACATTTTTTTCTTAAAATATTTTACTGAGCCAACCTGCCCTTTATTGAATTTTTTAATTTTCTTTTGTTTGGCCGGCTTACCCAAAAAGGTGGGGTACACCAACTTCAAACTTCATCTCTTCAACCGTAAGGAATTAGAAGATGCTCCATGTATCACTGGAAAGGGATTAACAAGGACTATCTCCCTATGATGGACTTATTTGCAATTTATTGGTCTAGTACCCTTAAATTCTTCAATTTGTTCAAGACGTCAAAATCCTCATAAGGATGTCAAAAAACAAGCCATAAACCAAGTCAAGTCAAAGGGTTAACAACCAAGGAAAAGGGATTCAATGGACATCATTAAAAGAATGAGGGATTCAATGGCCTTCACACCATAGACTTCATATCAACAAGGAGGAGGACTCCACCATATACTCATCAAATCAAGGGTATCAACAAGAATATCACACCCATGAACATATATAGGTGCATCATAACCAAGGAACCGCATATCAAGGACATGTCATGTATGAGGATGGCTCCACCATCATCTCAACCATACAAGAAGTCCTATAAGGGTCAATTTCCATCATGCCACAAATTGTGTGGGTCCCAAGCCACAAGCAACCACATGCAAGAAGATCATGTCCAAGGGTTTCATATCAAGAAGGATAAGGACTTTAATGGACATTTTCAAGGATAAATACAATTCTTGTGGCCAACATATGAAAATTCCATTCTCCATTATATGCAAGGGTGTAAGTCTATCCAAACAAGTGTAGGGTTCCAAGACCCAAGTCATTGTCTTTGTCATTAAGTCTTTGTCCTAGTTATTTACTGATTTTTCCATGTCATCAACAACCTCAACAAACTCTGTCTTTGTCATTGATGGGAACACCTCTTTAAATACTCTCCCCCTTTGACATTAATGACAAGGGGTCAAATAAAAGCTTCACAATACCCAAAAAAGAGTTATATTTTTGAAAACTCCTGCTCTCCCTGACATGTAGAATTCATTTACTGCTCTCTCCCTGAGATCTTGTTGGTCTTGCTACTAGCTTCTCTTCTCAAGATATTTAATTTGTTTCTTCATTGGTCAGACTTTCCAACTTATTGTGGGGTAATAGAGAAAAAGGCCCTTCCTATATTTTCTGCTATGTGTTGGTTCTTAGACATTGTGAAGCATTCTGGTGTGCACTGTGTAGTCATCCCATTTTGAGTTCTAATTTATGGATTCAATGTATAGTCCACAATTATGTTGCCAATAGTTCTTTGTACAAAATAATACAATTCCCCCACTTGCAATACAAGGAAGAAATGTTAGGAAGAGAAATGGGTGTACTCCCATACATCAAGAGATAAAGAAGGCTCAATAGTTTGTTTGGACAACCTAAATCTTGTGGAATTTGTTTCAGAAAACCATCTTTGGGATCCAACCACATGGTCATTTGTTTCCCTTGAGCCTTGGATTAACTGACGGGTAGGGAGGAATCATATTGCAAAAAGAATTGACAGATTTCTGCATATTCCCAGTGGTTGTCAGATAACTTTATTCTTGAATCTTAGCTTTTTTTCCTTGGGAAAAAAAAACTTTATTCTTGATTCTAAAATTTGTTTAAATTTAGGGTCTAACCAATGGCCAATTTAGTTTGGAAATTTGAGTAAATTCAGCACCCAATTTTTTTCTTTTCAAATTACTTGTGGATCTATCATCCTGACTTGATAGACAAGACAAAAGAATGATGGATTGGACCTCCTCCAGGTTGAAGGAAAAAAAATGTTTGTAATGGCCCAGGCCCCAAAGGGGACGGAGTTGTAATCAAATATTCAGAATCAGGGGTTGTTGTAGGACTTCATAGACAAGGGTTGTTGTAGGACCCTCTCAGGACAACCCAATAGAAATAAACACCTTTTACTCTCAGATGGGATACTTTGTGAGGATCAGGAGGAAATTAGAAGGCAAGCAGAATTTCATTTTAGAAACCCTGCAAGACTTCAGGAAAGGAGATTCCGGAATGAGCTTATTCATTCATTTCTTTCCAAGAAATAGAACATAGAACACAGATTCCCTAACATGAACATAGAACTGTAAATAGAACATGAACATAGAACTGTAAATAGAACATGAACATAGAACACAGATTCCCTAACATTAGATCTTTGATATTGTGAGGAGGAAGTTTTTTTAATTTATATGCATAATTTTTTTGTGATTCCCTACGCAAATCCATAGGTGCTTCCAGTAGTATTACCTTGTCAGATTTAACAAAAGATAATAATAAACAAGTTGTGTAAAGTGCAAATTTACAAGAAAAAAAGTTACAATATAGGTTAAATTACCGATACCAAGTATAGGAGGCACACAAACTAGATGGGGATGCCGACAGAGAAAGGCTTAGGGATTCCATAATCTATTGCAATTGCAATACCTAGCAAAAACAAAGAACTAAAGGAAAATAAAAATTTTAGGCTAAGTGTTGCTATTGCCTATATTTCTTTCTTCTTTATGTGGTTGATATTGTTTATATTAGAATTAGCTTAAGATTTAAACTAGGAATCCCTGTCACAAGCTTTTGGCACTACAATAATATTACAATAATATCATAGATGAACTTGTACCACTAACTGGTGCAGAGAAAATACCTACTGCAGAGAAAATACCTGTCAGAGCAAACATAGTAGCAAGATTTTGTTTGACTGTTGTTTCTCTTACCTTTTCTGTAGTTTCCGTCTTGAATGGTTTTGAGGAATGATCTCTTAGGAGGAAGAAAAGCCAAGTCAGAGCTAGATGAAAGATACAGCAATGACGTTTTGAAAAATCGTGTTATAACAAGGCAATCATTCAATAACTAGCTCATACAAATTAAAAACATACTTGTTCACTGGCTTGAGATATCTCAAGGTGTACAATGCATACAGATACACAAAAGGCTTAGAGACACCTAGCATGGAAAATGCACAAAAGGTTCAGAGACACCTAGCCTAGCCTGGCAGGTGTACAATGCATACAGATGCACACTAATAGAATTTTATAAAAAAGTATAAAGATTTAATGTAAGGGAATCATGTTCTATTTCATGTTCTATTTACAGTGAATCTCGGAGGTTGGAGGAGCCAGCCCTCATGTGCTGAGCTGCACATGGTTCAAAGTCAACACCATGAGCATCACATGCATCTAGCTATAATTTTGCGGCTACCTGTATAAAGTTTTACATTAATTTGAAGGATAGTCTAAAATTCAATTGATTTGGATAGTAAAAAAATCATAATCTATGCTAAAGCTAGCTGCTAAGTAGATTTTGGTTGAACTTGAAACATGCACTTGTTAGTGTCTTGTTGCTTGTTGCTTGTTGGGTATTTCAGATGTAAAAGATGTATCCTGCAGCTGTGTCTATGACATGTATTGTAAAATGACAATCTGGCTGGCATGAATATGATTTGTATTGAAGGCCATATATATACTTGTATAGTACTTCAAATATTGTTGGTGATTGCTCTGGAAAACGCTTTTGTATCTCTCAAGTAGAAGAGGGAAATCCCCAGCCAGCCGCACCTTTTCAACAAGTTTAATATTGATGTTAGAAGTCATAAGCCAATGTCAGTGTAGGTGGGAATTGATTCTGTTACGTCATAACAAAACTGAATACAATGTTGATGTGATTATAATAACCGAGGCATACAATCATTGGCTACTTGATGAGTCATAGTATGTTTACTAAAGATTTTATCATATTTGAGGTAGATAGGGGTCATTTAGATATTACCATTCTTTGTATGTTCATTTTGTTTGCTTTTTTTTTCCAGGACATTTTGCATGTGAATTTTCAATACTACAAACATGGTTTTGGAAAATCCTTTTGCTATTCTTAATTTATTTTTGGTTCAGGTAACTATTACCCTCAGCCATATGGTACTGCAGCTGTAGTTGCTGGTCGAGGCTTTGTTACGGAGAGAAATTCCTATGGCTTGGGGTACCACAACAGACAGCTAGACTCCAGAAATCAATCTTTCCCAATATGCAAATAAATAAGATGTCTAACACTAAAGGATCGAACCTCATACCTTATTCTGGGCGGTTGAAGTAGATCCCCGTTGAGCTTTCCAATCTTTAGCTTGAATTGATAGAATACTTCCTCAACGACAAGTAAACAATACAAGCATACTATATATCATGGTGTTAGAACTATTCTAGCATATATAAACAATAATGTAAAAGCATTTGACATATTCCAATGGATACAATATTCATTCAAACACACATTACTGGACAGGAAAAGATATTTCTATTAATATAAATCAGATATTACAAGTGACAACCTCTGACGGCACGTCTGTGAACCGGAGAAACTGAATCCCCCACTTGGGCCTCCACCACCTCAATCCTCCATCACTCAGATATCAAGCTCACTAGCAAAAGGAAAGCTTGGGAAGAACACAATAGTGCTCCAAGGGACAAAGGGATGCAGACTCAAGCATAAGTTCTGGCAACAATGGACTATAGTTTCATTACTCTCAATTCTCTCTTCTGCTTTCAATGTCTCAAGGGGTTCCTTATATAGCTTTTCAAAGGGATACTGAAAGGTCGAATCCATGCGATCTCAAGGCATATGGAAGGCCAGGAGTCATAGGAGTCAGATCCAAGTCAAGGAAAACTCCAAAAGGATTTGGATTATGTACACATCCTGATGTACGCGACTATAGGGGTCATATCCGCGTATGTACACGGTTATCGGGGTAAAAGCCGCATATATCACTTTTCTTATGTTTTTAGGGATGATCAAGGACACATCAAAAGGAAAAAAGTGTTCCATAGGGGCTAATGAGTTTGCAGCAGGATAGGGGAAGGCCATACAATGTGTGATTCACCTAGTGTGGTGAAATACGCTATAACATATGCCCCCTAATGTATGAGATCAGAGGGGTTATACAATGGTAGAAATACATTATAAGTCCATCCCAGAAGTGGAGTGATGAAGGTACCCAAATGGAAGACCAGCCACCCAATCAACATAATACCATAATACAACTCCGCATATAATTGCAAATACGTATAGGAGTCCCGGATACATAAGAGTACAATGGCCATGAATAGGCATGAAACATGATAACATAGATGTGGTCATCGCCATGTACAATATACATAGATCAGACTCTCCATGATGAGGATATACAAAGGACCATGATCTCCACAAAGGCTAAATATATACAATAGATCAAAATATCCATAGTGGCTGGAAATGTCTGACATATACTGGAATAAGTCACGAGAGCTGAAATCTCATGAACACTGGCACGATCAAGGAGGTAGCATATAATGGATGCCACCAATCTGGAAGGTCTTCTACACACACCACTATGAGTACATGTCCTACTATGCGAATAGAGGTGTCGAGGTCGAACATAGTAGTCCATCATCTGATTACCGGTCATTGATGTATACCATTAACAGACGCGAGATCACCCACCGATAATGAAAATGGGAATCAAGGTACTAGAGTGCAAACTAACAAGTGTGAATAAATGTGTTGAGGTTGAACACTTGAAAGAATCCATCGATCAGGGGACATTGATGTATTCCCAAAACTGTCGATGGCGAAAGAACCTGCCACTGATGACTGCAAGTCTCAAGGCACTCACAATGACTCTAGACTCCAATCCCAGAATAAATGATCTGAAGTCAATGGGATGAAATCCGCTGGAAGGAGGGAATTAGGGCATCCCCCATCATCCAACACGAGGTACTCAGCAAAGTTGTATAATGTGGAAGGACTCGATCAAAGTTGCACGAACCAGTAACTGTATCAGGAATGGCCGACATGCAAAGTCAAGATAACTGAGGAATGGCCGACTCAGGTTTCAACTTCCTTCGAACAAGAGAGTAATGGCGTATGGTGACTGAATGAAGGCAGCATAGACTCGATATACAAACTGGGACATCTCTATGACGCAGGAGGCATCAATAGAGGTTCCATAGGGACTGGAAGCATAACCAGTCAGTGGAGATAAACTCAGATAAACGAGTACAGCTCCTAAAGTCAAACTATAACCCAACCAATGGATGTGATATACAGTGCTCTGTTCGAAGGCGACACGACTTGACAGCTGCCAAAGATAATATCTTTTCTTGTCTGGCTTTTTGGTTTTTTGGTTTTTTTGGACTTTTTCAGTTATTTGAAAAGCTTGAAAAAAGAATAAACTAGATTTATAGTTACAAACTATGAGGAGATGAGTGTCATTTAGGGAAAACAAACTAGTTCCAAGCAGTGGAACACACCTATGCTCAATGCAAGGATACATGTGTAGGATATCGATACTCGGGGGAAAATCCCCTCTTGGTAAAAGGGAATCAAGCTGCAAAGGATATAAAGAAAGGCTCTGCATGGCTAGACATGAGACAAGCTCGGGCTATATGGCCGAAACACAATGTCAGGGAAGTCGACATAAAGCTCAATAAGACAGGAAAAGCTCATGATAATGCATCCACAACTTGATACAAGGGAGTCTGGGGGATCATGGCCAGCATAAGATCAAGAGGAGTATGAGGCTCTTGCGAAATGTCATGGCAATAATATACAATGGACTCCCACACCCTAAAAGGAGAAACATCGGCATGGGCACCAAATGCAAATAAGGTGCTAACTAGGGTACCCATGTAAGGTGAGGCTCTACCACTCATATCATGCCGCTTCTAGAGCAGCAAAAAGGTTCCGTGACATAATAGAGTGGGTTCATACCTAAGGATATAGTGACATGGTCATAAGGTCATGCAAAATGCAAACAGTGGTGGACCTAACCTATATGCCAGTGTAGACATGATACCTGAGATGGGCACGAACGGGTCAATCCAAAGGATGAAACGACATTGCAAATGGTCTTATACATCACAAATTATGTTAGAAACGGTCCAAACTAGTTAGAAACGGTCAAAACTATAGGAAAGGAGGTAAAAATTTTCAAATATTTGAAATTTTTTCTATAAATAGTAAAAAATAGAAATCATTTGAAACTTTTACCCATTGGAGCTCTGATTTTCAACTGCAAATTCCAGGAGATCCAGCTAGCGGAATTCACAACCGTTTCTTCTAGGTATTTACTCATGCTCTCAGCTTGCATTTCAATACAATTTTTACAAGTTTTCATGGTCAAATGAGGTTATTAAGGCCAATTCTACATGAGCGCTGCGGCCCACGTGGGTATCGAAGCTTTTTTTGCGTATAGGGCTGGCTATATGTGGAAAAGGGGCTAGAAACCGCGTACATAGGTGGCTGTTTGTAAAACAGTCGCGTATGATGCCGCACAAGTGGATTTACAAAAATATAATGGACAATTGGTCAATTTCTCATGCAGGATGGTGTTAGAATGGCGAGAACGTGAGCATGGTGAAGTAGAGGAGGCAGTAAGGGCCGACATAAGGGCTCAAAAAGTATTACGTGCATGTGGACTCTATAAGTTTTGGTGCCTAGGTGGCTTGAGGGCCAAGCCAGGACTGCTACAGATGCTGGTAGACTATTAGGATCCAGACTCAGAGTCCTTCCGGATAGACGGTATGTCCCTCACCATTGAGGTGGAGGATATCTACTTTATCACAGGTCTATCTCGATGAGGGGAGATGGTGAACCTTCGTTCCTGAGGTGGGCCAGGTCATGGGCTTACTATCGATGAGTACATAGCTATGTACTGCTACCCAGATACTGAGAAGGTGGGGAGTCAAGTTCCCACCAATTCTATACAGGTGCTGGGCCTAAAGGCCATACTACTGACGCTAGGCAGGATAGAAGGCTTAGCATCACTCCATCAGGCCTCTCGGCCACTGATGTTCTATGCGGTGGAGTGTATGAGACCAACCATCTATGACTGGAGTACTTCACTACTGAACAACATGAAACATCAGCTCAGTGAGTGTAAGGCAGGTAGGATACGGAACTTCGGGTTCAACAGTATTCTGAGCACGTTTTTCTTCGAGCGTGTTCCAGGATTGATCCCTAGAGTGGATGTTCCCCTCCACGGGGCTCGAGATCCGGCCCAACGATGTTGGGCAGATGTGATGCGTAGACTGGGGGGTGGTAGGGTGGCCAACCCTTATCCAGCTGACTTCTTTCCATGGTGGCGATGACAGATTGTTGCCATAGATGACTACCCCTATGCAGGGATAGATTTTCGGGGGGATCCGAACATGCCATTGCCACCAAGATCAGCATATGGAGACATAGGTAACGAATCTCAACCCTCACTCTTTTTAAAAAATTTTGAAGTATTTAATTTTTTTGTGTTTTCTTGATTATATGGAATCAAAAAGACATGTTTTTGGGTGACAATACATAATGACATCTACCATTCATGTGCAGATGTGGGACCATGGCGACCAGAGGGCTTCCCACGTCATAGACGGAGGGGAAGAGGAGACGATATCACCGATGTGGATGCGGAGCGAACGCTCCAAAACATCCATACCAACTTCGTGCGACTGACTCATAGAGTTCCCATGGCACAAGTTGAGGACTTGCCTGAGGCTATGCAGAGATAGGTGGTGGGTGTACCACGCACATGGGTGCATTTATTCCGGTGGCTAGCTAGAGCCGTAGTGACATATCATGATCACAACCCTCCTCCACCTCCACAGGACTAGACACCTGGGAGTGTATCTATTTTGTACTACCGTGTATATGATGGTGGCTTTCAAAGCCCCAATTTTGTATTATGACACTATGTATTACCACATTTTTGATATATATAAAGTTTTATGGTGATCGGTTTATTTATTTACATGTGTAAAAATTGTGTTTATGATTAATTTATGATGAATGAAACAAATGCCAATCTAACACGTAGTTAGCATATGAGTCAGCAACTTGATTATAAATTCTTGGAATGTGTATATATGTTATACTCTCAAATTGTCGTTCTAGCAATATCACACATAAGAATATCCTCAATAACGTCAGATCTCTAACATGGTACAAACCATTGAGCTGTGACACTACTAGCTCTGAATCAAGATGTACCTCAAGAGATAGAACACCATGCGAAATGGAATCCCGTAGAAGCTCGATAACGACAATATATTCAGCAACATTGTTGGAAGATGGCCATAGAAATACACCTCCTGAAGACAGTACTTGACCCATAGGAGTATAAATCACCCAAGCAGCTGAGGCTGAGTGATGAGTGTGACAGCTTGCACCATCCGCGAATCCTATGTAGGTGGAATATTCCATTGACATCTGCCACAAGAAACGGAAACTAATCACAAACCCGATCACGATAAACAAGACCTAACTATGCAAAAAAGCTGTACAATAATATACAACAAGCAGCTTTGGCTAAAGATCATGCATAGTATTTTTTGAGATAGAGCCCATTTCTAGGCTCTGCCAAGGCCGTCCCTTCATAATCCACTAGCTCATAGGCACCCTTCTCTAATACACGCTTGACGACGTAAGGACCACGCCACATAGGATTGAACTTCCCTGCCCCCAAGGGTTCTTTTGATTGATCCCACAAAAGGACCAAGTCTCCCTCACTAAACACTCTCGGATGGACAGACTTATCATATTGGGCCTTTACGTGATGCTTATTAACCTCTAGAGTCACCAAGGCATCTCTACGCTGCTCATCGAGTTGCTCAAGGTGAACCAAATGCTCCTCCAAAGGAGAAGTGTCTGGTAAGAGTTCCACAGCTAACTTCAATGAAGGAATCTCGCATTCAACTGGAAATATCGACTCCACTCCATGTACAAGCTGATATGGAGAAAAACCAGTGGCAGTCTTAACCGCAGTTCGATATGCCCACAAAGCAGGGTATAACATAATATGCCAATTCGTTTTGCTTTGCGCGATGGTTCGTTGGAGAATGGACTTAAGTGATTTATTCACAGCTTCAACCTACCCATTTTCTTGAGGATAGTAAGAAGAGGAGTGCTCTTGCTTATACCCTAACTTGGATGCCAACTCTTCCATCATACGGTTCTGAAAGTGTGAGCCATGGTCAGTGACAAGCTCTCTCGGAATCCCGAACCGAGTAATGATTTGGTTGAATACGAAGTGAGCGGCAGTCTCACCATTGGATTTTACTGTAGGCATTGCCTTAGCCCATTTCATGAAGTAATCAATAGCCACTATGATATGATGGTGCCCCCCAGCTGAAGCTGGGTTGCAATCCATAAAATCGAGCCCCCATTTGGTGAAGGGACCGGCGGTGATAATAGGGTGTAATGGGGTAGGCTTTGAGAGCATATTACGTGTGAACACCTGGCAAGGGTGGCACCTCTCGACCGCTTCAATACAATCCTTGAAGATCGACGGCCATAAATAACTCGCTCTCAAAATATTTTGAGCTGTAGAAATCCCAGATAAATGACCACCACACGCCCCTCCGTGGCAATCATTAAGCACTACCTCAGCCTCATCATGAGTTAAACAACGTCATAAAAGGGAATCTACTCCATGGCGGTACAAAGTATTGTCCACTATGAGGTAGTTCTTAGAGACGTGACGTAATCTTCGTCGTTCATCTCGTGAGAGGTGAGTAGGGGTCCTCTGTGTTTGTAGATATACTATGATATCCCCATACCATGGGTCAGCCATTGAGATTAATAAAATGTGTTCATCAACGAACGTATCTTCACATACCAACTCCTCAGCCTCGCTCAAAAAATCCGATATGAGCTCTGCAAAGATTAAAGATTTCTTCGATTTTGCCGAAACAAATTCAAGATCAAACTCTTGCAAGATGAAAATCCATTTATTATACTTTTCCCCAATCATCCTATGTGTGAGGACAAATTGAAATGGATTGACATGGGCCACAACCAAGGTCTGGCGAAGGAGAATATAATGTCTCAAACGCTGCACCGCATGTATTGTGGCTAAGGCAAGCTTCTCGACATGAGAATACTGAATCTCTGCATCAATAAGGTTTCAGCTCATATAATATATGACATGCTCCTGGAGCTCCTCATCCTCTCGAACCAAAACCATACCAATCGTCTCTAAAGATGCGGCCACATATAATAGGAAATCACGGGTATAATCCGGAGGACTAATCACCGGGGCCAATGCTAGGGATCGATTAAGTGCATCGAAGGACTCCTAGGCTTGCTCATCCCATTCGAAGGGAGTATCCTTCTTTAGGAGATGCATGAAAACTCTAGTCAAATTGGCAAAGTTGACAACAAATCTTTGTAGGAAGTTTGCCATGCCTTACAAACACTAAAGATGACGAATATTATGCGGGGGAGACAACTAAAGTATTGCCTCAACCTTCAAAGGGTCGACTCTTATACCCTCTTTCGAAACGATGAATCTTAACAAACGACCTGATTTCACGCAAAAGATGCACTTATGAGGGTTTAATCTAACGGCATAGTGCCGACAGCTTTCAAACACCAATCTCAAGTGATAAGAATGATGCATCCTCATGCGAGAATGAGTAGAGAGGTCATCCAAAAATACTTCAATAATAGACTTGAGATCGTGGAAGGTCAAGGTCATTGCCGGGCTGAAACGTAGCTCCGGTGTTTTTAAGGCCGAAAGGCATTTTTCAATATGCAAATGTTCCCCAAGGACAAATAAATGCGGTCTTGTGTTGGTCCTCGGGTTTAATTTGGATCTGATTATACCCAAAAAAGCCGTCCATAAAGGAGAACACCTTGCTACTCGCACACTCATCCAAAATATGATCTATAAATGGTGTGGGGAAGTTATCCTTAGGATAGACACGATTCAAATCATGGAAATTAGTGCATATACAGATCGCTCCCTGCTTCTTATCCACCGGAACGGGGTTTGAAACCCACTCCATCAAGGGAACGAGATAGATGAAACCAGCTTTCAAAAGCTTCTCTATCTCTGCCTTTATGGCGGGTGCTTTCCTAGGATTCATTGCGCGTAAACACTGTCAAACAGGCTTAGCGTTGGGGTAAGTCTTAATTTCATGTTCGACAATCCGAGGGTCAATTCCTGGAATCTCATCGTAATACCAGGAAAAAATATCATGGAATTCCTTGAATAGCTCGCTATACTCTAGAATCTCATCTTGGGAACAATCTGCCCCCGGATGTAGACATTCTCAATTGTACCAGGATTGCGAGAAATGTTGATAGGAATAGTTGACGATATGTTTGCCATGTTTCCATCAGCCATCGGGCCAGGAGAGATTAATGGAACCATAGGTCTACCAACTTTCTGACTAAGAATCTCCCTGTAATCCTCATGCTCCAAATGGTCAAGCTCTGGTAGGAAGTACGATCTATGATGAAGTTCCTCCCATGGTGGCTCAACTCCCGACATAGCCTCGATAATCGCTTCATCTGAAGGGAAAATCGTATCAAGGTAGTCGTGGGCATGAGAAGACTATACTGCCCATGCTGGCAATACATAGGGGTCTTCCTCCTCCGTCCGCGAAGAGGAAGATCAAGGCTTTGCAGCAGACTAGAGATTAGATTGGTAAGCTATCATCACTGCAGGAAATGACACGCTCCTCTCAATGGCCTCACTTGAAGGACTCGGTGAAGGAAGAATCCAAGGATCTCCCATATGACTTGTGTGAAAAGGCACCGATCTCGTAGACGTCGAAGCACCATCGAAACTAGATCCTATCATGAGGATGGGTGCAGGGCAACTAAAGGTTCCCATGAGGGATGGATACATGCCTACACCCACACTCCCAGTTGCCAGCTGGGAATGTTCAACTTTTGGAACTGAAGCTCCCGAAGATGCAGTAACAGGTGGATTCTTGAATTCCATTTGGTCAATCGTTACAATCTTCCCGTTATGTGGAAAGCATACAACGTGAAACACGAAAGACGCAATGGCTTGCATACTATACATCCAGTTCCTTCCCAGTAAGATATTGTAGTCAAGGGGTGCATCAACCACCTCAACCTCTATCGCAACAATATTCCCTCCCAAATGGACTTTAAGGGAAGGAAGGATACCGTGCGGCCTAAACGATCTCCCATCAAAAGCAGTTAACATGGTCATAGATTTTGACAACTCAAGAGAACCAAGACCCTTCCAACAAGACAAAGACATCACAGAAGCAGCAGTGCCCTCATCAATCACAGTACACTTGACGATCATATCAAGACATTCTACATGCACCAAAAAGGACACATAGTAGGGCAAGCGAGGTTGATGTCCTGCGGTTTCAAATTTGATCACTGAGGAAGAATCATCACCATTCACACCAAGAGCAGAAAGCAAATCCTTCCTTTGCAACGGACAACTCTGAAGCACTTCCAATGCAGACATTGCACAAGGAGTATGGACCAAGTCCTCGACAACTGAATAATTCTGGGTGGCTTGGGCATTTGGGTTATGCCCCGAACGCTTAAGTACCCCCTTAGGAATGTGAGGTGTAGCCTCAGGTTTATCCGTAGGTTTCTCAATGCGCAAAGGGGTTCCTGGTGGATCAGGTTCTTTGCTTGGGTTGGGTTGTGACGAGGTATAATCTTTCACACGTGACACAACTTTCGCGGCACGGACCATATTAATGCACCCATGACCACTAGTCTCAGCTGGATCATCATCACTAGATTGATCATGGGACTTTGAGTTCATAATCTGGTTATGCGGTAAAGGGTTCGTTAACACAGCTGGGCCCTGTGCTATGAACTTCGAAGCTTCATCCATTCTAGGGCAAAAGTAAGTGAGGTGATCGTCCTTACATAGCTTGCAAGGAAACTTAACCTTATGTTTAGTCTGCTTGTCCCCCCCAGAATTTTTACCGTTCTTGTCATTATTATTGGCATTCTCATTCTTATACCCACCCTTTTTATTATTATTGTTTTTACCATTTTTTCTATTCCATCTGGGTTGTTGGTTACCCTTCTGGTCGGACGTTTGCACAACAAGTACATTCATCGTTTGGGCAGGCTGAGATGAAGCCGTAGCTTGTCCCAAGGCAGATTGGTTGATTGAAAACTGAGCAACTTGTTTTGCAACCGAACCTGCAGGTTTTTTACTTGCACAACCCACAATGCCATCGGCATGTGGTCCAGGTTTGGCCTTGGGATCGAAACTAGAGCGAGAAGCATTGGGTATAATCTCATATAACAAACCAGACTGAGCATAGATCAAGTCTAGTTCCTGCGCCCTAAATATGGCTTGTTCCTCATTCTGCACTCCGGATGTGGAAACATCCTTCGCTATATACGATAATAACGATTTGAGGAACCACTCAAGGAGGAACTCTGGCGGTATAAAGGATTTAATTAATCTCTTCCATCTACGCCACTCCTGAATATGATCAGAAATATGGGTGGCTTTATCTTGCTGAAATGTTGACAAGAGTTCAGTACCAACATCATAGCACACTGGTAGCTGGAAGTGATTAAGGAAAGTCATCGCAAGGTCGTCGAACAAAGTAAAGGCACCCCTAGGTAACTCTATATACCATTTCGCCGCAGGCCCTGTGAGGGTGCGTTGAAATAGTCTCAAACGGACTGAGTCCTGATGCAATGAATTCGAAGAGCACCATAGGTGGAATGTCGTAACGTGTTCGCTTGGATCCTCTCCTGGTTTTCCTTCGAACTTAGGTATGTCCGAAGGAAGCTTGGTAGGGATAGTTGTCCAAGCCGGGTCATGAGCCACAGGATCGTTCGTAAGTCTCGATAAGTCAGGTAGATCGAGTGTCGCGAGGAAAGGGAGCCTAGGATGATGAGGCCTATGGACCGCTCCCTGGTTCATATAGGATTGATTACCACCATGACCTTGGCCATAGTGACCTCCTCCTGTATGCCCCATATAGGGTGGCGTGGAAGCACCATAATGAGGTGGACCTTGACTAGTAGGAGCTACAAAGCCGTAATTAGGAGAGTAAGCAGGTTGTGAATACCCGCCTCCATAAGGTGGAGAAACTTGTCCATACTATGTCCCATAATAGGGTCCATAGGTCATTGCTTGCGATGCCCCATGAGACACTCCATAGGTAGGGATATACATTCTGGAAGTAGGAATATACATACCGAAAGTAGGGATATATGTCATGGAAGTAGCAATCTGACCTCTAGAAACATGAACATAACCTCCTAAAACCACGGGTGGTATGTAGGCTTGAGACACAATTGGTCTAGTAATCGCAGTACGGATCTGACTTGTAGCTATGTGCCGACTCGAAGGACCACGTGAGTAAGGTGGAGGGTTTACATTTGAAGAACTCGGGAGCGAGGACGAAGGAATCTCTATAAGAAGATATGTACTAGTACCTATCGTCACTCGTCTGGAACCTGGTATCCCTATCAGATCACTAACTCTAGACCTAGGAGGTATATAAGATGTAGCTTCCACCTCTAGGATGGAAGGTGCAATGTGACTAGTACTCCCAAACCTCTCCACAAGGTAAGGAATGGGGTTGACCCCAGGCATAGTGCTAGGCTCAAAGTCAGATTCAACATGAAATGTCAAATCGTGCATAGGAAAACCAGTCGTAGAATAACTACCATAGCTAGTGCTAGGAGGGTCAAAGTGAGTCTCGGAATCATCCAACATTCCATACCGGTAATGTATCAATGGGGAATCAGCCCTAAGATGAGTAGGTCTATCATGCAAAGATCCTATCTAGGAAATCACAGGACCGAACTCAGCTAGGTCAGGTGAAGGATCGTATGTAGGAGTAAGTTCCCCATTGTCAATACAAATGGGAGGAGGTGGCTCAGGAATAGTCTCTGAATGATCCTCCATGGTGTGTGAATCAGTGTGTGACATAGTCCGCCTGGACAGTCTAGGCCCCTCTCCCAAAGGAGGAGGAGAAGTGGGAGGCGGAATTCCTGCTAACCAACTAGAATGGCGCGGAACCGCACTCGAATCCACAATGACTCAACAAAAAGCAAATACTCTCTATTTATGTAAACCCTAGGCCAACTAGCGTGCACAGAGCAATCACTAATAAAATCTAAAGCCAAATGCAAGCAAACAAGGGCTGGATAAGTGAGCTCCCGATTGTGGCCGGTATGTCTCGCCTAGGAGAGGCTTGAGAGGCCCTTGTCACCACAAGCGGAGGTACGTAACCAATTATTGTGGCCCTCAGCTTCAACGCGTAAAGCAACTGTGCTGTCCGACCCCAACCTAGTCGGGACACATGCAAAATAACCTCTACAAGTACCCCCTTGATATACTAGGTAAGGTGACTAAGGTCACCTCAATATAATCAAAGCTCAGGTGGACAGTCGCAGGCGGGATTGACCGTATGGGCAGGGTAGCAAAGCCCGAAACTCTCGAAAGAGCCCCCAGATACGAATACAATCCTGGCTATATCACCGGTGCTACACAGTTACCGACCAGGGGTTATCCTAATCAACAACTGCTCACACTGCCTCGTGCTTAAATCCCTTTTGAGAGGAGGATCCTGAGAACGCTGGTTATATCAAGGATTTCACACACTCCCTGGACAGACACCTAGTTGTTGTTGTTTAGTGATCTTGGAGAATTAACTTACAATGAACTATTCCAAGATCCTAAAACCTAAGCTTGTTGGTGCACCCTAAAAAAGAAAAGAGTGTAATTCATTTTAATTAGCGTTGATTTTAGTTGGCTTTATTACTCAAAAATAGGATATGGTCGTGCAACTAATGGTGTTATGATGCAACAAGAAGCAAAATGCACACCTAACAATCAATGCAAATGCATTGTGTCCATGAAAATAGGGTATGAGTACTACGTGTAATGCACAATTTCTTCTTCAAATGCTGAATGCAAATTTCCCTATATGAAGTCCTAACTATTACTCCAAAGCAAATCTAGATCTAGTGCAAGTACAATGCCAAATGCAAAATGCAATGCATGATGATAAGCAAATGTTTTTGGATTTTTTGAAAATAAAGAGATACAAAAAGCAAAAGAATGATTCTACCCACCCCAGACTCTGCAAGCACACATAAATAGCATTCCAGCAAAGCACTAAGGAAAAAGGACTCTAATGCACTAATCTCAAACAAAAAATCAAAGATGCCATGACAAGAACTTTCCTAAAAGAAAAAATTTAGGCTAAAAAAAACGTTTCTGGTCAGAAATAGAGGTATTAACAGACTCAGGTAGTGCCAAAGGAGACTCAGCACCTAACAGAATTCACCCAGCAATCCACTATCTTCCACAAAAAGGTAAAAACCAGGATATACACGACTGTGTGTAGTAAGCCCGTGTGTATACGCGGAAATCCCAGAGGAAACCACGTGTATACGCGACTGTAAGTGACAAACCCGCGTATAGGAAGAAAAAGATGCACAAATCCAAGGCAAACAGACAGGCTAAGACTAACTTCACACCAATCAGGCTCTACCAAGCATACATGCCCCCATACCTGACATAGAAACAAGAGAGAGAGAGCAATTCAAATACATTGAATGGCAAGAAATCAACCCCCAAAGGACAACTACTAGGAACTCCCCAGCAGAGTCGCCAATTCTGTTACGGAGAGAAATTCCTATGGCTTGGGGTACCACAACAAACAGCTAGACTCCAGAAATCAATATTTCCCAATATGCAATAGAAATAAGATGTCTAACACTAAAGGATCGAACCTCATACCTTATTCCAGACGGTTGAAGTAGATCCCCGTTGAGCTTTCCAATCTTTAGCTTGAATTGATAGAATACTTCCTCAACAACAAGTAAACAATACAATCATACTATATATCATGGTGTTAGAACTATTCTAGCATATATAAACAATAATGTAAAAGCATTTGACATATTCCAATGGATACAATATTCATTCAAACACACATTACTGGACAGGAAAAGATATTTCTATTAATATAAATCAGAGATTACAAGTGACAACCTCTGACGGAACGTCTGCGAACCAGAGAAATTGAATCCCCCACTTGGGCCTCCACCACCTCAATCCTCCATCACTCAGATAGCAAGCTCACTAGGAAAAGGCAAGCTTGGGAAGAACACAACAGTGCTCCAAGGGACAAAGGGATGCAGACTCAATCATAAGTTTTGGAAACAATGGACTATAGTTTTGTTACTCTCAATTCTCTCTTCTGCTTTCAATGTCTCAAGGGGTTCCTTATATAGCTTTTCAAAGGGATATTGAAAGGTCGAATCCATGCAATCTCAAGGCATATGGAAGGCCAGGAGTCATAAGAGTTAGATCCAAGTCAAGGAAAACTCCAAAAAGGTTGGATTATGTACACATCCCGATGCACGTGACTATAGGGGTCATATCTGTGTATGTACACGATTATCGGGGTAAAATCCGCGTATATCACTTTTCTTATGTTTTTAGGGATGATCAAAGACACATCAAAAGACAAAAAGTGTTCCATAGGGGCTAATGAGTCTGCAGCGGGACAGGGGAAGGCCATACAATGTGTGATTCACCTAGTGTGGTGAAATCCACTATAACAGGCTTCCAGTCAGATAATGATCCAAATAATACAACTGTAAGTGGATGTTTTACTGTACTACTCTGAGGATTTTTAAGGTGTATGTTTTTTTTAATCACTTTTCAACTGTCATGCAGATATTTGTTGGTGGGTTAGATTCAAATGCAACAAACAAAAGGCTTAGATATATTTTTTTATTTTTATGAGAACGGTTAAAATTTAATTAGAATCTGGCAAAGGGGCTACCAGGGCCTTTACAGCACAAATGCGAGTAAATTAAACTGATCTTCATCTTCATTTTACCACACATAACCTTAATTAACAAATCCAGACTTAATCCATAATTTTAGAACGTGGATCTGTGCCTTCAGCGATTCGATTCTCTCCTTGCAACACTGCTTCTCTTCCATATCCTGCAGGATCGGGTGACTGGAGGTAATGCAGGGGATTGAATTCAATTGGCTCTTTCTATTTTTCTGGTGACCTGCCAGTAATCCATGATCCAAGCTGAGCTGAAGATTCTGTCTGGATGGTGCATCTTTGAGCTGCAGATTCTGCCTGTCTGTCAATTTTCTTGATCCTTCAAAGCTGTTAACGTGCCCACGTGATGAGACCGACCTTGGGCAGCCTTATCCTTAGGGGAACAAATGATATGAAATCTCACCATTGACCATCAACTGAATCTTACTCAGCAGAGTTCCGTGATTATCCTCAACATCTGCTAGGCTGTTTAGAGTCCTCAAAACGTGATATACCTTGTAAGTTCTAAAGTGTCGCAGAAGGAGAAGGAATTTCCTGTGCGTTTGGGAAAGCTTAATATCCGTTGGGACCTTCTTAGCGTGTAACGCTTTGACAATCAGTTTGGAGTCACCCAAGATAGTAAGCTTCTAGATGTTTAGCTTCCCAGCTTGTTTTAGGCCTTGCCACAGTGCCAGATACTCAGCATTATTGTTGGAGGTGTGTCCTAGGCCCCATGCATAGGACAAATGGAGCTTTCCAGAGGGCTCAAAGAGGATGCCTCCTCCTCCATCTTGACTGGGATTCCCTTTCGAGGCCCCGTTAATGAAGAGGCACCATTCATCGAGGGCTAATCTCCACTTAATGAATTCCTATTCATTCAACCTGATTTCCCAGTTTGTCTTTTGAGGAGGTTTGATTGCTTCATTGCTTTGCTGGTTCGGATTGAACTCTTTAAGCCAAATCTCTTCTTTAGGAGAGAGGGTAGTTGAATTTCTGATAAAGGGCTTAGTACTTAAGGCTTCTAAAAGAATAGACCAAGCTTTGATAGCCACTTGAGGAGGGAGCCTACCTTCCTCCTTGAAAATTTTGTTGTTCCTCTCCAGCCAGATCTTCCAGCACAGAAATTTGGGGGTCCACATCCAAACAAGATTGAGAAGAGATTTCTTGCTCATATTGAAGGGAGAAAGGGATTCCCAGCTGCTTATAAGCTCCGTTACTGAATTTGGCAGTCTTAGAGAGACGGACCCTAAAAGAAGCCCCCAAACTTCTTTAGTAAAGTCACAGATAATGAAAATATGCTTGGCAGTTTCTTTAGCCCTGTTACACAGAGGGCAGTGGGAGGGCCCTTTCTAGCCTTTCATCTTTAGGATTTTTCTGGTCAAAATGTTGTTGTGAAGCAAAGTCCATATGAATATATCTACTTTGGGTATTGAAGGGATGTTCCAGAGAGATTTCCATGGGCCAGGATTGGTAGGGACCCAAGGCAGCTCCAAAATAGCAGAGTAGCCAGTAGCTGCAGTGTATTTCCCCAAGCCTGAACCCCAACCTCGCTTATCTTTGGATCTGGCACTGAGAGGTGGCTTCCCTGAAGCCATAGAACCTTCAAAAGGCTTCTGTCTGTAGAAAACTTGGAACTATTCTAGAAGAAGAATCATCCTGTTCAAAACCTTTAACAAATGCAAGGAACTTCAATCCATATTTTAGATCAAGTATATCCATTACCTGGCATAAAACTCTTTTAAAGCTTGAATACAACGATTGAAACCTTTGCACAATGCACAAGTTTTATAATACCGAGTTGTCCAATTTCCTCTTTTTCTTCCCGATCCATGATGTGTCTTGAATCATTTTCTCTTGGCTTTTCTATCCAATAAAGGAAACAAAGTCTACTTCCAGAACTCACAGCTATCGCTTGCTCTATATAGGCAAGGAAAGGAGATAACAAATGCTTAGAAAACAACCCATGAATAGGAAGTATGTAAAAAACCCAACTGTATGGATAGGAAGTATGTGTAAAAAACCCAACCGTATGGATATGAAGTATGCATATAAAAACACAAAGGTTGACCCTAAAAGTGGGTGAAGAGATGTGAAGTAGCTTAGGGTGTGGTGTTTCTTAGACCCAGAATGCAAAGAATCTAGGAGTATAGTTTTCATTATATTGGATAAAGCACCCTAGGCTATGGATATCATTGGAAAAGAAATGTGGCCAGTATGAGAAAGGTTATCACTACACCAATAAGTGGTTTTTCTATGCAGTGTCTTGCAAGGTTAGTTAGTTGGCACCAAGAATGGGAAGATCAAATAGGTACTTAATTGATACCAGTAAACCAAAGAGAACCTATTCAATTATATTGTCACCAGATCTTCTTGATGTTTTATCTATAAAGGGAACCTAAGGTTGATGGCAGTTAACGTTGTTGATCAGACTTGTCTAAAACTACCTGATCACAGGAGGTTTCTTCTATGGTCATCTATTATGAGGTATTTTCAGTGTTTATCCATTTACATGTGATATCTTTACAAATAAGTAATGGTAATTTTATGGTCGTCCACAACCACTTGATATTATTAATACTAGAATGATGGTCTAGGTGTATATGGTGTTGTCAGGTTTGAGAGAAAGGATATTGAAGAGACTAAAGTTCTTAGGTCAGCTATTAATATGGTGATTTGCATAAAATGTTGGAACCTAGAAAGAATAGTGGAAGAGCCATGAGCAATTAGCCACAAGCATGTTGGAATTTGCATTGACAGAAACTTGAATCAACAAATGCCCAGCTTTCAAACTGTCATTTGTCAATATAAGAAGACATGCCATTCTCAGTGACTTTTGATGTTTATGTCGTTACCTTGTTGACTTACCATCAAACAATGGAATATCTAAGAGGTGAGATCAAGGCTACAATATGTCTATGCTACCATCCAAGGCCATGGAAGAGAGGAATATTTTGGTAATAAACTGATCTGCACAAGGAAAACCAAGTCTATGAGGTAATGTTTTCTATCAAGATCACCCTCCTTGGCCATGTCAATTAAAACAAGGGTTACTTAATGGATAATGCATTTATTTATTGACCACTATGTTGTAGTTTTCCCATTCTTATGTGACAATGCCTACTCACAACGTATCATGGATACAGTGGAAAAGTGAAGTGATTTGTTTATCCCCTGATCGGACAGATGAGGGGCCTCAAATGCTAGAAGTTTTTGTTGGTGTTGAATAAGAGAGCTATGCACTTCATGTCTAGATGATAGGATAAAGTGATAAGCTAGTTATGTGGGTTGAAGAAGAGAATCTATGTTTCCTCATTGTGGGGAGTGGAGCAAAGAAAGGTGAACATGTCTCAAGCTTGAGAGAATTTGCTCATATTTGTTTTAGACTCCAGACTTGGTGTTTTCACTGCTCTGAACCAACAATAATTTAATGGTTCCTAACCTTAGATTAGCTAGAACAACGATTATCCTAGCACTAATCTGCTCATACAATTTCACTGCCTTGAATTCCAGCTATCTTTCAAATTTTTACTCGAATATTCCTGATAACTGTCAGTTTGTGTTTGCAAATAGTTGAACAAAAGTGTCTTTTCTATCATTGATGATGCATGGTGCCCAAATCATCTGTCTTTAGGAATAAATCTTGATTTCTTATTTAAGAATCTGAACTTTTCCAAGTCTTTGAAAACCTGAAGCCATAGAACCTTCAGATGGCTTCTATTTGTATAAAACTTGGAACTATTCCAAAAGATAATCCTCCTGTTCAAAACCTATAACAAATGCAAGCAACTTCAATCCATATTTTAGATCAAGTCTGTCCATTACCTAACATAAACCTCTTTTAAAGCTTGAATAAAGCGATTGAAATCTTTTCACAATGCACATGTTTTTATAATACCAAGCTGTCCAATTTCCTCTTTTTCTTCCCGATCCATGTTGTGTCTTGAATCCTTTTCTTTGGGCTTTTATATCCAATAAAGGAAACAGAGTTTGCTTTCCAGAACTCACAACTATCACTTGCTCTATATAGGCAACGAAAGGAGATAACAAATGCTCAGAAAAAAACCCATGAATAGTAATGACAATAAATTATTTTGACATCCACAGAGTTGCACCTATCTTGCTCAATGCTATAGTAATCCAAAGAAACATACAAATCACTTCCAACATAAGTGAGATAAATATGTACACATCAAAACAATTATGTGTGGAAATGGAACACTCAATTGGAGCTCCTTGCACAAACTGCAGGGCGAGTAGCAAGACAAAGGCTAGGAAGGAACCCTTTAGTAGCACGATCAAACCATGTAGCCATAGGTGATCCAATCCTTGCTCTAATCCTTGCACCAAGCATTGTTCTCTCTCTTTTCAAAAATTCTGGTTTGCCTAGGTATCAAAGGTACCCACACAGCAACAGGGACCTGGGAAGGTGCACTAAGGACTAATGAAACTAATGCAACCATTGCCAAAAAGTCATCATACGTAATAGAGAGAGTAACAAGTTGTTGATGAAGTTAACACCAAAGAAACATTCATTATAGTCTGTCACCTACTTTAGGGAACATGAGCAAGGACATATGGTTCTGATAAAATGAGATAAATTTCTGTTCTCATAGCCATTCTAAACCCAAACCTGAACAAACCAAGGTGAATCCTAATAAAACTGCTTCAATTGACACAAGTATGTGCAAATCTTTAGCTGCATGACTTTGTCCTAATTACATTGTTGCCAATTGACATGTTCAATAGTAGGTTAAGTTTCTATTTTTTGCTAATATCCCTAATTGATTCATATAAACAACATCAACAAGTAGGATGCATCAAAACCTATGCATTTTTCCACGAGTTCTCAACAAGACATCCATGGAGAAGCAAAAAGACAAATCGAGTTGGCAAGTATTCGATGATGTATGTTCATTGGATTCATTTGTTAACCATTAATTTGGTTTTAATTAAATCTCTATGGATAGAAGTGCACACATTGCATTGGAAATATGTTTACTTGGATATGAGTCTTTAGAATTTATAAAACTCTCATGTGAATATTTGTTATTTTCACTCTCCCAAACCATGAAAAATCAAGTAGCCAAAACACTAGGGGTCCTATGGAGACACGTTTGCATTTTTCACAAAAAATATCAGGAAATCTAAGTTGATAGAGCTAGTTGTTTCTTGAGTTATACAATTTCTTTTTCTAGAAAATACAAGTTATATTAACATAAAAACTATATATTTTTTTATGTGGAAAAATATATTTTATCTCACTTTATACTTGATCATTCCATGAATCAACACACCCAAGATTGACATTTTATATTTCTCTTTTTTCCTGTGGAATAACTGCTAATGTATAGCACGTGTGAATAGGTATATATAATTTATGTAAAGGAGTATAGTCTATCGAACTTCAGATCTCCATTTCGTTCACATGTACAGATGCAAATAGGCTACAATGTTGAATAAATATATTGTCCTTATTTGTATTCTTTTAAATATTTCTAGTCTTCTCTTCAATCATGTAAATCTCGTAGACACTTTTTTCCGAAGGTGGTGCAACTAGAAATTTTGCATTCACGAGTGACATGATTATTTGTGTTAAGTATGTGACGAAATTGCTTGTTTGGAAGCTTAGATTTTGTACGTCGTTCACATTTGCAATTTGTGCACAATTTCCTTTTCCTATTGTTCATTCATTGATTTTCCCACATTTTCCTTCAGTGGTCAATTTTGAGGGTTCCTCATCAGTCCTTGTCAGTGACCTCGAGCAGTCTTCACTCTCAATGTGTAATGCTCAATTTACTAACTCTTTGTATAATGTCAGGGGGATCACCTTCATATTCTCTCTGTACTTAGGAAATTCCCTCCATGAAGCATATTTACAATCACGTAATGTTATAGTTTTGCCCATTTAAAAAAAAAAAGATCCTTTAGTTTCAGATATGTGTGTGGACACTTTGTCTCCTTTCCTGCTTCAAGTTGTATATCTCATCTATAAATCAATATCACTACACGACAACCTAACTCATCTATAAATCCAATTCCATCACATAATAACTTCACTCCTTTTTTAATTCATTCCTATGTGTGAATTACATAAATAATTTGTGGGGAACTACCTATAATAATCATGTGCGACGATTCGAAGTTTCACAAGGAATGCCTTCACTAGATAAACCTTCTCATTTTTCCCATGGACAATCTAGATTCTATCATAGATGTTATGATGGATAATAGATTCCATGTTTCCAACACCTCTAAAACTGGGAAACCTTTTTTTTTCCATAATGGATACGATGTTGCTTATTTCTTGGGGAACCTTCGACCTTCCTCTCCTCAATTCCAATTTCCCACCTACATTTGCATGTACATCTTGTCTTTGATCTTTGAACTCCTCCCTACCTCTCTAGGATGAAAACACAACCTTGTTCTCCTCCTACTATATAGAGTTTCTCCTTGCTTAGAATCTACACCCTCTTTTCCTGTCTCCTCCTTTAGAGCAGAAATCACTTTTTCCCCACATAAAATAAATTTAGGTAAGCAACAGATACAAATAGTTGCAGAGGCGAGAGTAAAATTTATATATCCTTATACAAAGTAAGACTTGCGTATAATGTTATCTCAAAATGAAGACCAATAACCAAACTACCATAGTTTAATTAAGACTTGATTAATGCGCTTTATTACATGTAACATTTTTACTGTCATTATTCTAAGTTCTAATTCTAACTTGATAAAGTACATATACAATATGTATGTTATAGATAGTAATATTACTCTCCTTTCATGGTGATATTGGATACAAGTGCTCATCTCCAAATTTCAACAAGTTATTTGGACCTAGTACTTTGATGAAGAAATCAGTAGTCTGCTCCTGAGTTGTACAACTCCACCTTCACCTCATTTCCTTCAAACAACTCTTGAATAAAGTGATAATGAACTTCCATATGCAGGAAAGTCTTTGTTGTTTTGTACTCAAAGAGTCAAACCATAATCAAGTCTCTTGTATATACTGCAGGATTCTCTTAGTTGGACTCCAATGAAACTTTTGGTGTTGTTCTCATTGCATATGCCTTGGTAGTAAGCCTGTGAACTTCCTATGTGGAAAAATATTTTCAATAGACCTAATAGTTCAATGAAGCAAAATGACCCAATATTGACTTATTATATTTTTCTTTTTTACTGGAATAAATGCTAATGTATAGGGGGTGTGAATAATTATATATAATTCAGGTAAAGTAGTCTAGTGATTTGGAAAAAGCATTATGCCATTTCCATTTCATATTAACCAGTCTACTATGTCACGTGCTTTACAAAGAGCATGGATTGGTAAAGTGATATATTGCATTTTTTGTAGTTAAATAAGCATCTTGTCACAGCAAGCTATGTCGATAAAAACATGTCAAATGCAAATGAAAGAGCTAAAACTGCTGGAGTGACAATTCTACATGAAATGGAATTGGACCCAGGAATAGGTATGGTAACGACATGTGTGAGAGTTGTGAAATGTGTTTTTCTTTTCAGGTGTAAATTCTTAATCTTTTGAATAGTTATGATGAATCTCAAATGTTCTTTTTTCTTTTGGGTATATCATGTTTGTAAAATAGTCTGACTACCCATAATATATATTAGTTATTTATATTATGTGCTGTCTTCAGACTTTAGAATCGGTTTTAAAGTTTTGAATAAAATTAATAATGACTATTAGATCACCTTGATAACATGTCTATTGATTCTTGAATACTTTATAGGCAACAGTCAATCTGAATTCCTTAAGCAAGAATTTTCATAATTATTATTTTTAGCTGTCCCCATCATCATGTCATTTGTTTCTTTATTTTAAACCATGTTTGCAATAATTTCTTGATTGTTAATTAGTCTTCTGTAGTATGCTTTCACCAATTCCTAGTATGAATTAATTTTTGATTCAATGGTCCATCATTTTATCTTTTCATGTTTATGCCCTTTCTATTTGATTACATGTCTAGATGTCCTTAGACACATGTATTCAATGAACCATTTGTTTTTTTCTTTTATCATATATTTTACTACAATTAAGTGGCATTTATCTCATTCACAGGTCCCAATATGAGGAATGATCAACCCTTTCCATTAGAGCTCCAGTTGGTGCACTACAGGAATTATCTTTTAGCATGTTTTGTTTCAACATTGTGTTTCAGGGATAAGAAGCCAAATCAATAACAAATTGACTATGAAAAACATTCACTTTTATTTTAGTAGAACTATCTTTGCGAACAGGGATGATTTGCAATATGAGGGGTAATAGTGAACACATCAGTTGATTACAGTCAATCTTTTCGATGTTAGGATTTTTTGTGGTCAGTAGAGTATTGCAAGAGATTAGAGAGAGGCAGGGCAGCTTCATCACTCAGTAGGCTACTTCTCAAACGATATTTATCAGCCTTTGGTGGCAAACACATAGGCCTTTCCATGAAAATTGAAGACATCTGCCCATGTGGAAAATCACCCTCAGTTTCAAGACTGTTAGAACTTAAGATATTATTAGTTCTCAAATGGCATTCATTTAACACACAAGCATTATCCGATGCCCTATTTTCTCCATTATTCTCATTGGCACTTGCTATGCCTCTTTTATTCGAGCCTTCTACAATTTTCGATGGTTTCATCTTCAGATTTAGTTCTTGCCCTTTTTACCGAATGCAAATGTTCATCAATGTTAACTTCATGTTTCCTTGCCTTGATCTGTGTCCTTTTCTTTCGATGATCTACTCCAGATAATACTTCAAGAATATTTTTCTTCTTCTGTGCAAATATTTATCTTTATTTGATTATCCGATCTCTCTCATAGAGTTGATAACCCTGAATTATTTTTATTCAAGAGATTTCTTTTCTTCTTTAGAATGGAATTCTGATACAAATAAGTGTTTGGAACTACCCTAACTTCATTGTCTTTAGTCACAAATGTAGAAAGTACATGATCTTTGACAATAGGAACACAATTTTCATGAATATTTTTAAAATATTTTTCACCCTTCAAATTTTCTTTACAGTTTGAAACCTGAATGCTCTCTTCAGTGCTTCCATGTTTAAAAGATTCAAAATTGCTGACAATGTTATCTGTCACTATTTTTCTATGATCTAGGAACTCAGTTTCAGGCACTAATTGAGAACCTCTAATTTATTTTTCCATGCTTTTCCTTTTCTAACCAAACTGCTTTTCACTCATGTCCTGCTCTGAAATAATGCCTGAATCTGGTGATTGTATCCTTATTTCTTCAAGATAAGAAGAAAAATTCAAAATATTGTTTTCATCATTATGAATATTGCTTTCCCTCTCTGATGAGCTTTTAAAATCTCTCTTTGTTATCTTCAACTCTTGGCTCAGTTATTAAAGATACTGCACTAGAAACATCGTACCTCAAATGGTTCTCAAAATGGCTTGTAGGCACTCTCATTACATTACCCGAGGTGGCTCATATTGTTTCAAATAGGTTGGTAAATCTTGGAAATGAGTAGACTTTGGAATTTTTGAGGAAGGCCGCTAGTACCAAACCTAGATATCAGTTGTATGTTCAAGAAATAAATGCTTTCCATCCACTTCTGTTGGAGAATGCTGCATGAGGAGCTGCATTAAGTGTATGTGTTGAACCTTTAAGTGAGTTGCATAAAGACTAGTGGTGTATTCCTTCATATTGTAGTGTTACACATCTCTATGCATTGAACGTGCTAATTACGCCTTGTTGGTGGAGAGTTCCCTTGGTCACGTAGGAGTATTAACAAACTAGTGTGTGGAGGTGAGCATTGCAAACTCTATGGAGCTACGCAGTTTGTCTACCTAGACTGTTGATGAGCATTGCAAACTCTGTGGAGCTGCGCAGTTTGTCTACCTAGACTATTGATGACACTCTGAGAAGTTACGACTTGTGTTGTGAACTGTAAGAAGAAACACATTCTAGTGTGAATCCTTCTTCCAAACTTTGTGTTTTGCTGTGTAGACATTTGGAGAAAGACCGATCCAAAGGAATTTGCATGAAAAGGTCACGCCAACTAGAGTACAACAATCAGAAAAACATTCTGACAGTAATCAAGAGTTGTATTAACCTCTCCTGGAAATGGTATTTAACACTAGATTATAAGGATTTCATTAAAAATGAAAAATGAAAAAAAAGGAGGGGTTTTGATAGTAAAGATTGTGTGAAAGTCATATGAGAACTAGAATATGACAATATCAGAAATTTTGATATCAAGCCTTAAATTTGTTAATTGACAAATTGATGCTTGACCCTATTAATTGAAGAAAATTGCAGTCCCTAATGCATACCACTTAAGGCCATTTAAATTACTAGTATGCATTTTTCTAATTTCAAAGAGCACCCTACTTCTTGAGAGAAGTGCATTCCTCACCATTCAGAATATGATTCTCCTCAAGATAAATATTCGTGACCAGTCAGTAAACTCAATAATTCTCTCTTCTCTCTAGGCAGTCATTCATATTATTTTTGAAAGCAGGAAGCACTCCATTTAGAACTACATTTTCATATCAGTTGTGAGACACTATCACCTATACCATAATTGAGCAGTCATCACTCAAGATTACAGAGGTAAGGCATTTATTTTGTAAATATCATTTTGTAACTTGCAAACTATGTGTTCATTTGTGCTTATTTCCTATAAGTCATTGCAATTATGTGCATTTTTAGTTGAACCCAACACCTTCTACTTTCTGAGTCAAAATTCCATTTGTCGAGTCTTGTTTGTAAAAGGGTGGAGTTGCAAAAAGTGCTTCTTTTGAGTGAGTTCAGTTTTTCAATAGCAAAATTAAATGACCTTGGAGAGTTACTAAAAACTCTAATATTTTCTATTATCGACACCACTATCTTGATCAACAATAAAACAATAACTCACATTCAATATTGTGTGCAATATTCAAAAGACATACTTGATTTTATACAAGTTGAGTTGCAACTTCAAGAACATGATGAAAAATCTTGCTCACTTGGTGGAATACAAAAGTCCAAAGGAAAACATTGGAGTCTTTGATTGGGTTAACATCCAACATGGTGAAGGTGGGTGCAAGTTTTTTCATTTGGTTGAGTTTGACGATGCCCTAGCTCCTGTTGAAGTCATTCCATCCTTGTAGCAGCTAATCTAAGCAAAACTTATCAAGTTTGTGCAGTAGCGGAGGGTCAACATGGATGGATTTGAACATGCTTAGAAATAAAGGCATTCTGAGATATTTGCAACAGCAAGAACGGCTTAAATTATAAGTTAGGACACTGTCTAGATAGTTCTGGGCAGTTTTGAGGTGATTCTGGTTTGGAACCAGCTGCAAATAACCTTGATTATCAATTTTGGGTGCAGCATATTTGTTTTACATTACTCTCTGAAAGTGGTTCATATTCTAACATAACCATGGCTTCTGGTGCACTACATGGACAAGAAATTAAAGTGGGGACAAAAGGCTAAGGAGAAAATGATACCTTATCTACAAGGGTGAGCAAGTCAGAATCTACTAAGGTCTCCAGGCATTCAGCGAGGTTACAACTAGGTGAGGAACATGATATTCACATGAACCAGAACATTACATCTAAGGTCTCCCGTACCCAAGTTTACTGGCAATTTAGGTACATAGTCAACCTTCAAGGGATTGTCCATGGGAAATAGTCATGCCTCTAGAACTGCAAGCAATGTAAGCAACAATTGTTGTTAACCAAGGTCTACCTAGAATCAAGGGATACCCATTGAGTAAAGACTTTCTCTGTAACACCATGAATTCTATGAGGTATTGTCATAAATCTCTTGAGGCTATATTCTCTAACCCTTTTGTTGATAGGAACATCCTTGATAGCTTGGATAAGTGGAATTTTAACACAAATTTTGTAGGTCCACCAAAAAATCAAAGTCAAGCTAGGTAGGTGTCTTGTTTTGTCCAAGCCTCTCTAGAAAAAGTGGATTCTCCTTTTGTTTATCTTGTGCAAGAGGTTGATGTGGTTGGTCTTGGTGTGTGGTTGTTGCATTCTAACATTTTATTTTTCAGATTTCTCTTTGATTATGGATGGAAATTGTCTACTACCACTCTCCTTGAGCGAAGGTTGAGACCATTGCAGTCCACAAAATTCACAAAGTAAGATGGATAGTTTTCCATCTGAATATTACATTACAATTGCATCAAGATATAACACAATAACTAGCTTGTCGAGGTTGCATTTAGAATTTGTTCAAACATAACACTAGTGGCAGAATGTGTTAAAGATGGCTCAAAGTTATCGTTTGCACTTATTTTAGTAATCAATAGTCCACTCTACATTTGGGTAATAATCAATAGTCATGCTCCAATTCTTTCTCAATCCTCAGTGAAGCTTCTTGAGAGTTTCAAATGGTAAAAATCTCAATTCGAATTTGGTTATCTGTGACACTTAATTGAAATTCACAACTCAGGAATTTCATTTCCCTATTCAATGGAATTCAATACAGGAATTCCATTGCCCCATTCAATACAAAATTTCATTTATCAGATGCATATTGGACAATAAACATATACAGTTTGCACACAATAAATCAAAAAGGAAAGTGCAATGAACAGAGTATTACTCAGCTTCACAAGTTTCTTGCATTTTCCATCTATTACAGGGCACTTAAGACTAATTGGCTTTAAGTCTGAACTCTTTTTCTAAACTAAAATTTTGAACTTCACTTAAGAGGGTTACAGATGAGCATGAATTGCGCTCTTGTTTTGGTGTTGAAATATATTCTATATTTTTGTTTTAAACAAACTTGTCTGAAACAACTGGTGTCTTTTCCTCAGATTCAAGAATCAATGTTCTCTAGGAAGTCATTGTTAAAGTTAGTGCAGCTGCGAGACCCATTCTCAGAGAATGGTTTCCTAGTCAGTTTACTAAGACAAAGTAAGACCCTAGAAGGTACCCTAGGGCCCCCAGTGGTATCCTAGGGTTCTTGGTCTAGGACCAAGCATGTTGATGCCATGGAAAAGCCCCTAGAATGTGGCAAGTGCCCCTATATGCCTCTAGGGTATTTTGGTCTGCGACCAAGGATGTGATGTCCAAGTAGAGCCTGCAGGTGGAGGCAAAGATATATTCTGGTATAGGACTAGGGACATGATGTCCAAGTAGGTACTATAGGTAGTTGATCAATTTTCAGTGTGAGACTGAAACTCATCTTAGTATTGAGAACCATTCTGCGAGAGATTGGAGGACCTGGTTAGGGTCCAGGTATTGATCAACTTGATTTAGTGTGAGACTGAAACTCAGCCTAAGGTTGGAAGCCATTCATTAAGAATGGAAGATAATGATGTCCCCTCTCCTAATCGGTTATTGCTAGGTTGATTCTCAAGGGACTGGCCACGCCTTGATGATGTCCCTAGTACCTAACCTTTAGAAGCAGTGTCAAGGACAAAAGGATTGTACCATCCATTTGGATCTTCCCCCTTATACAGTGATGACAAAATATATAAAACTATGTACCTTGAGAGAGAGAAAAGTATTTGGTCTTATTGATCCTATTTGATTGATTGTCCACCTTTACGGTTCACCTTGATCTTGTGGTTGTTGAATCTTGGTCCTATTCTCACTAGTCTTAGCACTATTACTTGTGTGCACCTTTAACTATGATGACTCCTACTTTATGGAGTATATTTACTTGATGATTTATTAAAGATCATTGAACCATTTATTTGTATGGTTACCTTATGTTTTTTATTATTATAATGACCCACTTATGATTTTGGACTTTATGTTGGACCCTTGGATTTTCATTTTATTATAATTTCATTAAATAATTATTTTAGTCTTATTAATAGACTTTTTGACAATTTACTTTTTATTATATTAAAATCTTTTTGACTTTTGTTGGGACGGTTTGGGACTACCTAATTTTTATTTTTATGATTATATATATATTTTTTTGTGGGCCTCCGTTAATTCTATTCTAAGTGATTTTTTTATTACCCTAACATATTTAAGAAAGAGATTATTTTTAGTTTCATTACACGTGACTTTGGGATCTCACCACAGCTTTCTCCACGAGCTTGGATTTTTTATTGCTGCTATTCCTTCATGGCCTGGCTCACGACCGTCTTCACGGTCTTGGATTTTTTATTGCTGCTATTCCTTCACGGCCTGGCTCATGGCTGTCTTCATGGGCTTGGATTTTTGACTATTAGTTTTTCCTTCACGGCCTGGCTGATCACGGCTGTCTTCACGGGCTTGGATTTTTTATTGTTGGTTTTTTCCTTCACGTCCTGGCTCACGAATTTCTCCACAGGATTGGATTTTTGATTGCTGCTATTCCTTCATGGCCTGGCTCATGACTATCTTCACGGTCTTGGATTTTTGATTGTTGCTATTCCTTCATGGCCTGGCTCACGACTGTTTTCACGGGCTTGGATTTTTTAATGCTGGTTTTTTCCTTCACAGCCTGGCTTACAGCTTACCTTCATGGGATTGAATTTTGATTGTTGTTTTTTTTCTCACGACTTTTCTTCTCGGGATCACTCTACCTGGTCTTCACCTGGTCTTCACCGATCTGCCTGGATTACTCCGTCTGGGCTGCGTTTTTCCTTCTCCACGTTAGTCTGCAGATTTTACCTCTGTGTTATTCTGCATGGGATTTACTGCGATCTATTCTCTGCATAGGATGAGTCTTTCTGTTTGATCCACCCTGACTGGTTTCAGGAATTTGTTCACCGTGAATCTGTTGGTAGAGTGCTTGACTGCACATCTTTCACTCTGAGTGCAACTGTGTGATTCTCCTTGACTGCACTGCTAAATTGATGGAAGAAACTAAGGTCTGTTTACTCCCTCTCTCTCAAGGTACGCATATGGTTCAACTAGTTTGACTTTTCCTTTCAGTGACAAGATCAAACTCAGAACTAACTGAGTATAAGGTGGATCCAAAAATGGTCAATATTCTTTATCTTCTATAGTTTACTTCTTTATATGTTCATGTATTGAATTTTATTACCGGTACTAAAACTCATCTAACCTGCAAAATTAACAGTCATTTCCGAGTATTTTGCATGCATACAATTTTTACAGAAATTTAAGCTAACCACATGGTCTAGTTGATATTTATTATTATTGCTTCAATTACACTAAGACTGTTTGGATATATACTTCTTGATTCTTAATTGAATAGTAAAAGTATAAGTTTTTTCTGCTTGAAGAAAAAATTGAGCAAATTAAATCTCCCTCTAGTTATTTTGCTTCTTAGAGTCTTCTGGCTCTGTCTTGTCAATTTATTTTATTTGGCTGTACTCTAAATGGGTTATGAACTTGTCTTTTTTTGGTTACCAGAGTAAGAAAACTTTATTTTGTGTTGAAATTTAACAATAATTATGTTGGATTGATGAAATTGTCGATATCATATGTTAACATTGCACAATCAATTGCAGTAATAATATTCTATGGTGCTCAATCCATTACTATATTAAAACAACAATTTAATTTATCCAAAATTTCAATTTTAACAAATATTTTTAACCATTCCTATGCAAAAAGAAGAAGAAGCTAAATTCATATTTTCATTGATTTGTTCCTCTCCTATTGATTCGAACTCTTGACAAAACCTTGGAACGACTTATTCTTCCCTACGGGTGTTAGGGTCTGCAATCAAAATTCAAACCCGTTTCCTTTAGGAGTGTAGGATATGTTAGATTTTCATGATGGTGTAATGAGCTAACACACATAATCTTTCACTCATAGTGTCATGTTAGAAGGAAAGCTAACTCCAGCTATATTTCCATAATGGTGTAATGTATTTGATGACAATGTGGTTGTGTTAGATGGAAAATACCTTATGAAAGCTAACACACATTAGCTTTTACTAACCGTGCACTGTTTAATATGGAAAACTAACTCTAGCTAGATTTCCATCATGTTGCATTGTGATTGATAATGATGTGGTTGTGTTAGATGAAAAACTACATTATGAAAGCTTACACAAATTAGAGTTCACTCATCGTGCAACAATTTAAGGATGAAAGCTAACTCCAGTTATATTTTCATCGCAGTACGATATGATTGATGACAATGTGGTTATGTTAGATGGAAAACTACCTTATGAAAGCTAACACACATTAGCTTTCATTCATCATGCCATGTTGTTAAAATGAAAGCTAACTCTAGCTAGATTTTCATCATGGTGTAATCAACTAACACACATAAGCTTTCCCTTATAGTGCCATGTTGTTAGAAGGAAAGATAACTCCAGCTAGATTTCCATCATGGTGTAATGTATTTGATGACAATGTAACCATGTTATATGGAAAACTACCTTATGAAAGCCAACATACATTAGTTTTACTCACCATGCAATGTTTTAAGAACGAAATCTAACTCCAACTAGATTTCCATCATGGTGCATTGTGATTGATAACAATGTGGTTGTGCTACATGGAAAACTACACTATGAAATGTTACAAACATTAGATTTCACTCATCATGCAATGATTTAAGGATGAAAGCTAACTCCAGCTAGATTTCTAACACCGTGCAATGTGATTGATGACAATGTATTTGTGTTACATGGAAAACTAACTTATGAAAGCTAACACACATTAGCTTTCACTCACCATGCCATGTTAAAATGAAAGCTAACTCCAGCTAGATTTCCATCATGATGTAATGAGATAACACACATAAGATTTCCCTTATAGTGCCATGTTGTTAGAAGGAAAGCTAACTCCAACTAGATTTCCATCATGGTGTAATGTATTTGATAGCAATGTGGCTATGTTAGATGGAAAACTACCTTCTGAAAGCTAATAGACATTAGCTTTACTCACTGTGCAATGTTTTAAGAACGAAAGCTAAATCCAACTAGATTTCCATCATGGGGCATTGTGATTGATGACAATGTGGTTGTGCTAGATGAAAAACTACACTATGAAAGCTTACACATATTAGATTTCACTCATAGTGCAATGATTTAAGGATGAAAGCTAACTCCAGCTAGATTTCCAACATGGTGCAATGTGGTTGATGACAATGTGGTTGTGTTACATGAAAACTATTTTATGAAAACTAACACACATTAGCTTTCACTCACCGTGCCATGTTGTTAAAATGAAAGCTATAACTCCAACAAGATTTACATCATTGTTTAATGAGCTAACACACATAAGCTTTCCCTTATAGTGCCAAGTTGTTAAAAGGAAAACTAACTCCAACTAGATTTCCATAATGGTGTAATGTATTTGATAACAATGTGGCTTTCTTAGATGGAAAAGTACCTTATGAAAGCTAATAGACATTAGCTTTACTTTCTGTGCAATGTTTTAAGAATGAAAGCTGACTCTAGCTAGATTTTAATCATGGGGCATTGTGATTGATGACAATGTGATTGTGTTAGATGGAAAACTACAATATGAAAGATAACACACATTAGATTTCACTCACAGTGCAATGATTTAAGGACAAAATCTAACACCAGCTAGATTTCCATCATGGTTCAATGTGATCGATGACGATGTGGTTGTGTTAGATGGAAAAATACCTTATCAAAGCTAACCGACATTGACTTTCACTCATTGTGCCATGTAGTTAGAAAGAAAAACTAACTCCAACTAGATTTTCATCATGGTGTAATGTATTTGATGACAATGTGGCTGTGTTAGATAGAAAACTACCTTACGAAAGCTAACACACATTAGTTGTTACTCATCATGCAACGTTTTAAGAATGAAAACTAACTCTAGCTAGATTTCCAACATAGTGCATTTTGATTGTTGACAATGTGGTTGTGATAAATAGTAAACTACATTATGAAAGGTAACACACATTAGATTTCACTCACAGTGCAACGATTTAAGGTTGAAAGCTAACTCCAGCCAGATTTCCATCACGATGCAATGTGACAATATGGTTGTGTTAGATGGAAAACTACCTTATGAAATCTAACACACATTAGCTTTCACTCAATGTGCCATGTTAAAAAGAAAGTTAACTCCAACTAGATTTTCATAATGGTGTAATGAGCTAACACACATAAGATTTCACTCATAGAGCCATGCTAGAAGGAAAGCTAACTCCAGCTAGATTTCCATCATGGTGTAATGTATTTGATGATAATGTTGCAGTGTTAGATGGAAATCTACCTTATGAAATCTAACACACATTACCTTTTACTCACCGTGCAATGTTTTAAGAATGAAAACTAACTCCAGCTAGATTTTAATCATTGTGCATTGTGATTAATGACAATGTGGCTATGCTAGAAGGAAAACTACACTATGAAAGCTTACACACATTACATTTCACTCATTATGCAACAATTTAAGGATGAAATCTTACTTCAACTATATTTTCAACACGCTACAATGTGATTGATGACAATGTTGTTGTGTTACATGAAAACTACCTTATGAAAACAAACACACATTAGCTTTCACTCATCGTGCCATGTTGTTAAAAGAAAAGTTAACTCCAGCTAGATTTCTATCAAGGTGTGATGAGCTAACACACATAATATTTCCCTTATAGTGCCATGTTGTTAGAAGGAAAACTAACTCCAGCTAGATTTCCATCACGGTGTAATGTATTTGATGACAATGTCATTGTGTTAAATGAAAAACTACTTTATGAAGGCTAACAAACATTAGCTTTAAACACCATGCAATGTTTTAAGAACGAAAGCTAACTCTAGATAGATTTTCATCATGGTGCATTGTGATTAATGAAAATTTGGTTGTGTTAGATGGAAAAATACACTATGAAGGCTTACACATTAGATTTCACTCACTGTGCAACAATTTAAGAATGAAAGCGAACTCCAGCTAGATTTCCAACACGGTGCAATGTGCTTGATGACAATGTGGTTGTGTTACATGAAAAAATACTTTATGAAAGCTAACACACATTAGCTTTCACTCATAGTGCCATGTTGTTAAAAAGAAAGCTAACTCTAGTTGGAATTTCATCATGGTGTAATGAGCTAACAAAGCTTTCCCTTATAGTGCCATGTTGCTAGAAGGAAAGCTAACTCCAACTAGATTTTCATCATGGTGTAATGTATTTGATAACAATGTATCCCTGTTAGATGGAAAACTACCTTATGAAAGCTAACAAACATTAGCTTTATTGACCGTGCAATGTTTTAAGAACGATAACTAACTCTGGCTAGATTTCTATCATGGTGCATTGTGATTGATGACAATGTGGTTGTGCTAGATGTGAAACTACATTATGAAAGCTAACACACATTAGATTTCACTCATTATGCAATGATTTAAAGATGAAAGCTAACTTCAGCTAGATTTCCATCACGGTGCAATGTGATTGATGACGATGTGGTTGTGTTAGATGCAAAACTACCTTATGAAAGCTAACACACATTGACTTTCACTCATTGTGCCGTGTTGTTAGAAGGAAAGCTAACTCCAACTAGATTTGCATCATGGTGTAATGTATTTGATGGAAATGTGGTCATGTTAGATAGAAAAATACTTCACTAAAGTTAACACACATTAGCTATTACTCACCGTGCAATGTTTTAAAAATGAAATCTAACTCTAGCTAGATTTTCAACATGATGCATTTTGATTGATGACATTGTATGTGCTAAATTGAAAACTACATTATGAAATCTAACACACATTAGATTTCACTCACCATGCAATGATTTAAGGTTGAAAGCTAACTCCAGCTAGATTTCCATCACAGTGCAATTTGACAATGTGGTTGTGTTAGATGGAAAACTACCTTATGAAATTTAACACACATTAGCTTTCACTCATTGTGCCATGTTGTTAATTTTTTATTATCTCCAACTAGATTTTCATAATGGTGTAATGAGCTAACACATAATCTTTCACTCATAGTGCCACGTTAGAAGGAAAGTTAACTCCAGCTAAATTTCCATCATGGTATAATGTATTTGATGACAATGTGTCAGTGTTAGATGGAGAGCTACCTTATGTAAGCTAACGCACATTAGCTGTTACTCATTGTGCAATTTTTTAAGAACGAAGCTAACTCCAGCTAGATTTTCATCATGGTGCATTGTGATTGATGACAATGCGGCTGTGCTAGATGGAAAACTAGACTATGAAATCTTACACAGATTAGATTTCACTCACAGCGCAATGATTTAAGGATGAAAGCTAACTTCAAGTAGATTTCGAACATATCGCAATGTGTTTGATGACAATGTGGTTGTGTTACATGGAAAACTATCTTAGCTTTCACATTAGCATTAGCTTTCATCTTATCGTGCCATGTTGTTAAAAAGAAAGCTAACTCTAACTAGATTTCCATCATGGTGTAATGAGCTAACACACATAAGCTTTCCCTTATAGTGCCATGTTGTTAGAAGGAAAGCTATCTCCAGCTAGATTTCCATCATGGTGTAATGTATTTCATGACAATGTGGCTGTGTTAGATGGAAAACTAACTTATGAAGTCTAACAGACATTAGCTTTACTCAATCTGCAATGTTTTAAGAAGGAAAACTAATTACAACTAGATTTTCATCATGGTGCATTGTGATTGATGACAATGTGGTTGTGCTAGATGGAAAAATACCTTATGAAGTCTAACCGACATTAGCTTTACTCAACCTGCAATGTTTTAAGAATGAAAGCTAACTACAACTAGATTTTTGACAAGAGGGGACTATGTTGACCTCCTAATTAATGGTCAAGCTATTGGACTAGGAAGGGTTGAATCTACAAAGACCACAACTCATTATGGTGGAGAAAGGATTAATGTAGGATATGCTATGGTTTTGATAATTGATGTCATTGAACCACATTTGATTGTGGAAGATGTTGATGAAGGGGACTTACATCCATGGAAGATCATATATTTGAGGCATAAAAAAGGTAAATCAAAATCTTGAAGCACATGTTAAGTGTTTTTGATAATACATTGCTTTTTTTTTGAGCAAATACTAAGTTTGTGTAATTTGGTGTATAGGTGCAAATGTCTCTTCTGCATTTTCTATTGGAGACAAGGGAGATCTTTTGCAATGTGGAGTGAAGGTGGGTGAAGGCTTTATATTCAATACAAAGATTGGTAATAAGGTGCATGGAAGGATGGTAAATAAAGGATCCATAGTGGTTAACATTGAGAAGGTGTTAAAACATGATGCTCTTTTGCCACATCCAACACGATTTGAGAATACACTAGGGGGTGCATTGGAATCTTATGAGATTTGGCCAGAATAAGATTTGGAATCTCATTGTCATGATCATCCAGTAAATACTTCCCAAGATAGGCTTACATTCACATGTAAAAGTGTTTCTCTTACACATGAATGCACAGGAATAAGCATGTGCATTGCCAAATGCATCATAGTTAATGTCCATGAGAATGACATGGTTGAGGGTGACATGTTAAGTGAAAAAGAATTCAGTGTTTTTGTGGGAGACATAGATAGAAATTGTGAAAGATGTAGGATTGGGGATAAGTCTATACATTGTTTGGTTAGATGGTCAATAAATAAGTTGGTGGCCAATGAAGGTGAGACTTTAAGGGTGAATGGAAATTTCAAGGAGGCACCCAAGGAAATGGTATTATGGGATTTTATAGAGGACACAAGTCCCTTAAACTCATGGGATGGTGATCTTTATAATGAAAAAAATATAGACTCAATTGCTATGCATGTAATGAGGCCATATAAAATGATTAAACGAGTTGTGGCTACAAAAAAAGTTGGAAAACTTTCAAATACAGAGAGATGAAGAGAAAGAAATCCTACTTTTGGCAGCGGATGAATGTTGCAAACAAGATTGTCTTCAACATGTAGATAGGAAATCCATTGAAACTGCTAGAAGGGGTATGAAAATATTTAAAAAAATGGCATTACAGAATTTGTCTTGAATTCATTCATTTCCAACACAATCATGTCAAAGAGCCATGGCCATGGCCTACCTCCTACTGTTAGGAAATTAAAGGACACAAGGTTTAATGGAGATATTATTTGTAAGAAATATTGGTACAAGATACATAATATTCCTCAAAGAACCTTCTATACTTATGAACATAATTTCCAACAAGGACATGTCAAAGCAATTCATGGTAACACCAACAAATGCAAACCACATGCACATACTATGGAAACCATAGAAATATTGCACAAAATTGTAATGGATAATTCATATTTTTCATCGAACCAAACATGACAAGTTGAAGAAGATGGAACGTCTGCTCCTTTAAGATTGCTATCACCAACATACACCCAAAGTTGTTTGTTAAAAGAGATCAATGAGGCTCTTAAAGAGCTCAATTTTCCATCAATATCACAACCAACAATGAGCAAGATTTGGAGTACTCATTTTCTAGATGTGGCATTCTCAAAGAACACTAACTTCAGTAAATAAAGTGAATGTATCGTGTTGAAAGCACGGATGAAGACATCGACTACAAAAGAGCTGGAAGAAAAGGAACGAGCTAAACTGAAGAAACATAACAAGATTGTTATGTGTGGAAGATATTGCTACTATGCCCACATAATTATGTTAGAGCAGTATCCAAAGGAATACTTGAGCATTATCCATGATAAAATGGACAAAACAAAGACTTCAATCCCAAGATTACGTGTGAAATCAAAATCTGTTGCAGGAACAAACTTGGGTTTGTCGTTGATAGGTATGCTAACACATGGACATAGCATAGGAGGTTTTGGTCATTTCTCCCTACCATTTGTACACATAGGATGACAATTTACCATTACATCTCTTGCAAAGTGCTTGAGGGACCTTGAAGACCCACACTTTGATATGTATGGTGATTTTCTTTATGAGAGTGGAAGTTCAAGAAACCCACTTTCAAATGCATTACTTCAAAACTCTATTTACTCAAAATGTAGAGTGTACAAGGATGATTTCCTATCTTTAAATGGAAGCTCAAAAAATCAAAATATTGATTTTAAACCTCGTCCTCCACATTTGTTGTTACAGTTGGACAATATAGCTAGTGATAATAAGAATCGTTATGTTTTCATGTTTCTATCATGATTAACTGCACTTGGTGTCTTCATCATTATTGAGGTTGGGTTCTTGCATGCGGGGCACACCCTTGAAGACATAGATGGAACCTATGTAAGAATGTATGCAAACTTGAAAAGTAAGGATATATATTCTTTACCTTAGACAATGGATACATATCACACAATAGAAGAAAAACAGGTGTTTCCTGTCGAGCACCCTAAATGCAGATAGATTGTTATCAACATACAGAGTTTACGAAATTCATTGTCAACCCAGGGAAGTCTTTTGTTTCAAAAGGTAAGTGCACAGTATATGCCAAACACCAAATCATTATAGTAACTACTGTCCTTAATAACTCTGTTCATCCCCTTGTCTAGGAATGATCCCACAAATCATCTAACTCTACAAATTCAACTCTTCCTTCAATGCATCAACCAGAAATGAAATCGACAATTACTGACAGAAAGGAAATTCTACTCAA
>LPNX010330719.1:0-12089 GCA_001517045.1 Pseudotsuga menziesii
AAAAAATTTAAATTCCATTTAAATTGAGAAAAACAATTTAAATGGTTACCTATTGGCTCCGACATTTTGAGGAGGTGGGGTTGCTTTTGGTAGATTGTCGCTGTCCCTCAGTCGAGTTCTATTCCTCGGTCGAGCTGCGTCCCTTGGTCGAGCGATTGAAAATGACGTTGGGGGCCCGCGCGGCCCCTATTTATAATTTTTTTTGAGAAGGTACCTCGACCGAGGTCAATACCTCGGTCGAGGGCTTCAAAAAACCTCGGTCGAGGTATTAATACCTCGGTCGAGGGCTTAACAAGCCCTCGACCGAGGTACGTTTTTTTGATTTTGGCAAAATGTGCTTGCCAAAAAGTGTTACCCAGGTCCATGGATTCACCCTTAATTCAAGATTATGGTTTTGATTTAGTGACCAAATGTAAGCCAAGTGCATCCATAAAGGATGAGTTTCTTTGTATTCTCTAATTCCTAAAATAATGAATACTGCTCGCCGCTACATGTCTATCTAAAGTGTTAAGCACCTGGACACTTATGTTTCAAGTGTGTCTATCTAAAATGTTAAGCACCTGGACACTTATGTTCAAGTGTACAACACTTGTGGGCAAATGTCCAACCATTTAAAAAAAGACAAAGTGTGGAGGCATGTCCCAACATGTCAATAAATGTGTTTGTTTCATTTTCTGAATAGATCTTTAAACCTATATTTTATTTTTGTAATTTTCATTTTCATTAATTGTGTGTGCACATTAATTGTGATTGTGTGCACACGCGTATTATTTTTTGTAATTTTCATTTTCATTAATTGTGTGTGCACACGCGTATTAGAGGAATCCCTTCATGTCCGTTATTGTCATCGTTATCTTATGATTATGATTATGTATTTAACAAGTGAGCAGTTGAAGTAGGTGTAACCTATCCAACTCTGTCTTTGATGTATAAATAAATAACACATTGAATTCCATGAATAAATGCATGGTTTCATATTTGATCCAATACTCTCGTCTTGCTGGCTTCCATTTATATTTTCTATTTGTTCTTTTAATATGTTATGGCTTTCCTACAATGTAAAAGACTATATATTTTCATATTTGAAAATCTTGGTCGACTGACGAGACTAGGCACTGGCACTTACCAACGCATCTAGTCATCCATGTATTTTTCCAATAGATAATTCCTTGATCACGTTGTTCTATGATATATCCAACCATAAAAGAGCTATCACCTCTCAGCGACGCAATCAACTCATCAATAATTCAAATAGAATAAAGGCTGGTGGGGTCACATATGATAAATTTTATTGATAAATTTTTAATATTTAAAATAATAAGCATTATTAATAAAGTGGTTGATTGGAGTATATTCATTTGAAATGGCTGGCGTCAACATATATGGTAGATGGGTGCACTATGGAAAGCACTAGGATGACCTAAACATTGATTCTATTTGCTTTGAAAATGCTCATTGTTTAATACTGCAACAATAATTGTTTATGATGGTTAATTTTCGTGGAAGTCTTCTCTTTGTCGATATTAAGTTTTGGGTATTTATCAAATCTTTTTATTGATAGTACTTTGGTTGATGAGTTATGCTTGGTATGATTTGTTCCATATACATTTTGGACGAGCTTGTATATGGACGCGCCTAATTTTAAAACAAGAGCCACGTGGTGGCAATGTCAACGTGCTTTTTTTAGAAGAAAAAACGTCTCATAATAATAAGAAGGCACACTCTAAGAGCATTGCCAAATTATTCTTCAATTTCATGGTTACTTCTTTCCCTACCAGTTCTTTGAAGTACGAAAAGAATAGCTGCAAAACAAACCAAACCTCAGTAAATTTCTCAACACCGTGACAAAGAAAATCCAGAATCTCGTCCAAGAAACTAATTATTGGGGGAAAAACAAAGAAAAAAACCCGCATTTGTTTAAGGAGGAGCAGTTATTACCATGCTGGCCCGATCTGTGGCTAACACGAGAAAATAGGCCAAGCCCGATGCTAACAGAACAAAATAAGCCAAACCGAAAGAGAAAATATGCACAACAAAAACCAAACTCTTTCTTTCTTCCCAAGTGCTCTACTAGAGAAAATGAAAACAGGGAGGATGCTTCCCTATTTCTTGTCTGATGGAGACCTCATCCTCACTGTATACCAACATGCAATGCTGCTGCTGCATTTACAACAAGTTGGGGCCTCTGGATTTCTCATTAGAGATACCGTACAACATAAGTTACAGAGTCCATTGCAATGGTTGAATGAAACTAGAGAAAGGATAGCTTAAAAATCATTGAAAAAAACAAAACAAAGGCTGTGGTTGCTAAAAAGGCAGGGACCAATTTGGAGTACACTTTCACTCGAATGCTCTTCCTCTTCACTGTATTTTGCAAACCCACTTTCCTCTCGAAACGTTAAGGAAGCTATGACCAATAAAAAAACAAAATTGCGTAATGGTGCCTCATTTTTGAGTTGAGATCGATAAATTTATTTCAGTTCCCAGTGCGCACGATAAGCTTCTTACATAATGAGAGTGTCCAGGGAAGGAGGAGGAGCTTTTATACCCGTTTAACCTTCTTTTCAATAAAAGGATTCCCGGAAGAAACCATGGCACAAATACTTCAATCATATGCTTTTCTTTTGAAGCGATTTTGTTACAATGGATTCTCTTGTGGATTTGCAGAAAAAGAAAGTGCTGTGAAATCATATCAAAATCATTATCTAGGAGTTGAAAAACAAATAATCCCTCGATTCATATAACGACTTGATATCTTGGGTTTTGGGTACTGTACTGAAAGATTTAGCAGAAAAGGAGGATGGTCATATGGTCACTAAATAAATCTATGGCGTGATAAGTATTCTGCAAGGGATAGTGATATGTGCTTACAAAGGAGGAGGCACGGTGTGGATTGCTAGGGATATAACACGACAAAATTGTATTTGGCAGGGATATATCACTTTAGGTGTGTTTTTTCAATCACTTGTTTGTGTCGAATAGGACTGCATTTTGTTGGGATAGTGTAACAAAACAAGTAATGGAGTTATCAACCGTGATTGCTGGAGGAATTCATGAACTCTTGGCATGAAAAAACTGCAACCTACAAGTAATCAATTACAAATTGTTCTATTTTATGATATCCATCATCCCAACACTCTTAAGCATATTAAAAAAGTTTTTTTTTGTTAAATTATGTTATAATTTGATAAAATATAATACATTTTTGTTGATTTACCTATTTTGCGCAAGTTAACTTAAGTTCTCATCTAGATTATCACTTTCAAATATGCCCACAAGAGTTTGCTCAAAGCCTCTAACTTGGCATTCAAAGTTCTGATTTCTGTGTTTCAGGTAATTGAAACCTGCATCTCAAAGATAATGCTTGGCTCCCAGAAATTTTCTTAGACAACGAGATGCCATCAAAGAATTCGAGCATGTACAAAGAATAACTTAGCAGAAGAACCAAATACAACATAAATATGTTTTAAAACCTTATGAAGAGTTTCATCGTTGTATGACTAGCCATCCAGTTCAACAAAAATATAAACTTTTGTTTGGAGTATAATGCTACATACTCCTAATACATAGAGTAATTGACACCTTTTTCATTTTGGAAAGTAGTAATTTGAATAAAGAGGTTGTTACCTTTGTTCAATGTTGGTAGTGTTTGCTTCGAATTCTCCTTCAAATTCTCTAACTGAGTGACCATCGCATCCACGAGTTGTGCTCTAAGCATTTACAGTCACACTCAATCAGTCTTGAGGGTACATAGAAATTAATTTGAGAGGATTTTAATTTACTTGCCTTTGTTGTAGATGACCAATGCATGAGCGTAGGAGAGAGAATTATTGAAGAGTGCAAGATCGAGGAGGCCAGGACAAGCCTTGGTGCTCATAATGTGTAAAACTAACAATCTATTAAGGCTAAGAATGTAATAATCTATGAAGGCTAAGAATCTAATAATGCATCTAGAGCACAACAACTGTTAACGGTAGAGCTTAAGCATTTGCCTCCAGGTAAAGATGACAATGAGAGTAGGTGAGAGATTTATCGACCTACATACTAGGTAAATCTAAGGTATGACATCTGCAAATAGTCTAAATAGGAGGTTATTGGGTGGGGAACATGAGGGCCACATAAACCCTGAACCTCCAGCATATTTTCATTCACCAAACTCTAGAATCTCAAGGTTCTTACAGCACATGCTCTAAGCTTTCATGAAAAACTCTCCTAAACGTAGAGCGATATAACATGATTCCAAAACAGGGAGAAAGCGTCATACAAACATATGAAGAAGAATGCATATGATATGCAAACTGTAACCATAGAATCAATACAAATACCACAATGGAAGAGACAACCATTCAGTTGTGAGAACACGTTAACACGTTAATCTTTGCATGTATGGTAGATGTGTAGACACAAAATAAGACACATGGAATGATAGACGTATAGATGGAGGGAGAAACATGCACCGGATGCTAAGCATCGACTGCACTGTCAACCATCGACTGCAACAATCCCCAGGAACAATTAGTATTCCATAATGATAAAAAACAACTGTAATAGGGAAGTATGAAACCCTTGCAGGTGGAGAAGCTCGCGCAGACCTCGAATTCCAATTCCAAGAAGGAGGGATTTGTAAATATTAATAAAAAATCCCTGGCAAGCAATTCCAAGTAGACATCATACCATATCCCAAGATACCAAGCTGACGTAGCCCCGCCGTCGGGTCTTGGGGCACACATATCCACACCAAAGTCACTTGTATAGAGCCAATAGAATGTCATTTAATTACAATTTTAAAAAATCACATTAAATAATAATATTCCAACTATGGTGTAACTTTAGAAAAATAAAAAAATCAAAATTAAATAATTGAATTAATCGGTGTGAGCGATTCATATATATCCCCTCGGTCGAGGACATAATAAGGTCGAATCCATAGTAGGGTCAATGTTTAAATGTCTTTTGACAATGGTTAAATATTTTATATAAAGCATTACCATTGTAACTATATGGAATTCACTCAATGTAAATATGGTTGATTCCAAATGTAGTCAATGTCTACAATTGGTTGACCCCATATTATGGTTGATTTTTATTTTTGGTCGATAAGTCATTTGAGTCATTTCTTGAGAAAAAAAAAATGTGGTCATTTTCTATTTTGTTGAGACTTTATGTAATGAACTTAGCATCATGTTGTCAAGTCTATATTGAGTCAAGATCAAGTCAAGAATATCTATTAGTAATTCTAGTATAAAATTTTCCAAATAGAGGGGATGAAACTTGAGTCGTCTTGAAGGAAGGCGATACCCTCCACCTTTGTAATGAATTTAGTTTTTAGCCGACTCTTGTAAGTTGATTCTAAAGTAGCCAACCCCTACCAAGATCACAAGATCACACACACCAAGCAAGCAATAAAAATGAATTGAAGTCTAATGTAGAGTTTGATTTCATTGATAAATTATTTACTATTAATTACGTTTCCTCTTTTAGGGCATGGAAGAAAAAAATCATAGAATGTCTTTTCATTTAGGCCTCAATACCATAATACACCATGATAGTCACCCTAAATCTACTATAGAAATTTCACTATCCTGGGGTTGACTACCTTGTCCTTATATTAAGAGAGAAGAAATGTACTCCCATCTAATTTCCATTTAAAGGATGTGCAACTCAAAATGAATGAGTTTGAGTAAAGTCATTCCAATCATCAAATACAGATTCCATTTATAAAAAGTGAAGTAATTGCAATGAATGTTGTAGGTAAAAAACAATAATATACATTGTCTTGACTAAACGCCTAAATATTCTAGGAAAGAATATCTGATGGAAAGAATCAACAATGGAATATCCAGTTGACTGAGGTGGATTTATATTATGAGAAAATTTTTTATAGCCATTAAATTATTGCATAGGAGTTGATTTGCAATGAGGAAATTCTCCAAGGGATGAGGAGTTCCAAAAAACTATGTAAAATCAAACCAAAGAGAGAAACAAAATTTTCCTGAGTTTGAAATCATGTACAGAGTTTATTTTTAGTGAATCTATGCATGTTTGAAATGTATGTGTGAATGCTTCTCTCTATTGTTGTGATTTCAAAGAAAATTAATCTTGGTTTGTGTGGGGCTTAGTCCCCATCAGGTCAAAGTTTCAAACCTCATGCGGAAGGGTTGAGGGAGGCGACCAACAATGGGTCCTTCCCTATCCCAAGGGGTGTCCAGGTTTTAATTGAGCCTTGTGAAAACCTAGTGATATAATCCCACTTTTGGGAAGACCATTCCTCCATTAAATATTAGTGTTGGTTTATGCCTAGGTTACTCTTATAAGATTGGAAAAAAATCTATTTATTTTATTTTTTCTTATCTATCAACATAGTTAATCCTTTTATACAATGTAGTGAAAATAAAAACAAAATTAAGAACAAAGGTGTTTATTCTATTTTTTTCTCAATGATTTAAAAAATTACTTGCACATATTTCATCAAAATTACATGGTTATATTGTATAAAGAATAAGAAAATTTGTAAAATTATTTTCTTTTTCAACAAATTTCCCTAGATTAGGTTTTCAAGATACAAGAAATTGTTGAACATTATCATCATTTTTTATTTCTTTAACTTTGGAAAATGGATGGAGAAAGAAAAATCCCAAGGATAGTATATCCACTAGAGATCTTGGAATGTCTTCTTGAACATGTATTCTTATAATGTTGTACTTATATATTTTGATGATCCTAATTACTATTTTAACTAGGATTGGTGATAGGTTTCTCTGATATTTGGGCATAAGAATCATTCCATCATTATTCCTGGAAAGGTATCAATCAAGAATTGAAATGAGACACTGGGCCCATAACCGATCACAAGAATTATAACAACTCAAACTTTTTTTGGTTTCCAACTATTGACTCCCTTCAACATCTTGGTAATCTAACATACTATCCAATTTTTAAAGCTTGTTGATGCTTTTTATGTCCCCTAACAAACCTTCTTTTATGTTTTTCCTCATGATCATCTAAAGGAGAGCGTGAATACTTTGGATGAAGTTCAGTTGCTTGGCACTGCAACAAACAACTTTCATTTTTTAATGTGCTAAATAAAATGGAATTTGACAGTTGAATCACCACCTAAATAAAATATCAAAGTTTTCAACAATAATGTTTTTTGTTTTGTTTTAAAGATGACTTTCTTAACTAATATTCCTGTAATTTCCACCTATACATAGTAATTTCAAGTTTTGGGGTAAGACAACACCTAAAATGGGATCAACTACATGCAACTATACTATATCATAAGAACTATTCTCAATGTCCAAATCAATTAAATTTATAATGTCTCCATCTACATAAGAACTAGATTTTTTAGCAACCACAATTCTATGCTCTAAGCCAATTTCTTCAAAACTAGAATTCATGCAATTTCTAGCTTTAGTTTATACAAAAATTCAAATTTTCCAGTGAGTTGACAGATTAAACAATATTGCCAATATATGACCATTGGGAAAGAGATGAGTTTACAATTCTCCTATGTAATAGAATTGACATACAAGGATCATTAGCCCCATGATACTGTTTAAGCTAAAAGTCACGATCTTTAGAATATAATAGGAATAAATTAAGCAGCTCATAGAACAAGCAATTACTTTAAAAATGAAAATATAAGGAGCTAGAGTTGCAAATATGGGTGGACCATTATTGAAAATGAACAATGGAAGATAAAGAAATTCATCCTCCAAATGACTACAAAAAAACCTCGAAGAGGATACATGAAGATAAGATATCCAGTTGATCCCAAGGCTCTCTTATGTTGAACTAAAATATTTGTAGAAAATTAGTTTGGTATCGACTTTACTGCATATTTTTAATGGCCATTTTTCTTGGACCACATATTGAGCATAGAGGATAAAACATTTGGAGAAAGACTTCACACTAGTATATGTGGACATTTTTCCTTCGGAAAAGTGTTGCTAGTGCAACACTTGTGTGTTGCTATAGCGATGAACATCGCCCCTTGTTTTCATGGGAAAATGTTCATCTTGTAGCAACACTTGCTATCGTTCGTTGCAATAGCGACATAAAATACACGGATTTTGTTTTGTTAAAAATATCAGTATTCATCGCAATAGCGATGATGTTTCGTGGTTCTAGTGACACCCATTTCGTGGGGTTAGCGAGGAAGTTTCATGGTTCTAGCAATAAAAATTTTGTGGGTGTAGCGATGAACATTTTGTGGCTTTAGTGACAAATTTCCTTGGGTCTAGCAACGGAGTTGCATGGGTCTAATGACGACCTTTCGTCGGTCTAGCGACAACGTGTTCATGGGTGAAGCGATGTACATTTCATGGATATAGCGATGACGTTCCCTGGGTCTGGTGATGAATGGTTGTCATTCTAGTGATGACACTTTCGTGGGTGTATCAATGAAGTGTTCGTCTCTGTAGAGACGGAAGGCTATATTTAAAAAAAAATAACAGTTTTGTGATGAGAGTTGCATTGGTGAAGCGATGTTCACCAACAAAATCCCGTCGCTATAGAGACGAAAATACTTCACAACTTACAACGAACTTGCTATACTAGCGACAAAAATGTTTGTCGCTAGTATAGAAAGTTCATCAAAACTTGATAGGTATGTTCATCTCTTTAGGACTTAATTTCCACATCACCATGAAATCCCTTTTTTACATTAAGTATTGATAATGTGTTGTAAGCAAGCCAAATACACTAATTTTATTGAGACTTTCAGAAGGAACATAGAGGATGCAACTGGGTTGAAATTTTGAATACATGAATATGAAATTGTGTATTTATATCACCTACTCTCTAATGATATTCATAAGATATCATGCATGACACACCAAGCTTTCTATCTTTTCCATTTTCAAGCCTTTATAGGGTTTTTCATTAACTTCAGTCATTTGTTAATGCAAGGACCTAGTTATCATAGAAACTTCAAGGTGTTTCACAAACTCTTTCAAATTGAAAATTTTGCTAATATACAAACAAGCACCTTGAAAAAGTTGTTGGTTATCAAATACATCTGTGTAATAATAGGGAGAAACGTTTGTGGGGAAAAGGAAGAGATGATGTTAAAGGCCATGAAAAAAACACAAGAATAGATATTCAGTAAAGGTAAATTATTGGAAAAAAATACTAAAGAGGGGAGGATAAATTAGTTATACCAGAGAACTACATTAAGACTAAGAAATCCAAACTGGAGAAGAAAAACATTTGCACTTCCAAAGTGAACACATAGTTGGACAATTAGACAAAGTTCTCTATAATATTTTATTCCAATGCAATTGTATTAGACCACAACCCATTTGAGTATAGGTTATGTATTAATAGCATTAAGTGCACATGCAATTACATAGAGAATTTCTATATCTATATCACAAAAATAATCTTGAAGCTATGAAAAATTCTAGTGACGCCCATTTCGTGGGGTTAGCGAGGAAGTTTCATGGTTCTAGCGATAAAAATTTCGTGGGTGTAGCGACGAACATTTTGTGGCTTTAGTGACAAATTTCCTTGGGTCTAGCAGCGAAGTCGCATGGGTCTAATGATGAACTTTCGCCGGTCTAGTGACAACATGTTCATGGGTGAGGCGATTGTACATTTCATGGATATAGCGATGAAGTTCCCTGGGTCTAGTGATGAATGGTTGTCGTTCTAGTGATGACACTTTTGTGGGTGTATCAACGAAGTGTTCGTCTCTATAGAGATAGAAGGCTATATTTAAAAAAACAACAGTTTTGTGATGAGAGTTGCATTGGTGAAGCGATGTTCACCAACGAAATCCCGTCGCTATAGAGACAAAAATACTTCGCAAGTTACAACGAACTTGCTATACTAGCGACAAAAATGTTTGTCGTTGGTATATCAAGTTCATCAAAACTTGATAGGCATGTTCATCACTTTAGGACTTAATTTCCACATCACCATGAAATCCCTTTTTTACATTAAGTATTGATAATGTGTTGTAAGCAAGCCAAATACACTAATTTTATTAAGACTTTCAGAAGGAACATAGAGGATGCAACTGGGTTGAAATTTTTAATACATGAATATGAAATTGCGTATTTATATCACTTACTCTCTAATGATATTCATAAGATATCATGCATGACACACCAAGCTTTCTATCTTTTCCATTTTCAGGCCTTTATAGGGTTTTTCATTAACTTCAGTCATTTGTTAATGCAAGGACCTAGTTATCACAGAAACTTCAAGGTGTTTCACAAACTCTTTCAAATTGAAAATTTTGCTAATATACAAACAAGCACCTTTGAAAAAGTTGTTGGTTATCAAATACATCTGTGTAATAATAGGGAGAAACGTTTGTGGGGAAAAGGAAGAGATGATGTTAAAGGCCAAGAAAAAAACACAAGAATAGATATTCAGTAAAGGTAAATTCTTGGAAAAAAAATACTAAAGAGGGGAGGATAAATTAGTTATACCATAGAACTACATTAAGACTAAGAAATCCAAACTGGAGAAGAAAAAAATTTGCACTTCCAAAGTGAACACATATTTGGAAAATTAGACAAAGTTCTCTATAATATTTTATTCCAATGCAATTGTATTAGACCACAACCCATTTGAGTATAGGTTATGTATTAATAGCATTAAGTGCACATGCAATTACATAGAGAATTTCTATATCTATATCACAAAAATCATCCTGAAGCTATGACAAATTCTACCTTCTTAGTGTGGATAAAATAAGACTTGACACTTACTATGATATTCCTAGGAGGATACAATTAATAGATCCAATATAGTGTAGGAAGACTCTCTAAAGATAGGAATCACACTAAATAGGACGGTAGTCCCCTTTTCAAATGCAAGTAAAAAAGGAAAATGTGAAATCCAATCATGCACACAAGCTACTAAAGGCAAAAAAATTAACAAAGCACAACTCCATATAATATTTCACTAGATCTTAGGAAAATGTTTCTCAAATAACTTCTTTCGAGATATCACATAAAACAATTTTCCAAGAAAATCATTGTGTATGAAAAGGATTTCTATAAGTTAAGGGTGGTTACATAAAATGTGTAATATTCTAAAAGTCTATAGGACCTAGGGAGTTTTCTTAATTGATTCACTGTACAGACATGTGGTCCAAATCTATGGAATAGGTTGAAAAATAATATTCCATTCTAGATTCTCACACAATGGTTCCAAGAATGCCAGGCATGCCCAGATGAGTTACCACCATCACCTATATTGCTTCTTGTATTACATCCTACAACACAGTATATGAACAAGTTATCAAATTGTTGGGAATCATTTTTTGAACATTGGTTGGACCACAGTAAACACATCCAAGGGAAATAATATAGTGATTTAGAATATATGATGCATCCACAAAGAGGCAAACAGACTAAGAGTGCTTGATATTTGGAAGCTAGAAGGAGAATTGCATAAAGTAATGCTAGAAAGAGTTTGTCTAGCGTAATGCTTATAAAGTGATCAATTGTGGAAACTAGGATAAATTAGCTCCTTCACACAATACTTCTAACACTAGCAACAACAATATTATAATATTATTTTCTATAGTGGCATTTTGAAAGCAAACAGAGGACACAAACTTCAATGAGGTGTAACCGACTACTTTTAAGCTAAAGGAATTGAGTTAGTTGACAAACCCAAGATTCAAATTATCCCAATACGCTCAGAATCACAAATTCTAGTGCATCTATACATATTGAATAGGCACAATAACCTTACTAATTTAATATCAACCTAACTAGAATTGTTATTGGCAGGTCTAGTGACCAATTGGAAAAATCACAAGAGGATTTCAGTCGAATGTAATAAAAATTGCTTCTAGCATCACATTACATTTAATGCAAACCAATAAAATAAAATCCACATGGAGGCACCAGTAGGCAAAGAGTTTAAGTACATATGCTAGAGTCGTTTAGTATAATGGTTGTTGGACTGGCATTCTTTTGATGCTTGAACATTCTCCTTTTGATGATAGTGAAACCTATAGCCTATGCATAGGGTTTGAAGGCACTATAATCCCGTGTGGAGTTGAATTTGACACACACATGGAAATATATATTATATATATATATATATATATATATATATAT